>OU015490.1:158562644-159162644 GCA_907164885.2 Dolomedes plantarius | reverse complement strand
GAAAATGTGATATTTACGTTACAAAACCTCTTTGTACACACTATTTGACCGTACCGTATGACGCATCCAAGGAAAGAACTCCAGGAACAAAAGTCAATTTTTAACTTAAACATTGGATTTTAAAACAAACAATACAGTGTGTCATTCTAAATTAACCATTTGTCAGAAGCTGAGAACTTAATCTTTAAAATAGTACCTCATTTATCGATTTTGGATAAGCATGAAGGGAGAAAAAGAATATTGTCACTAAAAATCCCCTTCTAGAAATAATATATATGATGATGATGATGGTATGTGTTTTAAATTTAAAGGTTAGTTTGTGTTCAACAGATAAAAGTAAAAGTAAATAAACAAGCCAGCGCGTGTTTGCCATTTAGTAATAAAGCAAATTTTTACATGTCTCGCGCTCATTTTCCCATAGAGTTTACAAAAGAAATTTGCCATTCCGCCCCTCACCAACCGTTGTTCCCATCTCATTTTTTTCTTCGACTAGCACATCTACATGGTAAGACTTATTTTTATTATCCATTAATTATGAGATAAATTAGAAGCTTTTCCTTGATAGCTTGGTAGAACTTTATGATATGCAATACAATTGTGTACATATAATTGAATGAATAAAATTAAACTCTGAAAAGGCATACCAAAGAAAAATATCACTCATAAAATGTTCTTCAGGGGGAAAGAAAATAGATTTTAGTCCAAAGAAATTGTTTTTCCATGAAAAAGAACAATGTACACCTATGCGGATGTTGCCAATAAAGAAAGTCATTAATGAATTCTCAGAATGATAATAAAAGCAAAAGATTTTAAAATATAAAAGTTCAGTGCGATTGAAATGAAAAAAGCTAGTGCTCGCACCATCTGGCGGAAGAAAAATGCTTATAATGTTTATACTTCGATTTTTAAACAAAAATAGAATGTGTAATTTTAAATTAACAATTCGTCAGAAGCGGAGTAACAATTCGTCAGATTCGTCAGAAGCGGAGATCTTAATCTTTTAAATGGTACCTCATTTATCTAGTTTGTTAAGTATGAAGGGAGAAAAAGGAATCGTCAGAAAAAACACCTTTTAGCACTAATATATATAGATACGGCAAAAGCAACCAGAAAGGAGAATAAAAAGCGGACAGTAATTGGACATAAATACAAATACATCCATAGCAAGACAGATTCACATCTATAGAAGACGATAAATATAATTTTTTCCATCCGTATAAACTTAACAGAACGCTCCATTTTCTGTGAATTGCATAGGCAAGTTAAAGCAGTCTCTAAGATCAGAATGTATATACAGTGAATATAGGACTCACAATTGAGCGGATTTCCTCTTAGTCACTCCACAAATTAGTTTACATTTTCTTCGAGGGTCCTTGAAAGGTTTCACTTCCTAGGAAAATTCTCCAGTGCTCACCTGCCCTTTATATAACGGCACTGGCAAAGATAAACGTTAAATTGCTCAATAATATACTTTTTCATCTCTAATTTGTTTTCTTTTTGTGTGTGTGTGTTTTCTTTTTAGCAACTTTTTTTACTTCACGTTCATTCTTTTATTTTGGAACTTACAAAAGAAAATAAGAATTATATGAATCACTGAGGAGGTCACAGGATTTTATTATGAAAACATCATCATTGTTCAGTTATAGAAAGCTACTGAGAAGACCCAGGTCTCTCCAAGTTGTATAATTTAGAGTTCTTCGATAAATAAACTATACTTATTCGTTACTCTTTAACTTTTGAGTTCATATAGTATAGTGGCTATGTTCTAACACTTTTCAGGACTCTACGGCTGCTGTCATCATTTCGACGACTCTAATATTATCCTAAATTATGAAATATTTCTGCTCTTATCATGCACATAAGCAATTAAAATATATCATAATCGAGTAACAAATTCAACTTATTTTCCAGATACAAAATGTTCTAAACACAAAGTTCGTTGAATGCACCGAGAGGTCACATCAAACAGCTTTATGAGATTGATGCTTGACATTTTCCCACGTACTCCAGTGTTTGTAAAACGCTTTTACAAACATTTAATGAACTGTATTTTACTACGATAGCACGCATCAATGCAAAAATCTATACCAGGAAAAAAAAACGCTGAACAAAACTAAAAAGACATCAACAGACTGAAGGCAAAAAATAATATTTTATTCCGCTACTTGATTTTTATACGATTTTTAAGAGATTTCATAGAAATCTCGTCAAAATCATAATTATTTAAATGCAGATTTAAAATTATTTATTACCACATAAGGTTATTTTTTATTTAATAACTTACTCTAAATAAAAATATCATAGGGTGTGATTGAGTCACATTTTATTTCAGCGAGACATCTAAGGAAGATATCCTAATCAGCATATCGTTATTTCATTGCGATGTCTGTCGTCGATATTCACACACTTTTTCTGTCACTCTATATCCATACCTACAAAGTAATATAAGCAACAAGCTCTGGATGTCTCTCAGCTATTTAGATTATTTCCATTATTACTATTAGATATAGTTTGATCATTTTGGAGACGTCGATTGATCTTGCGAACATACATCATCTTGCGTTGGCTGCAGATCACGGAATTACTTTAAGCTTAAACTGATGCATCAGTTGATGCCTCAGCGTAAATCCCCACTTTAAGCTGTGGGGAATTTTATTATTGGTATTTTTCTAATCACCGATTAATAAATGTATATATTTGAATTCTCTTTTCTACATACAAGGTTTTTCACGAAGGACCTCTAAATTTGAAAACAAATAACTCGGATACCGTGATAGGTGCCGGACGATGGCCGAATGGCTAGGGCGCTGGCATTCGGTACCAAATTCTGTGGGGTTCGAATCCCACTCTTGGCATGGACGTTTGTAGCCGTTCGGAATTAGCTTTAAGCAGTAGGTCCCGGTCTAATTAGCCCTCGTGTAGCAAAAATTGACCGTAGCGCTCCAAACCGTGATAGGTAGAAACATGAAACCAATGATATGAATGTAGCAGCTACATTATTTTCTTAGGGTATTTTTTGAATAAACATACCACTGGTTTCATGCTTCTATCTATCACCGTTTCCGAGTTATTTATTTTCAAATTTAGGGGTCCTTCGTGTAACACCCTGTATGACAGAAGATGTTAAAATAAAAAAGAACATAGTTTTTTTATTTAAATTTTTTTAGTAATCATTTTACAGTGCATTAAATAATTTATGTCTGTCGCTGCAAAATCACACTTCTCTTTTTTATGTTAATTAAAATAAAAAATATTTTTGGAGAACACTCATTGAAAGATCCATTTTCAAATGTAGAGAACAGAATTCAAAAACAAGCTTTTTCTAGTATGTTGTTTAAAAAATATTAACAGGAAAATTCCCATAGCTTAACAGAGGTGGTTGGAGATCTGCATACTCAAGGGGTATACCGTTTTAATGGCAATAAATCTAATCTACATAGCTACATTGAACGAACTACGAAAGGGCTTACTACTAAAAAATGGCAGAATTACTAATTGCTTCGCACGCCAGAGTGTCATTGAAAACTATTGTTACTATTTTGAAAATAAAAACTTACCTTGCATGAAACAGAGCCATCGTCATTCCGTGCCTCTTACTATTTACATCAGATCCTCAAACAATAGCCTCTTCTCCGTAAATGCTCTCAGCTTTCCGTCGGAAGAGTGTTAACGAAAGGCTCTTAGGAAGTGAAAAAATCGTGATTCAGCGAAAACTCAAGGCTGTATTATACACGAAATTTTAATGACACGATAGTTAATTTTTAGCTCTATCGATTTTTTTTATTTCCAATTTTCAAAACGCTTTTATTCAGCATCAGCATATTCCCGAGAATTCAGATCACCTTCATCAAACTCTTAGATTTCTCTGAAGATGGGTAGACAAAAATTTTTTTTATATATATTAAACAATTGCTTACAATTTTAAAAGAACATATATCCTTAAAATTACTCCAGAAAACAATGGTTCATATTATTTTTTAAATGGAAATTTCGATTCCAGCCCACGGCGAAACACACTTGTTTTTAACGGTCAGAGTCACAAGATACACAAACGGGATAGCACATATTTTTCGGGCTTAAAAATTCAGCTCTATCCGAATAATAAAGGATTATAAGGATTGAATATAAATACGTAATAAGTAGAATAGCGCTAGACCATTATCTACCTTTTGTCCAAAGTTCGTTTGTGTTTACTAGGAAGAATGGCATCGCTTCCCTTTTCCCTGTGTTTGTATTGTAAGGCGACAATGAAGGCTGGATCCCTCGCGAAATTCAAATCTTTCGTATATTTTTTCAATATATGAACCGAAAATGACTGTTATTTAAGTTTTCCTAGGACCTGAGATAGACCACCAAATTATTTCTGGCTACTTTATAATGGGTTGCCATACTTTATAATGGGTTACTAATGAGTTACCAGAGAAGATTTTCATATTTTTACGTCTCATATACCCAGAGAAACATCTATGGTTTAGTGTTGTCATAGGTTGGTGTTTGATCAGATTATTGTATTACGATACGGCTGCTTAAGGCTGCTGTGTACTAACCCAATTGGATTCGTTCACCTCAATGGTAACCTATGGAGAAAATGTGTTCAAAGTTTACCGAGTTGGATTGAAATATTTATTTAAAAAAATTGTACTTCGTAATAGAGAAAGTAATTTGACACCTTAGGGCAGTTTTCGTTTTTTCTAAAAAATTGCAAATAACATTTTAAAATTTAAATTATTTTGGGGAAAAATCTGGTATAGTGTGTTTTAAACGCTCGTCAATTCCTTTGGTGGACGAATTTATAAAATGAATCCTGTTGCGAGGTGCAGAAAAGTTCAGGCTATCCGAAAATACCATTTTTATTGGATTATCAGCACTTATGTAGATAGTAGACACATTATCTCCATAGGTTAACACTGAAGTGAGCGAATCCAATAGGGTTAGTACACAGGAGCCTTAAGATATAGAGTATAATATATATATATATATATATATATATATATATATATATATATATATATATATATATATAACCGCTACCCTTAAAATAAATATCCGACATGTTGTTAATTAACCCTTACTCGAAATAGATTTAGTTTTTAGGTATTAGTAGTGAACAAGAGTGGTCATATGACATCAGAATTAGTCTTAACATTGAAGAATCTCTGAAAATATTCATAAATATCTGGCAACTCATTCCTTGAATTTGAAGCACAACTATATGTTTTTAAAAAAAATTAGAAGTTGTTTGGGACAGTAAAATAATAATGGAAAAGTCATACTTTTAAGTTTCGGAGACTTTCGGCAGCTCTTTTTGGTACGACATACTAATGAAACTGTTCAAAAAGGGATCTTTCTGTTGATCTTTCGAGAAATGGGCATCTAACTCTAAATTAGTTTATAACGTTAAATTATCAAATGGTTAGAGAGACTAATATAAAAACTTTTACAAAGAGGACATTCAACGCTGCTCAGTAAACAGTGTAAAGATGCCTGTAACTATAATTCCAGATCGCTAATATATATTTATATTGATAATATAGATTAATATAGGTTAATATTGATTTCAAGCTTGCTGAAAGTCTACAAAATAAAACTCTGATGAAAAACAACTTGGAAACACGTGATCAGCAATTCAAAATACAGTGGCAGTTAGTTTTCATCAATGGTCTATGGGAGCTTAAATTATCTGATTTCTTTGAGCACAGCTTCGAAAATTATTATCGGTCTATAACTAATTTTTAACATTATTCCTGGCATCTCAATCACAACGACCTAAAGGATAATAATGCTTAAGGCTGCTGTGTACTAACCCTGTTGGATTCGCTCATCTCAATATTCACCTATGGAGAAAATGTGTCTACTATTGACAGCTAAATAAATGCCAATAATACAATAAAAATGGTATTTTTAGATAGCCCGAACTTTTATGCTCCTTGAAACAGGATTCATTTTACAAATTTCGTCCACCAAAGGAATTTCGGAGCGCTTGAAACACACCATACCAGATTTTTCCACGAATAATTGAAATTTTAAAATATTATTAAAATATAAAAAAACGAAAAATGCTCTAAGGTGTAACATTTCTTTCTCTATTACGGAACACAAGTGAAAAAAAAATCTTTTAAACCAGGCCGACAATCCTTGGACACATTTTCTCCATAGGTTAACATTGAGATGAGAGAATCCAATAGGGTTAATACACAGCAGCCTTAACCTCAGAGCTCAAAAAGTCTCGCTTGGACCATTAATACCATTTTTGAGATCAGGCAACCAGTTATTTAGTTCATAAGATGAACACTGTTTGTTCCTTGCTGCAGGAGAGCAAAGTTTAAACGGGAATTTTCATTTGACAATTGAAAATAATTGAAAAGAGTAAAGAACGCACACGCAGAAGAAAATTAAAAACTGCAAACATGGTACAGAATACCCCTGGCAAATTAAAACTGAATACGTGCATGTTGGAAACAAAAGGACAGAGAAAATGCAACTCTTTTTACAAGAGACTTGGTGAACACCAGAAGCGAGCAGGTGTTTTATTCTTTACTTGTCACGTTTCTCGTCTGCTGCAAATAAACAGCTTCTTGGATCTTATCGCTGTAAATGATTTTAGCTAATGAGTTCTGCTTCAGTGAGGTTTCACATTACCCGAAGTCCCCGGTTTCAATTCATCTAAAACCTGCCCACTCCTATCTTAATGATAAAAAGTAATCTTGCGTTCGTTTTCTAGAAAATGTGAATGCATTTTATTACAAAAGAGTTAATTATGCTTGAAATGGAGTTTTAATATGTGGAAACCCGGATGTAGTGATTTTAAATCAGTTCCAAGGGAGGCATTTGATAAATGTATGTAAAAGGCAGAATTATAACATGTTTATAAGCCCGTCTCTTACTCAATCCTTAAAGTACATCAGAATTTTTCATTTTCTAAATTCCCCAAAAGAATTTTTTTTGCTAAAATTTTGTAACATAATTAAAAGGTACATTAACTTTCAACCTTAACCGTTGTTATATAGCTTATTATTAACCTTTAGAAATAATGCTGGGTTGTAAAGGCACATAAAATACAAAAGATTTTGTGTGTATGTGCGTTAATTAGGAGAGAGATTTTCAGCATTACAGCTTTCCAGTTGACTCTATATACCATAATAGTGAACTCATAATAGTGAATTTGTGTAAAGAATTCATCCGAGCTTCTAAGAGTTTACAATATGTACAAGTGACTGGTAGCAGGTAGTAGCAACAGGAGGCAGAAGGGGTCTTTGCGCTTGGTCACAGATCTGAGGAAGGAACCAATCACATGTGTGACAGCTTAAAAACAACGATAAAAAAGCTTCAACACTTATTCATTTTGAAACTGGAGAGGAAGAGGGCTTGGGAGATTGCCTTCGATGACCGCGTTACTCTACCTGTCTGATAATTCTATCATTTCCTTCGTGCTGAAATGTATTTCTCAATGTAGCTTTACAAATTTTCTCATGAATTTGTGTAATTCCAGAAATATTTTGTGTATTATTTCAATAAATCCCATACATGTTAAAATATCCGGTTTTGTTGTAGCACTAAAACTTCTGAAATACAAGCAAGTTCGTACTATAAGTTCTTTATGAGTAGTCTTTTGTAGTGTTTGCAAATTTCCATCTTGCACAAAGAGAATTACTATTATAATAGTAAAAAATACATTTTTTTCTACTTTTATGATAATTGAAGTTAGTTGATCGTAATATCACTATAGTGGATGCACCGCTTTGGCAACTCACTGTTGTTTCTTAAGACAATAACTTTATTTCAGCTCATCTTTTTTACTATAATTATTCAAAACGTTCCCAGATAGCAGTTTTTCAATGTCCGACGTTTCTATCATGAAGAGAACGAAATATGATGATCTTCCACCTTAAAAAAAAAAAAAACTGCCCTAAATTTTCCCTTGTTATTTACCAACTCATTATCAGTTAGGTCACAGACATATTACACATGTCTGATTATTGTTAAAAGTTTTGATGTCTGTACCTAGAAAATCAACATTTTTTTTGAAAATATTAAACTGAAATACAAAAATTTCAGAAAAAACATGAGCACTGCATTTAAAGATCTATTTTCAAATGCAGAAAACACTGAAAAAAAAATTATCCATTTACCAATTCGCAATTAGAAAAATACTGAGAGGAAAATGTCCCATAGTTTCTTGTGACAGTTGAAAATCTATGACGTCAGCTGATGTATTTGTTGCCTAATCATCTTGAAAGCTGTTGCCACTATTCATCGACTAACCTGCATTTAATGTTTATAAAAATGTTGCAGCGATTATGAAGTGTTCGAATAGGAAGACGTTATTGATAAAATCGACAAACTCAAGCCAAGATAATTATTATCCTAGAATAAGAACAATATATTGTTTTATAATTTTTGAAAGATGAATGTCTCAAAATCGCTTCATCCCAAATTTTAAGCAAATTTTTGGAGATATGTCACTGTAGAATTATCATTCACGCACAGTAACGTAAATTTAAACAAATTACATCATTTTTAACATTCGAAATCAAACTTTCGAGTACAAACAAATCATATAGTGGATGGCATCTCGAGCTTGAACAAGACAAAGTCGGGCTCGATTCGAAGCTCGGATAAGGCATGGACATTCCTGCACCGCCCTCTCATAGGAAACATTCTTGGTTCACCTATATGATGCTCCCATAAAAAAGATACGAACAAATCTGCAATGTGGAAGCATCAATGTCCGTTGGACAAAGTTCCTGCCGCGCTGGAAAAAAACCAAAAAGCTTTGCTCTTGCATTCCATACTTCAAACTTGAATTTATGAAACTTTCTAGGTTATTCTTGTAAGAGAAATAAAGAGACAATTTTACCCATAAATATTTATAATAACGTCTCGCTCGTTAGTGTAATCAAATGTTTAAAAATATGCTAGAGGAAATATTTCGCATTTTACAATCTTATTGGATGAGGTGATTTTTTTCTAACTGTCATTGGCTAGGCTTAATATTACCACACCTCGTGTTTTTGAAATTAGTATGACTTCAAAAATATCATCCATTTATTTTCTTAAACTATTCTTTTAGAATATTTGAAAGCTTAAAAATCTAGTAAATTTGTAGATAGCGAGAAAGAGATGAAATATGTGTGTTTATTGGTTGTGCCAAGTGCATAAGCTATATATCCCATCTCTCACGCTACTATCTAAAATTGTCGTTTACATGTATCCTATTCCTTTTGATTATAGTCTTTTTATCAGAAAAATATTTATTTCAGAATATTAGACATGAAATATGACTCTGACTGAATTAAATAATAATACCTTATAATGAAATCAGCATAGTGACTCCAGAAGTATTAATGGTAAGTGAAACATAGCGTTGCCTTTTTATCTGTAACAAAAATATAAATACAGTGAAACTTCTCTATGGCAGCCATTCATGGTTCTGGAAAAAAATTGGCCATTTTGAGGGGGGCCGTGGATTAAGCGTTTCTTTCGTAATAGTGGCTCTAAGGAGTCTTTAATCGGTTCTGAACAAAATATGGCCGTTTAGAGAAGTGGCCGTTGAATAAGGGTGGACGGCTCGAGAAGTTTTCCTGTATTTCGATAAATAGCTCAGTTAATTAATTTTTTGGATTCATGAGGATGGATCTATCTAAATAGAAGAAAATATACCAGGATGGGAAGTGTACAAAAATGTGGCAAGCTAGAGGCTATTGAATTTCACATATTCCAACAAAATATTTTAGGATTAAAAATAAATCTTACATTACTGAAGAAAAGAAGAAAAGAAATTTAAAAACTAATAATTTCTTTTGTACAATCTCAACTCAAAACGCGTCATTAAACTAAAAATAATGAAAAAATTTAACTCTTGATAATTTTATTTTTAAAATGCTCAACTTTGCAACATTTATACAATGCATAACTTATGAATAATTGTCTATTTAACTTGAACTTTAGGTGCTTAATTTATTCATTACGGAATGTCATTTATATAAAATGTACAATATTTTAAAAAGCATTCTATGTTTTTAATTTCTTTAAGAGACATTTCATTTATTCATGTAATTTTTCAATAAAACAGGCACAACTTGAAAGTTTTTTTCAAAATATAATACAATTGTCAAAAACAACTTCTCTGAATAAAATATCAGAGACTGTGGTCCTGAGACTTTTTATAATATAAATCATGTATAAATTCTTACATTTATACTTTTAAATGTAACTGAAATTTTTGGTCATCCTTTATGTGTATTTAAACACAGAAACTTTCTTCAAACAGTGATTTAAATATCGTACAACGCAAGTACAACGACTTATTTATTTTAGAAAAACGAAGTTTCCATAATCACTATGCCATAATCATTTTGGTAAAATGCAGCAACCACAAATCTTGTAAAAAGACGGCTGTCGCGCATTTGAGAAATTTCGTTTTTATGTCCTCACTCTTTGTACAGAAAATGAGATGAGATTGGAATTTTCCTCGGGTTTTTGAGTCTCTTTAATGGAATGAGATGTGGTCCCATCTATGTCTAAGCCCGTTTTCAAATAAAAATGCTTTTCTTGTGTACTTTTCTGTGTTGCAGCACTTTTCTCTGGGATCATTATAACGTTGAGAATAATGGAGAAATAATAGTGAAAAAAAATTCGAAATGCAATAAATATACCAAATGAGTTTTCTAGAAATTCAAAGGTTGAAAAGAAAACTCTGACTGGTACCTCGCGGAAAGGTCAGATAGTGAGCAGATTAAAGAAAGAAAGAGAATCGAGCATCTGAACGCTTTACAGATTCCGGTCGAAAGTGCCTGATACGACATCTGAGTAACTCGAACCCATTGTTCTAAAACCAGAAAGAGTCGGACTCCGCGTCCCTTAGATTAAAAGCTTGAACGTTGTTTCGAAGGAGGGGCGATAACCATCTTAATCCTAAGATCGTGTTGGGACTGCTTAAGCCAAGAGTTACGCAAAAAATTGCGCTTCTCTTTGAAAATCGCTCGAAAATGGGCATTTTCCAATTATTTATCTATTTATATACTTTTACTGAAACTTAATTAGCTTAAAACAATTTAGTTTACACCAATGCATTTTTAGTTTTATTTCATCAGAGTTAAATTCAAGTTAATCCCCAAAAACAACAGAATGATAAAAAATTTAACACAAATGTGTGTTAGTTTATAACTAAACTAACAAACCTACCTAAATAGACGTCAGAGCTTCAGTTAAACTAATTTTGATTTCGGCCCCGCTACAAAACAGTGATCAGATTAGCCGCTTTCATCTCTACCGTTTTCTGAAAAGGTAGAACCCCTTCTTCCAAACCAAATTAAATTCTCTGAAGGATGCACATAGTTCCCGCAGACGTGATAATTTTGAGGTGGCTCTGCGGCACATGAGAAGGGTGTCCGAGGCCTCAGAGACAACGCTGCTCATGGCTAAGAAAAGTATGTGCCCTAAGCAATCGCTAGTTGACATTGAAAACTACAGTTCTCTTCACCTCTCTTTCTTCATTCTCTTGAGTAATTAGCAATTATGGGGTGGGAAGTGTCTAATAATAAATGCGTCGCACTTACGCTACGTGCTACTGGAAGGCGTTAATCCAGCTTTAGAAATGAGGTAAAAGTCGTAGTTTTCCTCATTGCTACCTTGTTACTCTTGCGTAAGTGAACAGATCTATGACTAAAGAACGACTTAGTAATTCATAATATTGTAGTAGGCTCGTTATGCATATGCAAGAGGATTTTGGGATAAATACATCTAAGTTATGCGCCATGACTGTCTATTTAAGGTGGTTTTCTCATCAGAGTATTTTTTGCTCATTCAAAGGAATATTTTAATTTGTAGCTGTTTCCTGTAATTACAAATTAAAACAACCTGCTACAGTAATAAGCACCCGTTGTTATCATGGCACTTCATTTAGCCTTATGATACTTTGAAATAATACTGAATCAACTTCATGAGGTTATATACTAATTCATATTAAAATTCAAACCTTTACAACAGTTTACTTTAGAGTAAATATCGTTCCCAAAGTATGCTGCTACATACAGAGTTTATGTCCCGTGGTTGCCTAGTGGTAGCGCGTTGGCCTTCAGAATGAGGTTGCTCAGTTCTAATACGATGAAGGCCATTAAATTCAATAGCTATGTGTCTAGGCCGAATATGTGCACGTTAAATCCATAAACCGGAAAGATCTTCCACGTTTTCGATGGGTGGGAGAGGGCACGAGCCCCCCAGATGTCGCCCCTGGGAGTGCTCGATCATAATTGAGGTGACACGAAGGGAGCAATGTTGACTCACTTGTATGGTGCTTCCAGATAAAATGTAGTCAACAATTTCCGCGGTTCTCTGAAAATGGTCTCAGGACAAGTGCCTCCACGTTAGAAGAAAAAGATAAAATTTCAGGGTCTCTTCTAACGAAACTACAGCGGGTTATTAACGAAAGATTACTTATCGTTGCTTACCTCTTTTGTATGTATATATGCAGTGCTCCCCAATCTTTCTATCGCCGCGGACCGGTCAACGTTTGATAATTTTACCGCGGCCCGCTGAGGGAGGACGTTGATTGTTTATATTTTTGATTGTTTTGATTTAATAACTGATGTTATTATAATTTTGATGTACAAATGACGTAACGTTTATTTATTGTTCAATAAAAACTCGTTTTATTTATTTATTTATTTATTTGTTTCGTTTTTTTCTTTCTTTCAGGAAAGCGCATTTATTTTCAATTTTATAAGTGCAATTTGAATTCATAATCTTGAAATGTTTAATAAACAATAAACTAATTTAAAATAGTTACAAGATTTCTTCTGTTACAAAGGTATAAATTAGCACAAACCCGAGAGAAATACACCACAGTAAATAAAATGGAAATAATTTAATGTCCCTTGGGCGGCCCGGTACCATTTGATTCGCGGACCGGTACCGGTACGCGGCCCGGGGGTTGGGGACCACTGTATGTATGTACGTATGTGTTATGTATATATGTATCTATATATATGTGCGTATGTATATATGAATATGTATGTCAAAATTTTGACGTATTTTTGTACTTTTCTGTTTAACTGTTTACTGCTAGTCCAAACGATACAGACTGGTTTGGCGCGCTGAAAAAATTATAACTCTCGACGACGGACGGTTTTAGCGTCTGAAATTTTGCTTTCCGGAAGACCGTTATGGGGGAACGTAATCCTACGTTAAAAAAAACATAGAGTATAAATTCGCTGTCATATGTTAATATAAAAATGGGTTCTCCAAATGTGATTAATTTTTGAAATAACTGAAGGCAGTGCCGCGGGATTCAATCAGCGATTCCATGTTTAAGTAGCCATTCCCGAATTTCGTTTACAGTTGTTTTGTTCAGAGAACGAAACAGGAGTAATTTTGATTAAAATTGTATATTCATCGGAGTTAAAGAATATTCTTAGTTCTACTTTTCATTGTTTGAATCATAGTTTTTTAGCCATGTTAAACTTCCGTTCGAAGCTCCTTTATTTCTGGGTCTGTTAAACCCTCGAAGAGCAAAAAGATCACCCTATAGCGCTCCAAATCTACCCAATCTTCTGGTTTCTGTCGGACTGCGATTTAATCTTACAGTAAATTCTACAGGAAATGCTTGAGTAATAAAGCTTTGTCTCTCCAACGAATACACGAAACACGATGTTTAGCAAAAATATTCCTATTTCGAGCACTGAGCAAAACAGTCTAAATAAAATGCGGGAATGCCTGCTGAAATGTGGAACTGCTAACTGATTTTCTCTACAGATCCAGGTTGACCCAGGTCATCTCCAGGAGTCTATCAAGTTTTGACTTATTTGTGGATATATTCTTCGAGTTGTTTGTTCTTGATTGAAAAGTCTTATTGAATTCTTATTGATGCAATTTTTTCAAAGTAACTAAAGCGTCTGAAGTCTAACTTAACCTCGTCAACCTTTTTGGCCGAATATTTATCGGTTTGGTCAAAAACACATAAACTTACAACTCCTCTCGTAATGCATACGAAATACTTGGCAAGCCCCTGTCGTTCATAAAATAATATATCAAAGAATAAAACAGATGATCTGTATTTATAATGAAGAGTATGAACAATGATCTTTTCAAAGAAAAACTAAAAGATACTGAATTCTATCTGTTTCTTTTTCTAGTAAAAAAATGTACAACATAGAAATATCAACATAATAATGCATAAAAAAGAATAAATAACACAATAGCATTGATAACATCCATGACAAAGTTTGAGAATACCTCATTATTCCCGGTCATTTTGTTGAGTAACAAAATTTACTCAAAAAAAAAATTATATATGATTTTCGTAGGGGAGGAATGTCCGAAAATTCTTGGAAAAAAAATCCCTTTATCTGATATTCTATCAAGATAAAAAGGTACTTGATTTCCATTCTGAATTACACAAAATTTACGAAACAGCGGCAAAACTTGAAATAGCTTTCCGAAGAAATTGATTGTATTTTCTCCTTTCTTAAACAATGATATTATGTTAAATAACCTTATTTGCCTTTTTTTGTCTATTTCTTTTTCTTGAAAGTTGAATGTAGGTCTTTTTATGCGTATGATAATCAATTTTTGGGCTGCCCACGAGCGGTACACACAATAGAAACGACCTCTGAATTGTGGGTCGTACCACAATGTGTATTTTATTCAGGCATGTTTTTTTTTCAAAAAGAGTCCTGTTATATAGTTTGAAATAAAATTTGCTCATACATTATGCAGTTGTGTAAATTATTCCATTAGCAATATCAACTCAGGGTGTAAGGGAATTAGGCACTGTTAGAAAAAAAATATTTTTTAAAAATATTTTTCGCATTATATAATAATATTAACAAACAAATAATTTTCTCCAGAATACTAACTAATATTGCATATAAATGCTTAAAGAAATCAAGCAGCTTAAATTTGCGGAAATCTTAAAATATTCATTCTTCATAATTTAACAAATTTTTCATTCTGTTTCCAGAAGTATTCTTTTCAGAAATGTGGCGATTGGTTTTCCATTAAATTGGTTAGTTTACGAGGAAAAAATAAATAAAAATGTTCAAACATATGCAAAACTTTATGAAAAATCACGAATTCCTTGCAATTTTTACTGATTTTTTTTCTCTTTTCAATTTAATGAAAAATTCATCTCTAATTGGAGTAAATTGATCTTCTGACTGTAAGAAAAATAGTCAAAGTATTTTTTAAATATCTGTCGAAGTAACAATTGCACACAGTTCTTAAAAATACAATAAAAAATAAGAATGACAACTAATTTCGATTTCATTAGTATAGATCTTCAACAGGCTGGGGAATATTAGGTGTGATGTCCCTATTTACAAGTCGCAAATGCTGTTGTGCACTCCTGTTCCACAAGTTTTATGTAAGTAATATCTGTAGAAGTTTAAGAATTTTACACATAGCAACATAAATAAAGCCAAACTGAGGAGAATAATTTCAGAGATTCTGCTTCAAATAAAATCTATAAAAATCGCAAGAATAAAGAACATTTTCGCCACATCGGATCATCTCAAAACTTTGCCACAGTTTAGTACAGATGTCATAAAAATCGATTGAAAAATCGATATTTCAGTAATTTTGTGCGAAATTAGGAGTTCCAAGTGCCCTTAAAATTTATGTGTACAACAGTAGATTAAATGATGAACTTTTTATTCTTAATTGGAAGAAAGAACTCCAAAAACAAAACATTTTCTGTAGTTTTATTGGTGCCTCGGTTACCAACCAATGATATGGAGTTATTTCGTTTCTCGTGCGTATATTCAGCGCGTAGGATACAAAATAAGGGGAATAAATTCCGTCACCAGAGAAAATGTTGGGCAATTCTGCATACGGAATGGCTGCTTGAATTTTAAATTGTCACATAGAATCGAGGTGACAAATTCATTTACGAGCAATGCAGTTTTACAATTTTTATTCTTTTATTATAATTTTAAGCATTTAAAATTAATTTAGAGAAGTTTTCCATTCTTTTTGCAAAGAATACAACTTTGTTCCTAAAACTGCGATAACGGGAATCTTTTCGTGTAGAATGTTTGGTTCATTGCAATTATTTCGGTTCACTCGTACACAACACAAATTGTAAAACACAGCATGGGACAGTAATGCATAGTATGGGACATAGTACTACTTTAAAATTAGATAAAAAAAAGTGCAAGCTAACACATGAGAACATAGAGAAAGGGGGGGGGGGACACAGAAACCTTATAGTTTTATCGTTTCGGTTAACATTTAACACAAATATTAAAACAATAGACAGTACAATAGTATTATAAATTTAAAATTTCATTGAAATAAAATGAAGGCTAACATACGAGCAGAGAGTTACAATACAGTACTCTTATAGAATAATCCTTCCTGCTCAATAATATTTAGTACAAATAGTAAAACAATACATAGGATGTATAACAATCTATATATATATATAAAACAGTTCCGCAACTGACGGACTGACTGATAACGTACAGACCAAACAGCTGGGCCTAAAGGGCTGAAATTTTGCATGGCGATTCTTCTTATAGTGTAGGAGTGAACTAAGAAAGATTTTTGAAAAATTCTCCTTAGATTTTTTTAAATTAAATTTTTAATCTGTTTTTTAAAGTTTGCATTCAAAATTATAATTTGTGGGTTATAAAATTATATCACGAGAAAGATCATAAAAATTCCTTTAAAATGAAATCTTTTTCGAATCTTTATGTCCATTTTCGGATTTTTAGTGAATTTTTAAAGATTAATTTTTAGAATTTAATTTATTAAATGCTGATCACGTGGTTTCTTTTCTTTTTGTGATACTTTAAATTGATTTTCCGTCACGTGCATAACAACGAAATAAATTAACGAAAACACATTGAAATACGGCAAAAGATAAAATTTAACCACTGAAATGGAAGTTTTAACGTAGGATTACGTTCCTCAATATTGGTCCTCCGGAAAGAAAAAAATTGTCCGGCGTCGCGAATTATAATTTTGGCGGCGCGCCAAACCCAGTAGCAGTAAACAGTTAAATAGAAAAGCACCAAAATGCTTCAAAAATAAAGAGGTAAGAAACGATAAGCAATCCTACGTTAATAACCCGCGATAGTTTCGTTAGAAGAGACTACCTGAAATACACTCTGTCACGAAAAAATATATGCACCCAGAAGAAATCGAGCTACTATGACGAAACTTGGCAGGAATGTAGTCTGGTAAGAGATCTGCAAATGATTGAAATTTCGACGCCAATGAGACAAGGGTAAGCGCGCTATGCGCATATGAGATGCGCAGCTGGAGAGTTTAAAAGCATGATTGCTCGTGCCATAGGGTTATTCAAACAAATCTGTCGATTGGATGGAGGGTATTGTGACTAGAGATGCCTCTGAGACGTAACCGGTGACAGTACGAACAACTGTCGGACTTTGAGAGGGGCCGTATAGTAGGCCTCAGAGAAGCAGGTTGGTCGAACAGGCGTATCGGCCACCACCTCGGTCGGAGCGATATGGTAGTTGCTCTGTGTTGGCAACAATGGATCACGTAAGGGATAGTCTACCGTCGCGGATGGTCAGGGCATCCTAGGAACACAAATGATTGCGAGGATCGCGCAATCATAAGAGCGGCCACGTCCGCACCAACAACGTCGCTAGAATCAGTTCGACGCCATTTACAACCTTCCAGACATCCGGTGGTATCTAGGGAAACCATTCGGAGACGACTGGCCGACGCAGGTATAAGGAGCCGACGTCCATTAAGACACCTACCACTAACCCCACAACATAGGCAGTGTCGATTGGATTTTTGCCGACCTCGGGCAAGCTGGAGTGTGACCGACTGGATGCGTGTGATCTTCAGCGATGAATCCCGATTCAGTCTCAATGCTGATGACCAGCGCATACGCGTGTGGAGGCGGCCAGGCCACCGGTCCGATCCGGCATTTGTTGTCGAGAGGCATACGGCGATTACACAAGGTGTGACAGTGTGGGGAGCGATTTGTTGGGACTCACGATCACCTCTAGACGTCCTTCGACGCACTTTGACGGCATGCAGTTACGTGGACGAGATTTTAACGCCAGTTGTACTGCCTATACTATCAAGTCGCCCAGGTGCCATTTACCAGAAAGATAACGCTCGTCCACATACTGCGCGACTCTCCCAACAATGTCTTCAGGGATATGACGTTCTCCCATGGCCTGCTAGGTCACCAGATCTCTCGCCAATAGAGCACGCCTGGGACGAGCTTGGAAGGTAATTGCAGCCGTCCTGGAATGCTGGTGAATTCACTGCCCAGTTGCAAAGATTATGGCGTGATCTTCCGCAGGAGGTCATAGGTGACCTCACTGATTCGATCCCACGCCATGTTTCGGCTTGTATAGCTGCCAGAGGTGGATTTACTACTTACTAATTTGTAACCTTTTTCATGCCATATCTTCTTAGTAAAACGGTCTGTTCTGAATTTGTAATCATTTGCTTATCTCCTCATACACTACATACATGTTAAGTTTCGTGATAGTAGCTCGTTTCCTTCTGGGTACATATATTTTTTTGTGACAGAGTGTATTTTTTAAGAATTTAATTCAAATTAGTATGTTTTATGGATATTAAACATACAAATTAATTGGATATATTGACCATTGTATTAAATTTGAATATTTTCTTCTACATTATTTTGTCTATAAAAATATCCGTTACGATTTATATATATATATATATATATATATATATATATAGAGAGAGAGAGAGAGAGAGAACAAATTTTAATCCTTTTAAATACTCCTAACATGATTTTTCCAAATTCGTTTATCTTATTGCACCAGAATACTGTCCCTTAACCTTGGATTGCGACCTATATTCAACCAATATCAATCTCTTAGTTTTTCTCCTAAGGCCACGCGAGGAAAGAGTTATATAACCGTTATATAAGGTTGGAGAACTTTCCACCGATTACACCATATGACGCGCTAGGGTCACGTGTCCGTTTCTGGCCATTTAGAAGTTTCATAGACCCGTACTCGGGAGAGAAATTGCGCGATTCTGTAGTCTTTGTCTGTTTGCTCTCAACCAGGAAACATGTAGAGCTCTTCGTACGTATTTTCAGGGGTCCTGCCGCTGGTCGGGGCGCCGTACCCGACTAGCCGTGATGTGTTTTGAACGTTAAATTTGACAAGTGTATATCCAGCCTTTTTAAAATCCCATTCTTAATAAAAGAACTGTGAAGTTTTTGTGGAGTACCATGTTTTCTGCCTGACTTCCTTCCTATGCCACTACGACTACAAGATTTTCAGGCCTGTTGAGCTTCGCCACCGCCTTAGCGCTTATATTACAAGAGTCGGTAGGATGGTTTCCTTCCGCGGGAAGATCCCCAGTTGGATTTCGAAGGCCATGTTCCAGAGGTGTTTTTTTTTTTCTTTTAAGGAGAGATTTTTCCCCTTTGTTCGTCGTGTGTGCTTCGTGCGTGAGAATTTCTTTTTGTTTTTCCTCGCGAGGAGCAGTTAGGATGTGCGATTTTCGACGACGGGAAAGCAGAGGTGTTTTGTTTTCATTTGGATCGGTGGTAAGAAATATTGTACAATTAGGAGTAAAACCAAAACTCGAGAGAACTCTCGGACATCATGTAAATTTAGAGGAATGGCGCCAAAGACTTTTACGCGATTAAACGAATGTGCTAAAGATTTCATTTTCTAATTAAATTGAATATTGATTTTAAAATAGTAATAAAAAATTAAAATATGATAAAAGTATTCTAAAGGTAAGTTAATATTTGTGAAGTAGTTTTAAAAGTGTAGTGTTTTTAATTGAGTTACATTTTAATAAAAAATATTACGAGTGTATTTTAATGTAGTGAATAAAATGTTATTGATATTATATGTTTTAAATTTGGTAATACTAGAATTGTGTTAGTAAAGTTGAATAAATATGAGTAAATTAACATAATTTATCAAGTAAATAATGACTTAAAGTTTTGAACAAAGCATGAGTAATTTCGACATGCTTCCTCAATTCACATAGGGTTCTGAGTTTTTAAGTTGATTATTATGTGATTATGAAAAGTACATGAATAATAATGAGAAAGGAAGTTTTCTGAATTTTATAATAGGAAAAGTTGAAAGTTTACAATATAAGGATGTGGTAATAATTTGATTCCATACTTTAAGATCTAATTTCCTTTTGATATATTTTAATAACCTCATTTATTGTGTATTTTAGTTCCATTGATTGATTTTTAGTGTGTTATGAGATATTAAGTGGTATTAATAAATTGAAGAAGATATTAATATTTAGGACTAGTTGAAGTACCCGGCGATGCCCGGGATTTTAAGAATGTTTGTTAACCAAAATCAATTAAAAAATTAACACAGTATAAATAACATAGAAAAAATATATGTGAAATGTTATACACGTCTCAGAATTTCAGCCTTTCATCATTGTAGTACTAAAATCTGAAAAGTAAAAATGTCAAATTCTCTAATGTTTGTTAACCAAAATTAATTTAAAACTAAGCACAGTATAAATAACATAGAAAAAAAACCTCGTGAAATCTATAAATATATAAATTTATAATAAACTCCTCAGAATTCAGCTAGAATTAGCCTTTCATCATTGGGGCAAAAAAAAAGAAGCTGCAATTACAGGTTCAGCAGAAATTTCCAATAGAACCATGATATGACTGCAGCGTTGACTCTTAAAAAATTAAGTGTTTGATTGAGGGCTGCAAACCATTCAACTCCTCTCCACATTTAACTCCTATAAACATCCTCTACATATTAAATTCCTTTTCTCTCCATAATAAACTCCTCAGAATTTTGGTACATTCAGCCTTTCATCATAGTACCACTAAAAACTGAAACATCCTCTCCAGAAATATAAATTTATTTATTTCAATAATTAAACACACACAAATGTATAAATTACGCAATTTTTTTTTAACCAACATTTGAATAATTCGTAAATGAAAAAGCATATGAAAATAAAGATAATAAGAACTTCCGGAATCGAAATTAATTACCCTTAATTTTTATTTAATAAAATACCAACATAATATGAATAAAAACGATAGTTGTTTAAAACCATATGAAAATAAAGCTATTATAAAGATAATAATAAAAAAAGCATAAGAAAATAATGCTCGCGCATGAAGTTAACGTTACGATATAAAGATAGTAATAATAATATAAACCGCGTGCATAAAATATTTAGCTTTTCAAATGAAATAAATTAATTTTTAGAAAAAAACTACTTTTAATCGAGAAATTAAATACATTGCACAAAATTTTGATTTTACCAACTTTCTACCCTACAATTTACAACCTACTTCTTTTAAATAGGGTGTAAATATAAAGTTTTAACAGCCAATTGAATGCCAGTTAAAAACGATTGTTGTTTAAAATCATATGAAAATTATGCTATTATAAAGATAATAAAAAAAAGCATAGGAAAATAATGCGTGCGCATGAAGTTAACGTTACGATACAAAGATAGTAATAAAAATCTATACATGTAAAACAGTTCCGTAACTGACTGACTGACTGACATACAAAGTATAGACCAAACCGCTGAATCTAAAGGACTGAAATTTTGCATGACGATTCTTCTTATAATGTAGGGGTGCACTAAGAAAGATTTTTGAAAAATTCTTCTTAGATTTTTTTAAATTAAATTTTTAAGCTGTTTTTGTAACTTTTTTCAAGTTTGCATTTAAAATAATAATTTGAGGGTTGTAAAATTTATATCACGAAAAAGATCATAAAAATTCCTTTAAAATGAAATTTTTTTTCGAATCTTTACCTCCATTTTCAGATTTTTGGTGAATTTTTAAAGATTAATTTTTACAATTTAATTTATTAAACGCTGATCATGTGATTTCTTTTTCTGGTACTTGAAATAAATTTATCGTCACGTAACAACGAAATAGACAAAAAAAAATTTTTTCTTGCTAATGCGGCAGACGATTGGACATTATCCAAAAAATATTAAAATACAGTAAAAGATATGTTCCTCAAACTGTACTATATTCTTTAGTATGTCCTATTAGATTTAATTTGAATATTTTCTTCTACATTATTTTGTCTATAAAGATATCCCTTACGATTTTTAAAAAAATATATTTTTTTGTTTTTTTACATCATTTGTATACATTGATCGTCGTATTTATTATATTATATATATTGTCATTAATTGCATACATTGACGTTGTATTTAATTTGAATGTATTCCGTAGCGAAGTGCGGGTTTTCAGATGGGTTGGAATCATGAAGCTACAGAATCATGAAGCATCTGTAGCTTCATGGTTGGAATACTAAAAGTTTAAAATAGTGGCGCCATCTACTGAACGTCTATGAATCGAGAGTCGCATCCTTCAAAAGTTGTTGGTTATTTATTAATTAAAAATATTGGAAAGTTCTTGTGGATCTGTAAATATACATGTGGTAACAGTTTTAAAATTTATAAATTATCAACCTACACAGGTGATAATTTATCCGGCGTTGCCCGGGATTTTAAGAATGTTTGTTAACTAAAATCAATTTAAAAACTAAACACAGTATAAATAACATAGAATAAAAAGCATGTGAAATGTTATACGCATGAATAAAAAGAAAACCCAACATAAAAAACCATAAATTTACAATAATTTCTTCAGAATTCAGCTAGATTTAGCGTTTCATCATTGGAGCAAAAAAAACCTGAAAAGTAAAACATAAAATATATACATTTATAATAAACCACTAAAAGCTGAAAAGGAAAAATGTCAAATTGTCTTTAGGAAAGTAAAGAATTTTGAAAAGTAAAGCTGAAAAGTAAATATCAAATTGTCGAATGTTTGTTAACCAAAATCAATTTAAAAACTAAACACAGTATAAATAACATAGAAAAGATTTAGCCTTTATCATTGGAGCAAAAAATCCTGAAAAGTAAAACATAAAATATATAAATTTATAATAAACCTACCAAAATCCATTAAAAAACTAAGCACAGTATAAATGACATAGAAAAAAAAGTATACGAAATGTTATACACATTAATAATATGAAAAATAAAATAAAATAAAAATAATAATTTTTAAAAATAATAAAATAAAATAAAAATAATTAAAAAAATAATAAATAAAAATAATAATAATAATAATTTAAAAAGTAATAAAATAAAAGCTGAAATAAAAAAGCCTCCATAAAAAAGCTGAAAATACAGGTTTAGCAAAATTTGTACGATCCGTATTGAAACCCGAGTCGTGGAGCGTAGTAAACGAGCGATTTTACCGAATGCGCCACGATGACATGGTGCTTTATTGAGTAAATAGAAAAATATTCGTACTAAGATTACTGGAAAGTTGCTATGGGTTGGTGAATATACATGTGATTATGGAGTAAGAGGAGTTTTAAGTCAGAAATAAGTTAGCAGGATAGAAGCTTAGTCTTTAACTCTTCAATAGACACAAAGACATAACCGAGGGGGATTGCAGTAGCGATTAAAAAAGATCTCGTGACACTTAGCGTGGTTGATTCGAATTTTCCATCGCGTGTGAGAGTGTCAATATGCCGTTGGATCCGATTTATTTTAGAGTATAAAATCTGACTTGAAATATTATTATTTTCATTTATTATTTTGGTTTAATATATGACTTGAAACTTTTTTATTTATTTATTTTTATCTTTTCACTCGCTGTTTGCCAGCTAACCCTAACGTGGACGCCATATTCAGAAGGGTGATTCCACAAAGAGTAACAGCTTACGTTTAGTTTCAAAAATTGTTGGTATTTTATTGATTAAAAATTAACGGTAATTAATTTCGATTTTCGAAGTTCTTAAGACGCTCGGCTGTTTTTAAAGACGCTTGTATGTAAAATTTCACGATCGCTGCTCCTAAACTGTGGATTTCTATACAACTAGCCGCTGCGCGACCAACATGGTCGCTTTTAGTTATATATTTTCTTTTGCAAAACAATTCAACTAAAGTAACATATGTAAGGAAAGTTACCATTACCTGTCAACATAAATTTACGTTGTTAAGGGTTAGTGGGAGTTTAGCAAAAAAAATTATAATCATTGCTAAATTCACTATAAGGCTGATTCTAAAACATCGTGATTAAAAAATGTGAATTTCCATTACTTCGGAACAGAGTTAAAGATAAGACTGAGAAACCCAACATCAATGATTTTAAAAATTACACCCCTCTCTGTATGTACTATTTTTCAAAATGAAGATATCTACACTTTATCATTACATCAAATAATAAATTGTTGGCTAAATTTCTCCACTTATAAAAAGGAGTAAAATTTCAGCAAGTACTAAAATATAGTGTACATTACATCACTCTCTGTATGTACTATTGTTCGCAATTCAGATATCTCCACTTAATCATATCAAATGAATAAATTAAAAATATTTCGTGAATAAATTAAAATTATTCACGAGTAAAATACAGCAATTAAATTGTACCAAATTACTTGCTATCGTCGAGCCACTACACACACGCGCGGACGGCCGCTAATGTTTACACCCGGTAGTTGTAGCCGTTGCCATTCGGAGTGTAGAAATATCGTCGATTTTTGTGCCGCATACCTACGCGTTTTATATATATAGATTATAGACAATTCTATACAATTATTTTCATTTTTATATATTAGATGATCATATTTTAGTGATTTAGTATGTTATGTTGTTATATGCACAGATAAGAAATAATATTTAGTGTCAATTCCAGTGGTTTAATGTTTACATTTTTGTTTTGAAATTTTGTGGTACATATATTATATAGAGATGGACTGTGCTAAATAAAAAAGTTTGAGAGTTTTTGTTAAACTAGGACTGAGAAGTGGTTAATAATCTCAGATAAACTTTGTTTGAACTTTTAAACAAATATTCTCAGGTACAACAAGTTATCAAGTGTATGTTTAAAATATTTTGATATTCTTTATATTATAATAACAATTTTGATATTTTTTGAATTTTTGATGAGCCTTGAATATTCAGAGATTAATAATTTTTGTATCCGGATACTCTCAACAATAAACAATATTATACCTTAAGAGGAGATCAGGCCATCCATTCAAAATAAAAATATGAAAGATAAATGTGAATTCCTTGATATATATGTAAAAGTGATCCTGTATTTCACTATTATGACGTTTTATATATTTTTCCCCAATCTACCCTATTAGCACAATAATATGCACGCTTCTAACTAAATCTGAATATTGAAGAAAATTAATGATTGTGAAACTAGAACCCGAATTAAGTCAAACCAATTAACTTCCACTAACCTCACCTCAATCTAATTGAAATGTAATCCAATAATGACTCTGTTGAACCCGGAGCTCCATTTATAATTTAATAATAATAAATCTTTCGGTTCGACCCCGAACGCAAAATAATCCACGAACAACCCAACACAGTGGTAGCTCAGCGGGCCTGAATTTAGTGCATTTTCGCCGGGCCTCGGTGGAATGTATCACACCGCCGATTGTCACATTTGAAGACCCAGGCTAAGTTCATTGCTCCAGTGGTGTAAATCCATATTTACCCTAAATTAAAAAATTAATGTTGAGTGTTTTGGTTCACTGAGAATTGTAACAACTTTTAAGAGAATTATTTTTAAAACCCTGTTTATCCTAATTGAACAATATTCCTTGTTCCGAGCTATTTTTATGTAGATGTCGCTTTTGTAAGTATTTACCTTTTTCAATATTCTTCTGTAGTTTCTTCCGCTCTGTGTGGCAACACTTCGTTTTTGTCGGTTGTTGTTGCTTAACTATGTGACAATCGGTCGCATAGTTTTTGTTCTGCAATAAACTCAAATTGACTTCATTCCGCTTTAATTTTGTTTCTTTAACACACCACACGGTCGTGTTCATTTGGTCCGTCGTCTTTTGCCGGAGTCATCGGCAATCTATGGATATTTCGAACAGTCATTGAAAATAATTTGAATTCCGTCACAGCTCGGAACGCATTGTTAGGAATAACCCTTTCGATTTCGCTGCCTGCATTTTTCGTTGCGAGCGGAAGTCATTTTTTTAAACTTTGTTTGATTGAAAGAAGATTTTGTCTGTCTTCTCGCTGCTGATTTAAAAATTTACCACAATGTCGTTTTAACATACCACACGGTCGTGTTCATTCCTAATTATTTACAATTTATTGCCATTTTTATCTTGATTAAATGTTTTATTGGTTGAATTCAAATTAAGATTATTTTTGGAAGTATTAGTTTAAAACCTGCTTATTCCTAATTAATTGAAAAGTGTATTGCCAAATTACCTTTATTCAATTTGTTTACTGTGTTGAACTGTATTTTAAAATTTTTTTCTTATTAATCTGTTTCAATGGTGCATTTGAAAATATTATACACTGCTGGCCACCCAAATTGTAACACCAAGAAAGACAAGAGATATCACAACAAAATTTATTTTGTAGATAACATGTTGACCAAGTATCAAATGATTAAATTTATAGACTTCTGTGAAGTGTGGTTCCTGCCAAAATCAGTAGCCAGAGTAGCCGCCATTGTTGGAGATCACCGCTGCCACACGCCTCGGCATTGATTCAAAGAGACTTTGGATGAGTTCTTGGGGTACAGCAGACCAAGCAGCTTCCACACGTTGCCAAAGTTGATCTGCTGTGGCAGCTGGGGATGGAATCTGGGTCAATCGTAGAGCAACCATGGACCACATGTTTTCTATCGGCGAAAGATACGGAGAGCGAGGCGGCCAGGGAAGCAATTCAATCTGGCGATTGACGAAGAACCGTTGGACAATGCGTGCCACGTGTGGTCGCGCATTATCCTGTTGAGATATGGCTGTGGCAAGCCCTGAAGGTAAGGAAGGAGAACTGGGTCCAACACCTCGGAGATGTAGCGCCGGCTGTTTAAAGTACCGGCAATGCGTACTACAGGTGTGCGAGAGTGATATCCAATAGCGCCCCATACCATAATACCCGGTGCAGTACCAGCGTGGCGGTGCATAACGCAGCTGTTCAGCATCCTCTCTTCACGGTGTCTCCAGACTCGAATGCGATCATCGTGGTGTTGCAGACAGAAGCGTGACTCGTCAGTAAAGACAATTTCATTCCATTCTGCCGTCCACATCCTTCTGTCATCGCACCATTGGCGGCGGAGACGTCTGTGGTTCTGCGTCAAGGGTAGACAAAGCAATGGACGTCTTGCGGACAGACCACTCTGCTGTAAACGGCGTCGAATGGTACGCGCAGACACTGGATGATGCGTTACAGACTGCATGTGCTGTGCTATGGTTCGTGATGTGACTGAGCGATCCGTCACTGCCATGCGCACAATTTGCCTGTCATCACGTGAAGTGGTGCGCTGAGGTGGATGCGATCGAACACGCCGGTCCGTCGTACCCTCCTGCACCCAACGATCACATATCCGCATTACAGTTCTTTGGTTTTGTCGAACACGACTACCGATTTCCCTGAAAGACAATCCACAATCTCGGTAGGCCACTATCCTTCCTATGTCGAACTCGGATACTTGATCAATAGATGATCGCTGTTTTCGACGAGGTATAATTGATCCTTTTTTTTGAAAAAACCACAAGAAAAACACAATTGCCGAACTTGAAATCGTCAAAATCTCCAAGCCTTAAATAGCGCTTTGAAGTGGCGCCACAGGCGCGCGTGATGTGCGTCTGCGCTGAAATTCTAATCATTTGCATATCTCACCTCCGCTAATGCATGTTGTAAATTTCATGTTATTTGCATGTTTCCTTCAGGGTGTTGCATTTACAGTGGCCAGCAGTGTAGTAAAAAAACTTTGAAGCTAATTACCAAGAATTTGCTGAGGGGCAGACTCCCTCAGCAAGGCTCTCCATCAGGCGAGACCCGCGTATCAAAAACGTGATTGGGACTAAAATTTTGAGGAGTAATTTGGACGATTTATATATTTATATGTATAAATAAATAAATAAATAAATATATATATATATATATATATATATATATATATATATATATATATAGAACAAATTTTAATCCTTTTAAATACTCCTAACATGCTTTTTCCAAATTCGTTTATCTTATTGCACCAGAATTCCGTCCCTTAACCTTGGATTTCGACCTATATTCAACCAAATCCCAATCTAAGGCCACGCGAGGAAAGAGTTATATAACCGTTATATAAGGTTGGAGAACTTTCAACCGATCACACCATATGACGCGCTAGGGTCACGTTTCCGTTTCTGGCCATTTAGAAGTTTCATAGACCCGTACTCGGGAGAGAAATTGCGCGATTCTGAATTCTTTGTCTGTTTGCTCTCAACCAGGAAACATGTAGAGCTCTTCGTACGTATTTTCAGCGGTCCTGCCGATGGTCGGGGCGCCGTACCCGACTAGCCGTGATGTGTTTAGAACGTTAAATTTGACAAGTGTATATCCAGTCTTTTTGAAACCCCATTCTTAATAAAAGAACTGTGACGTTTTTGTGGACTACCATGTTTTCTGCCAGGTCTTCCTTCCTATGCCACTCCGACTACAAGATTTTCAGGCCTGTTGAGCTTTGCCACCGCCTTAGAGCTTATATTACACACGCAAACACACAGACACACGCGCACACACACACACACACACACACACACACATATATATATATATATATATATATATATATATGGCATTAATTGCATACATTGACCGTTGTATTTAATGTGAATGTACTCCCTAGCGAAACACGGGTATTCAGCTAGTATTCTTATAAATTCAAAATTAGATAAAATTTGCAGCCAGCACACACACATGAGACAACATAGATCACATAAAGTATGTAATGTAACACTCAACCTTTTGAAATAGAAGAACATTTTTTTAAAGTTTATAATATTTGTTTACATATACGGCACAACTATATACCTCCAGGAGCCTAAAAATCCGTAGAAATGAAAAGTAATTCTTAGATGACATCTATTATCCCCCCCCCCCAATCAACCTTAATTGTGATTTTTTGCGCCATTGGGTTACATTCATGCCAGTTCAGAAAAAGATAATACAGGTAGCCCTCCTACAGCACGGCATCTTACAACACGGTTTCGCTCTAATACTATAGGATAAATTGCGAGATCCCTCGTATAAGACTGAAACCTGTACCACGGTTTCGCTCTAATACGATAAAAAAAAATGCGATAACCTTTGTAAACACTGTATTTCTACAGCACTAGATAACATGATTTTTTTTAACACATTTAAAATCTAAATTATCTTAAAATAATGACGGGAATGAATTATAAACTACAGTGGCTTTACATAAAAATGTATAAATAAATTATAAATAAATAATCCAACAGAGATAGATAAAAATAATACGAATATAGACAAAAAACAAACAGAAATCAAGCACTCTGGGCATCCACGCACCAATGGCAAGATTCTGTATAAGTGCCGGAACTGAACTATAAAACAACATAGAGGTAACCGACAGGTCTCGTCACCAGGGAGCCTAACGATATCAGTTACCTCAAGGGGTACTTTCTGAATAGGATGCAGGTAAGCCCAAAAGACATCCAAAGGCCCCGAGTCCCCCAAGGAAGCAATAAGTCAAAAAGAAAATGAAAAGACAAACACAACTTACAGTATGGGCTCAACGCACCGTACATGCAAGCACACAAATAATCCTAATCCAAAGTAAAAAATGCATACACACCCTAATTCAGTAAGTGACGGTTATGGCGAAACAGCAGCCAATTCTATCCTAAAAGTTACGTCATTGTAACATTACTATAGCGCCACCCCCCATTACAGCTTAACCAAATGAAAACATAAATACTATTCTAAACATCTTTAAAAATTCCTGAGTCTAAATGCCATTTTTTTAAAACTTTTAAATTGCCGAAATTTTTAGGGAAATCGTTTTTACTTAAGTTTTCTTCGAAAATGTTACATGCCTCCAAAAAATCCTCAGCGTTGTTACATATGTATTTTACTCTGTAAAGTTGTGAGTAAAAAATATTATAATAAATTTTATAGTTTAAGTTGCTATGGAAATTGGTAAACGTGATAACCTCGAAGTTAAATCTAACCTTTTATCATATATCCCTATTTTTATTTCTCTATTTTGAATTTTAATTTTTAAATCCAGATAAGTCGCACAAAGATTATTATCGTTAGTCCGGTTTAAAGTTAGTTCCTTTGGGTAGATTTGATTAAGAAATTCCAAATCGTTGCAGTTAAAAATTATCAGGTCATCAATATATCGAAATCCGGTAACATTATTTGAGTTAAGAAATTTAGTTTCGTAAAAATTTAAGAATAGATTGGCAAATGCACTAGAATAGCTATTTTTCATAGGTATACCCTTTATCTGTTTAAAGAAACATAAGACATTAAAGAGATAGTTTTCAAAAATATTAAATTTACATAAATCAATCCAGTCACATTTTAAGATTAAGTACTATCTAGATAAGCATCATAAATTTCTGAACAGATAATCTTTAAATTATCATGCGGAATACTGGTAAACAGGTTTTCAAAATCAAACGTGTATATGCTATCTATATTCTTACTTTTTAAAATATATATATATATATGTAATATATATATATATATATATATATATATATATATAATATAAGCGCTAAGGCGGTGGCGAAGCTCAACAGGCCTGAAAATCTTGTAGTCGTAGTGGCATAGGATGGAAGACCAGGCAGAAAACATGGTACTCCACAAAAACTTCACAGTTCTTTTATTAAGAATGGGGTTTTAAAAAGACTGGATATACACTTGTCAAATTTAACGTTCAAAACACATCACGGCTAGTCGGGTACGGCGCCCCGACCAACGGCAGGACCGCTGAAAATACGTACAAAGAGCTTTACATGTTTCCTGGTTGAGAGCAAACAGACAAAGACTACAGAATCGCGCAATTTCTCTCCCGAGTACGGGTCTATGAAACTTATAAGTGGCCAGAAACGGACACGTGACCCTAGCGCGTCATATGGTGTGATCGGTGGAAAGTTCTCCAACCTTATATAACGGTTATATAACTCATTCCGCGCGTGGCCTTAGGGGAAAAACTAATAAATTGATATTGGTTGAATATAGGTCGCAATCCAAGGTTAAGGGACGGTATTCTGGTGCAATAAGATAAACGAATTTGGAAAAAGCGTGTTAGGAGTATTTAAAAGGATTAAAATTTGTTTCAATTTCCCCCCCTCCGGAAAAGACTTGCGTGAGGGGCCGACTCCCTCAGCAAGGCTCTCCATCAGGCGAGACCCGCGTATCAAAAACGTGATTGGGACTAAAATTTTTAGGAGTAATTTGGAATAAAATTTTGACTCGGGGGTTGACAAATTTAAATTTTTGTTACTATCACCTTTGTGTGTCTGCTCAGGTCATGAAATATATAAAATAGCCTAAACTAGTACTAAACAAAAATTTTAAAAATATCAATGCACTAAAATTACAGTTTGGAATGAGTATGGCAATTTTTAACTATTCACAAAAACTTAAATATACACTTAAAATGGAATGATAAAATATACTTATTAAAACACAATAAATCACAACATTTGTTTAAAAAAAAGTACTTAAAACTTTAAAAGGGAAAAATAAATCAAAATGGTCATTGTCGGGTTACATTCATGAGATCCAGAGGTTCACACATAATAGGGTTTTTCTAAGAGAAAGTTTAAAAGATAGATTTTTTTTTCTTTATTTGGACGACACGCAAAGTTTAACCATCTAAATGGAGTCAAGAGGAGTTAGGCACCCCAAAAATAAATAAAATCAAAAAGGAAATAGATCTCTGGTTCATGAGTTTGGTCGCTGTTCAGGTTTAGGCTCCATGGTGGTTATTAAAGTTAATTAGTTAAATTCTTGGTAATTAGCTTCAAAGGTTTTTCTACTTTAATTTTTTCAAATGCACCATGGAAACAGATTAATAAGAAAATTTTTTTAAATACAGTTCAACACAGTAAACAAATTGAATAAAGGCAATTTGGCAATACACTTTTCAATTAATTAGGAATAAGCAGGTTTTAAACTAATACTTCCAGAAATAATCTTAATTTGAATTCAACCAATAAAACATTTAATCAAGATAAAAATGACAATAAACATTGTAAATAATTAGGAATGAACACGACCGTGTGGTGTGTTAAAGAAACAAAATTAAAAGCGGAATGAAGTCAATTTGAGTTTATTGCAGAACAAAAACTATGCGACCGATTGTCACATAGTTAAGCAACAACAACCTACAAAAACGAAGTGTTGCCACACAGAGCGGAAGAAACTACAGAAGAATATTGAAAAATGTAAATTCTTACAAAAGCGACATCTACATAAAAATAGCTCGGAACATTTCGGCCGCCTTGAAGCCCTCGGGGGCTTCAAACAAACATAATTGAAAATCTAAAAAAAAACTTAAAAAAAGGATTAATAACAAATTTTTAACAAAGTTAATATTTGGGAATATAAATGAAATTAGATATGAATTGAAATCTAAAATTAATGTCAAGGTTCAGCTTAAAGATCAAAATGTTCAAGTTCAAAATGTCAAAATTCAGAATGTTTCACTGGTAATGGGCAGATCTTGACACTGGGTCTTTTGATTTCACTATTTGAAGTGCGAATGCTTACAACTCTAACCTTTCCATCAGAGCCGGGGTGGACACGAGTTATTCGGCCTAATTTCCATTGGAGAGGAGGGATGTTGTCTTCTTTGATCAAAACTAAATCATTCACAGATAAATTATCGTGAGATTTTCTCCACTTATTTCTATGTTGTAGTTGAGATAGATATTCTTTGCTCCAACGTTTCCAAAAATGTTGGAAAATTAATTGACGAAGTCTCCAGCGGTCAGCAAGAGACCTTAGTTGATCTAGTTGGTTTTCTTCTGGCAGAGCTGTGAGAGCAGTTCCAATGAGGAAGTGACCAGGTGTGAGAACCGATAAATCTGTGGGATCATCAGGTTGCTGAACTAACGGTCTGGATCATGCCTCAATCTGAGTAATTAAGGTCGTGAATTCAGGATAAGTTAAGATTGCTGCTCCGATTGTTCTTCGAAGATGATGTTTCATGGACTTAACTGCAGATTCCCACAGTCCGCCGAAATGTGGAGCGCCTGGAGGAATAAAATTCCACTTTACATTTTCTGAAGACAAAAATGCTTGAAGGTGTTCACTTTTTTGACATGATAAAAAGGATTTACGAATTTCTTTGCTTACACCTTTAAAATTCGTACCACAGTCACTAAATATTTCCTTTGGCTTTCCTCTCCTTGCAATAAATCGCTTCAATGCTTCTAAACAAGCTCTAGAGCAAAGATTTTCAACAACTTCCAGATGGACAGCTCGAGTTGTGAAACAAACAAAAATGCAAGCATAAGATTTAAATGATTTTTGGCCACGACCAAATTTATGTTTTATCATGAATGGGCCAGCAAAATCCAAACCAACTCGAAGGAAAGCTCGTGAAGCTCTAATCCTGGATGCTGGCAAGTCTGCCATCATTTGCTTGGCCACTTGAGCGCGATGTCTACAGCAAATAACACATTGCTGAACAATTTTTCTGATTTCTGATCTAGCTGCGATAATCCAAAATCTTTGCCTGATTAAGGAAAGCAAAAGTGCTTCCTTAATCAGGAAGCTCTGCCTGCTCCTCTGCGTACAAATAAGTTTCGTGATAATGTCTTATGATAAGTTTAGAGATAAAATGTTTCTGAGGGATTAGTATCGGATGTTTTTGATCTTCGGAAAGCTCTGAGTTCATTAAGCGTCCTCCAGCACGAATTATTCCCTTCTGATCCAAGAACGGGCTTAATGAAAGTATTCGACTGGAAGACTTCAATGTTTTCCCAGCCTTCAAACTTGCAATTTCTTCAGGAAATTCAGAACGCTGTAAAGTTCTTATCACAGCACACATTGAATCATTTAGTTTTTCACTAGTTAGAAATTCTTTTCTCGTTTTGGATTTTTTCAAAGAGTTGTTCACAAATCTCAAACAATATGCTGTGATGCGACAAAGTTTCAACCAAGATGAAAATTTAGACAGGAATGAATCTTCACTAATTTTGACAAAATTAACAACGTAGCCTTTTCTTCCTTCTTTGAGTATGTTTTCATTGTCCAGATTAGAATAAGGCTGCTCATACTCCGAAAGTTCTTCAAATTTATTTTGGAGCCAACTTGGTCCATGAAACTCCATCCACTGATCGCAATCAATTAATTCAGAAGGTTGTAAACCTCTTGTGGCAAAATCAGCAGGATTGGATTTTCCTTCGACATGACTCCACTTCACATCTGGTATGCTATCTTGAATCTGCGAGACTCGATTGGCTACAAAGGGAAGCCACCTTCGTGATTCAGAAGCGATCCAGGAGAGTGTGATGGTAGAATCGGACCAAGCGAAACAATTTTGAGATGGCACATTTAAAGATTTCATGACAGTCCCTAACAGTTTCGCAAGCAATAAGGCAGAACAAAGTTCAAGTCTGGGCAATGATTTAACCTTGAGTGGTGCGAATCTAGTTTTAGCACACAGCAATGAAACCTTACTTCCTTCATCTGAATATGATTTTACATAAATAGCAGTGCTGTACGCCTTTTCCGAGGCGTCACAAAATGCATGCAATTCAATTTTGTGACAATTTTCAATTATGACTAGTCTAGGAATTTTGAGAATGTTAAGTAAGTTTAGTTCTTTATGAAATGAAGTCCAAGTAGAAGCTCTTTGGGGATCAAGTAAGTCATCCCATTGGACCTTGCAAATCCAATATTCTTGGAGAAATATCTTAGCGAAAACCACACTTGGTGCAAGCCAGCCTAATGGATCAAACAGTCTTGCGACTTCTGAAAGCACACTTCTTTTATTTACCGCAAAGGTACTAGATGGAAGAACCTTGAAATCGAGTGTGTCACTATGGGGGTGCCAATTGATACCCAGTACCTTCCTTGGTTGATCTTTCAAAATGTCCAAGTGGTTTCAATCTTCTCTGAGTTCAAGAGGTAACTCTTTCAAAATTTCTGATTCATTGCTTAACCATTTTCGAAGCGTAAAACCACCCTTGCGCATCAGTGAGTCAATATCACGAACTAATTGTTTTGCTTCTGTTTTTGAAGAAGCACCAGTCAGCAGATCATCAACATAAAAATCAGACTTCACAACCCTGGATGCATTTGGGTAGTTATCTTGCTCGTCTAGAGCTAGTTGAAGAAGCGATCGAGTTGCTAAATAAGGTGCAGGAGACGTGCCATAAGTGACTGTCAAAAGTCTATATTCCTGGATGGGTTTATTTGCATCATTTCTCCAAAAGATGCGGTGGAAATCGGTATCTTCATGATTTAAGCGAATTTGCCTGTACATCTTTTCGATGTCCCTACAAATAGCAACAGTATGCGTTCTAAATCTCATTAGAAGGTCAAACAATTCAGGTTGAATGGTAGGACCAAAATACAGCAAATCGTTGAGAGAGCATCCATGGGATGTCTTAGCTGATGCATCAAAAACAACTCGAAGCTTTGTGCTAGTGCTAGAGGGCTTCCAAACAGGATGATGTGGCAAGTAGTACACTGAAGACGGAGTTGGTTCAGAACTAGGTACAACTTCCATATGGCGTAATTCTAAATACTCATTAAGAAATTCTTTGTACAATGTGTGTACTTCCGGTTTGTCAATTAGCCTATTTTCTTGAAGCATATATCTTTTGAGAGCTAACTCTCTAGAGTTACCCAAATTTGACAAATGTTTCTTAAAGGGTAATCTAACAACATATCTGCCGGTACTGTCACTGTAGTGTGTATTTTTGAAATGTTTTTCACATTTAATTTCTGACTTAGACAAAACTGTTTCATCTGGAACAGTTTCTAGGGACCAAAATTTCTTAACTATTTCTTCAGTATTCAATTCTAAATTATTTAGAGAAATGTAAGAGCATACATCAGAGCTGAAAACTGCTGTACCTGAAATGATCCAACCTAATTTTGACCTAATAGCTGTGGGAAGCTCATTGTTTCTCTTGATTGGTTCACTAACAATCACGGACATGAAGACATTAACACCCAAAAGAATGCCTATAGGAGATGATTTAAAAAACTTAGGGTCCGCAAGAACTAAATCATTGAAAGAGTGAACAATGTTCGATGGCAATGATTTATGTGGTAAATCTCCGGAAACTTTGTCCAAAACAAAAACTGAAGTAGAAAAGGAGAGTTCTGAAGAAAATGAGGAGTGAAAGTAATGTCCAATTCACCCTTGGTTTGCGATGCAGACGATCCTAAGCAAGAAATTTGTATATTTGCAGTTTTTCTAGCCAATCCAAGTTTTTGAATGCAATTTTCTGTGATGAAACTAGCCTGGGAACCAGAATCAAGGAGGGCACGACAGTGTACAAAATTGCCCGATGAATTTCGAACTCGTATTTGAGCAGTACATAGCAAAGCCTCTTGGTTAACATTTCTATTACTAACAAAGTTACTATCAATCTGATTCGAAGCATTGGAACAATTATCAGTAGTAATTTGTGGTGAATTTAGAGGAGTAAAATCTCTAGCCCGAGCAGAAAGGGATGAATTATTTTCATTATTAGTAGCAAGAGTAGTTTCATCACTATTACTAGGCTTAGACAAATGCAAAATGGAGTGGTGGTTTGCATTGCAAATTCTACACTTATTTAAACTATTGTAAGATTTAGAACTATGAAAATTAGATAAACAGTTGTAACATAAATGGCAATATTTCACAAAATTAAAACGTTTGAAAACAAGTAATTTTAAAAACTTGTCACATCTATATACATGATGATTTTTCTTACAATAAGCACATATTATATCAGTGTAAGAAACAAGCGAAGTGACCTTAGAATTATTCTTGAAATCATTCATATTGGTTTTGCTATTCTGTAGCATTCTAGCATGTTCCTTCAAAAACAAAAGTAAATTTTCAAGTGTTCCAATTTCATCAATTTTTAACTGTCGTTCATACCAAATTCGAGTGTTTTTATTCAATTTTTCAACAATTAAATGAGTTACAAGTGTATCGGCAAATCCATCTACTTTTTGTTCTAAAACGGTAAGCGAACGTACACACTCATTCGTTACGTAGACCAAGTTCAAAATTTCATTTGAAGAATAACCAATATTCGGTTGCTTAATGAGTTTCTTAATCAATGTATTAATAAGTTCAGGCCTATTCGAATACTGATCTTCAAGCAAATCCCAAGCAATTTTGTAGTTACTATCTAAAATTGGAATAGCTTGAATAATTTTCAGCGCATCTGATTTGCACGAACTCTTAAGATATTGAAGTTTTTGTGCGTTTGTCAAATTTACATTTTTATGCACACTTGAGTTAAATAAGTCAGAAAAAGTAAACCATTCATTCAATAATGTCACCGGAAAATGTTGGCAATGATAAATGTGGCAATTTAACTTCAATACAATCTGACCTAGTGCTAACCGAACTTGAGCTTTCATTGTTAGTATTCCCTAATTTTCTGCGCTCAATCATCAAATAAAGCTCATCTGTAATGTCTTGCAATGAATGACATTCAACAAAATAACTATCAAAATCCTTTTCCTCACAATTACTGTAAATATTATCAAAACCATTCGAAATGTCGTTAGTTAAATCGTTCAGTTTCGATTTGAAAAGCTCAATTTTTGCAACGTCAGCTTGTGCGATCTCAGAATTTATTTTATCCTTTAACTTTGTTAAGTTGCATTTTGCAACTTTCTTTTGTGTTAAAAGTAACTTGAGATCCATATTTCAAAAATAATAAATGAATGAACACTCACCTTCAATCAAGCAGCGACGAAATTGTGTACTAATCCTTGGCACTAATCAAAACAATCGAAGTTCCAATGAAGCACTTCAATAAAAAAGTCATTCGAAAAGTTTTTAAATCAGCAGCGAGAAGACAGACAAAATCTTCTTTCAATCAAAAAAAGTTTTTAAAAAAATGACTTCCGCTCGCAATGAAAAATGCAGGCAGCGAAATCGAAAGGGTTATTCCTAACAATGCGTTCCGAGCTGTGACGGAATTCAAATTAATTTCAGTGACTGTTCGAAATATCCATAGATTGCCGATGACTCCGGCAAAAGACGACGGACCAAATGAACACGACCGTGTGGTGTGTTAAAGAAACAAAATTAAAAGCGGAATGAAGTCAATTTGAGTTTATTGCAGAACAAAAACTATGCGACCGATTGTCACATAGTTAAGCAACAACAACTAGGGATGGATCGGAAATACTGGACCTGTTATTTTGTAACAGGTATGTGTTAACTGAACTTTGGACCTGTTACCGATTTTCAAAAGTAACAGGTACGGCGTACGTGTCAAACGATAGAATACTCCCGCCAGGCGAATAGAATAGGGCCGCCAGGCGGGGAGCGGGGACGAAATAAGTATACGAGTATTTTTCCGTACCTGTTACCAGAAAATACTCCCTTGCCTGGGCGGGGACGAAATAAGTAAACGAGTATTTTTCCGTACCTGTTACCCGAAAATACTCCCTTGCCTGGGCGGGGACGAAATAAGTAAACGAGTATTTTTCCGTACCTGTTACCAGAAAATACTCCCTTGCCTGGGAGGGGACGAAATAAGTATACGAGTATTTTTCCGTACCTGTTACCAGAAAATACTCCCTTGCCTAAACGAGTATTTCCACACTCGTTTATAATTTATATTTCTACGTGGTACGTAGGAAGGGTCGCCGGGGGCATACAAAACAAATAGACAAGTATTTCTACTTGTCTTGTGACCTTCCCCACTTACTGTTTACCAGGAAATATTCGCTTACCTAAACATTTTCACGTTCGTTTATAACCATAATTTTCCAATAAAATTGACAGTTGATCTGAATTTCGTTGGACATATTCTTACCTTCTTCTTCATTTTAATTCATGACTATTATTAAATACTAATACACCCAAATACCTTTATAAAAATATTTACTTTCATTGGTTTTGAAATAAAATAACATTTTTGGGTTAATGTTGTTGATAAAATTCACTGATTATTCATTATATTATTCGTAATAATTTATGTGTTTTATGACAGGTGAAAAAATTGTATCTGCTCACTTGTCAGGATTTTGTGAATTAAATTGTTGATGATAATAAAAACAACGTCTCATGAAAAAAAAATTTATTTTATAGTAAACAAGATTATCATTAGCAAAACATAAATATTTTTTAGAAAAAACAACTTGGTATATATGTATTCATTGTACAATAGGTATACAGATTTTATAAAATTCACTGATTATTCATTATATTATTGGTAATCATTTATGTGTTTTATGACAGGTGAAAAAATTGTATCTGCTCACTTGTCAGGATTTTGTGAATTAAATTGTTGATGATAATAAAAACAACGCCTTATGAAAAAAAATTTATTTTATATTAAACAAGATTATCATTAGGAAAACATAAATATTTTTTAGAAAAAACAACTTCGTATAAATGTATTTATTGTACAATAGGTATACATATTTTATAAATAATCAACTGAACAATTGTAGTTTGCACATAAATATTAATTATCCCTTTATGTAAATATGAAATAAACTGTACCCAATACAATTATATTAATATTACAGAAAATCTATTTAATAAAGTTTTATTGAATAAAAAAAAATAGAATATTATTTAATGTTCTAAAAATTAACAGTATTAACAGCTACCTTAATATTAATACTAACTTTTTGTATCCAAATCAAATAACAAAACTGAATAGGTATTTAAATATAAACGCATTACATTAATTATTACGCATTATTGTTAAAATGTACATGTCATTTGTAAAAATATTACATTAATCTTCAAAAAAGTTGTTACACTTAAATTTTTGGTTTCGTTACTTATTTGTTTATTTTCTTTATTTATTTTTAATCTTAAAATAATTGCTCACGATAGACGGTCAATCACCACAGAATTGGTCTATTAGTTTCTATTTTTATATGAATACAAAATAGCTTAATAACTATCAATAAATAAAACAATGAAAAATAATGACAGTAAGTAATAAAAAGATTGGTAGTTAATTTCTAATGATAATTGCCAAATTTCGAACCCTTTATAAGCAAAATTGAGCGTTCGTGTTTAAAAATAAAAGTTAACTTTTTCGCCATCTAACCAAGAACGGCGATCGGATATTATTTTACCAGACTAGAAAAATATTCTCTCGCACGGGACAGAAGTTTCGAGGGAACAAAGCTTCTTTTTTGGCAATTGGCTAAGAGACGGGTAATTAAATTTTTGTTCCGCCCACCATTTCATAGCAGACTAGGCACTAGGCGAAGAGTTAACAGGTACGGGATATAGACCTCGGTAAATGAGTATGGAGGGGAGAGAGGATGGCGGGACCACGGGAATGAAACTGGAAGATGAAGTTAGAGTAACAGGTATTTTGTAACAGGTATTTGTAACAGGTATTTTTTTCTATCTGGATCAGTTGTACCTGTTACTGAAAAATACTCGTTTTTGGCATCTCTAACAACAACCGACAAAAACGAAGTGTTGCCACACAGAGCGGAAGAAACTACAGAAGAATATTGAAAAAGGTACTTACAAAAGTGACATCTACATAAAAATAGCTGGGAACAAGGAATATTGTTCAATTAGGATAAACAGGGTTTTAAAAATAATTCTCTTAAAAGTTGTTACAATTATCAGTGAACCAAAACACTCAACATTAATTTTTTAATTTAGGGTAAATATGGATTTACACCACTGGAGCAATGAACTTAGCCTGGGTCTCCAAATGTGACAATCGGCGGTGTGATACATTCCACCGAAGCCCGGTGAAAACGCACTAAATTCAGGCCCGCTGAGCTACCACTGTGTTGGGTTGTTCGTGGATAATTTTGCGTTTGGGGTCGAACCGAATCACAAAGATTTATTATTATTAAATTATAAATGAAGCTCTGTGTTCAACAGAGTCATTATTGGATTACATTTCAATTAGATTGAGGTGAGGCTAGTGGAAGTTAATTGGTTTGACTTAATTCGGGTTCTAGTTTCACAATCATTAATTTTCTTCAACTAGTCGCTGCGCGACCAGCATGGTCGCTTTTAGTATTATATTTTCTTTTGCAAAACAACTCAACTGAAAGAAACGTATGTAAGGAATTTTACTATTACCTGTCATCATAAATATACGTTCTTAAGTGGTAGTGTGATCTCAGCCCAAAAAATTTAGAATCATTGCAAAATTCTCTATAAGGCTGATTCTAAAACATCGGGATTAAAAAAAAATGAATTTCCATTACTTCAGAACAGAGTTAAAGATAAGACTGAGAAACCCAACAACAAAGATTTTAAAAATTACATTCCTCTATGTATGTAATATTTTTCAAAATTAAGATATCTACACTTTATCATTGCATCAAATAAGAAATTGTTACAGACAAATTTTTTCACTAAAAAAGGTGTAAAAAATTCATTAAGTACTAAAATATAGTGTGGATTACATCACTCTCTATATGTATTATTGTTCACAATTCAGATATCTACACTTAATCATACCAAATAAAAAATTGTTGGGAAAATTTTTTAACTTATAAAATGGAGTAAAAATTCAGCAAGTACTACTAAAAAAAGTGTAGACAATTACTGTTACTTAATATTACTATTAAGATATTATAATGCAATTATTAATATTTTACTATGATATTCCTCAAACTTCTTGATATACACAGTTGAGTATTTCAGAAATAGGAGATACTACAGTGACAGAATCAAAAGAACGGATTCTAGATAAACCTGCGTACAACTGTCCAGGACTAAACACTGGATTTGATAGGTCTAAACATATTTTGTCAAAAGTTTGTCCTCTTACATACATTTCGAAAAACCGATGGAACAAAAGAATAAATTATCTTGTGAATTAAAATTATTCACGTGTAAAATACAGCAATTAAATTGTACTAAATTACGTGCTATCGTCGAACCGCTACACACACGCGGTTGGCCGCTAATGTTTACATCTGGTAGTTCCAGCCGTTGCCATTCGGACTGTAGAAATATCGCCGATTTTTGTGCCGCATACCTACGCGTTTTATATATATAGATATTCAGATTTAGTTAGAAGCGTGCATATTATTGTGCGAATAGGGTAGATTAGGGGAAAATATATAAAAGGTCATAATAGTGAAATACAGGATCACTTTTACATATATATCAAGGAATTCACTATTATCTTTCATATTTTTATTTTGAATGGATGGCCTGATCTCCTCTTAAGGTATAATATTGTTTATTGTTGAGAGTATCCGGATACAAAAATTATTAATCTCTGAATATTCAAGGCTCATCAAAAATTCAAAAAATATCAAAATTGTTATTATAATATAAAGAATATCACAATATTTTAAACATACACTTGATAACTTGTTGTACCTGAGAATATTTGTTTAAAAGTTCAAACAAAGTTTATCTGAGGTTATTAACCACTTCTCAGCCCTAGTTTAAAAAAACTCTCAAACTTATTTTAGCACAGTCCATCTCTATGCAATATATGTACCACAAAATTTCAAAACAAAAATGTAAACATTAAACCACTGGAATTGACACTAAATAGTATTATTTGTCATCTGTGCATATAACAACATAACATACTAAATCACTAAAATATGATCATCCTAAATATTAATATCTTCTTCAATTTATTAATAGCACTTAATATCTCATAACACACTAAAAATCAATCAATGGAACTAAAATACACAATAAATGAGGTTATTAAAATATATCAAAAGCAAATTAGATCTGAATGTATGGAATCAAATTATTACTACATCCTTATATTGTAAACTTTCAACTTTTCCTATTATAAAATTCAGAAAACTTCCTTTCTCATTATTATTCATGTACTTTTCATAATCACATAATAATCAACTTAAAAACTTAGAACCATATGTGAATTGAGGAAGCCAGTGGCGGACCAAGGGGGGGCGGGGTGGTGGTCAGCCCCGGGCCTCACTTACTAAGGGGGCCCCACGACAGGGGCCTTTTGTAAAATTAAATGATAACTTTACTACAAAAAATTACATTTTTAATTTTTTTTTAAATCAGACAAGAACGTTATTGTTTTTATAAAATATTACACTTGCATATTTTAGCGACTTCCAACATTTCACGTGCCCTCACCCCAACTTAACTTGAAATAAATTAAAACGTTAATAGAAGTTCAGTTAAAACCATAAAATTGTAGAAAACTTTTAAGAAAGCTGGGTTTTTTGCCGCCTTTTCAAACTGTGAAACTGAAGATTCCGATATGTCTTTAGCCTTAACATAGATTTTAACAATGATATGATCCATAGCATAAATTCGATGCTATATTTTTTTCTGATTTTATTAATATTATATTTATTTTTCTCGTTGTATAACTAACTACTCAAACATCAATTCTATTTTTATTCAATTTCAAAAAATCCCAATATTTCATATTTTAAGGACCGTCCGGTAGTCAAAGCGCTGAGGAGGGCCGTAACTGAATTCAATTCGTGCCCCCCCCCCCAAAAAAAAAGAAAGAAAAGTTAGAAGCACGCTACGCCTATGGTGCTGAGAGATGCCATAGATCTGACGCTGAGTTGCTGAGAATCGCCCGACATTCTTCGTCGTATTCCAGAACCCACGAACTTTTCTTGATGTATTTTAAAATTTTGCACGTAACCGTATTTATCCTAGAAGTGCAATAAACACATGAAAATCATTAAATAGGCTGATAGTCTTTATTTTAGGCAAAGTCCTTATAGACCAGGTCCTGATTTTCCATTAGGCCCGGAACTAGTAAGATTTTTGGGCCCCCGAATGTTGGGGGCCCAAAAAAACTTTTATTTTAAAAGAAGAAAAAAAAAGAAAATTTCCAATTCAGTTTTTTTTATTTTACCTTTTTCAATATCAATTTTTATTATATATCCTTTCAAATTTCATTGATTGGTTCATCATATGTATAGTTATATGTATAGTTCATATGTATGTTATAGTGTATATAAGGGATTACTAAGTTTTTCTGGTAGCATTGTATTGGTGTTTTAATTAAATAAAGAAGTTAAAATGTTGTATTGCTTTTTGTTATTGGATAATGCTCTAGCTTCTACGTTTCAAATTGCCAGTTCTCGGTAAAATGATACTTTCACAATGATTCATGATTATTTTTTGTGTGTGTCAATTTTGGAAATTTTACTCCCACATCACTGTTAGGGGGCCCCCATCACCCCATCCCGAGTTGTGCCTAAAGAATTTTCTAAATCGGGCCCTGTTATAGACTGGTTAGTTTTCTGGTGTCAGAAGTCCTGATTTAAGCATTAGGTTGAGGAAAGACTGGCGGATGACGACGATGAGCCTGGAAATTACAGGTAAACCGATTCTTTGTGTCAGATTCTGGCTTTGGCCTAAAAAGTTTGAATAATGTTGTGTGTTTTGGAAAATTTGGAAAATTGATCGATGCTATGGAGAAGCTGTGCGACGAGTCTGAAAACCTAGATACAATAGGATCAGCTCAGATTATAATGGCAAATGTTTGCGATTTTAAGTTTATAGCGTTTCTACGCCTGTGGTCAGACATTTTGGAGGAAATCAACCACACTCAACACTACCTGCAAATTCAGGGGATTTCCTTGGACAAGGCTTTAAATAAACTAAGAGCATTGGAGTTTTTTATTAAGTAAAGCAGAGAATCTTTAGTTAGTGATGCTTTGGACTTCACTTCTCAGAAATGTGAAGAAATGGGAATTGCTATTCAAAAGAGAGGCAGAAAAAGAACGATAGAGATGATGCCGGGTGAAAAAGCTAAAGATGAGGGTTTATCTTTACAAGAAGAACTAAGGAGGTCCATGTTCCAGGGCCGCCCAGAGACTTTACGGGGCCTGGGGCAAACTTCTGTTGGGGGCCCCAAGAAAAAGAAAAATTGCAAAGAGACGAAAACACACATTCAAATTAAGTTATTCATACTTAAAATTTTTTTGCATGAATGATTAACATAATTATTATATTTCATTGCACTGCTCTCTTGTTATATTTTCTAAGGAAATCTAATAAATAATTTTTTTAAATTTTTTTGGGGCCCCTCCGGCAGTTGGGGACCTGGGGCAAAGTGCCCCAGTTGCCCCCCCCCCCCTCTGGGCGACCCTGCCATGTTCCAGTGTGTAGATAGGTTGTATTTGGAACTCCAAACAAGAACAAAATCCATGGAAAACATTCATAACAAATTTGAAGTATTGCAGTCGGTTAATTTGATCAAAGCTCCAGATGAGAAATTGCCAGAAATTATTTCTCGTCTAACTGAAAGTTACGACGAATTTTCGAAGGACGAGGTTTTGGCAGAAATGAAAAGACTAAGACGTAATTGGTCGGATAGCCCTTACGTCTAAGGAACATCCATCAATCGTTTCTGCATAGATTGAACCAGTTTGAATGTTTCATTAGGAGATATATTATTCCATTCCATAATGATAACCTTCAAATATTAATACAGAGGAAGTCAAAAAGTGGTCAGCTCTTCAAGTTTTGCAGTTCATTGTTGGTATGGAATTTCAAGAGTCAGTACCAAACTTGTGTTTAGCACTAAAGTTGTTTTTGACGATTTGCATTTCAGTCGCAACTTGTGAAAGAAGTTTTTCGAAATTGAAAGTCATCAAAAACTATTTGCGCTCAACAATGAGCCAAATCATGCTAAATGGCCTAGCAATGTTATCCATCGAGAACAAGTTGGCTATGAAAACAAACTTTCATGAGACAATTAGACAATTTTCTGATGCAAAAGTTAGAAAAAGACAATTTTAAAAGGAGGCTTTTACCTATTTGAAATTAATACAGAATTCTTAATTTAACTTGCTTATATGAATTTTTAAAAAATGTTTGTTTTTAATAAGTTTTCAGAACGCACTTTTTGGAACCCCCCTTTTTGGAAATGCCTCTGGGTCTCATATAACATGGTTTCACACAACACGGCATTTTCTAGGTGATGTATTCCCATTCTATTTTTTTCATACTGATACTGTGAATGTGTATTGCCTTGTGAAAAGTAAAAATTTTTAAAGTTGAATTAACAATAAAGTTAAAGTAGATCAAAGTGAGGTATTTCTTTGGTTTTCCTTGAAGCTACCTGAATATTATAAGTAAGTATTGGCGCCAAAATGGCTCCTATTTTTTATATGAATTTTATCTTTAACTATTATCGCTTTTATTAATCAAACGGCCAAGCCTTTTACCATTCACCTTGGCCCGACGAAAAATTCATACAACGAAAACCAGCGCCGTTAGCGAGCTCATGGCTCAGGCGGTTAGAACGTTGGTTTCGGAGCTGTGCCGTGCGGTACATCATTGGTTCGATTGCTCGAACCCAGGCCTTGACATACGACCTTTTTTATTAATTTAACGCTTAAACAGTAATGATCATTGCTCACCTCGTACTGCACAAGTTCGCTCCCTTATTCTGTCAATTTTTTTCTCTGCACACAGGGGCATGCCGACGGGGGGGGGGGGGGGGGGAAGGGGGGACGGGACAGAACCCCCCCCCCCCCACAGAGCTAAAATAAATTTTTTAAATTTACAAAATAATGCAAAAATATTTCGTATAGGCCTAATAGTAATTGTGTTATTTATTCTTTACCATTACGATCTTTATTGCACTTACATTTTTAGCGATCTTTATTGTTACAATTTTAGGGCTATACAGTGCCAGAAACAGTATTTCTAAAGCCAAGTGCCGAGCGCTGTTTATACACTTCTACAGTACTATCCGCGAACCGCGAGAGTGAATCGAACCCTTGCCTATCAAAGTATTGAAGACGTCTTTTTTTCAACAGGGCACGCACGCACTGTTTCGTCGCGTATCTGCTTTAAAAAGCTCTTCTTGTTAGATTTTCATTCCAATAATGACGGGTGCGTCGCTTTAAATATTTTATCCGAATTCATAGATGTATGATTTTTAAGAAGTGGCATCTAGTACTCTAGATAGCCTAAAATGGCATTATTTAACACCTAATTTTCAAAATTTTCCGGGGGAGGACCCCCGGATTCCCCCCCCCTTCAGCTGGGGGGTATTCCATACCCCCCATATCCCCCGGAAGACACCCCCTTCTAGTCCACCCTGATAATAGAGCGTCAGGGAAATGGACGATCCCTAGCACATGGAGGCCTTGACCCCCCCCCCCCAGAACAAAATCCTGAGCACGCCACTGCCTGCACAGGTCAATAGCCTAAGCAGACTGTCTGATTAAGGCAAAGAAAGGCTATGTGTCATTAGAAAAAGTTAAAAATTACCTTTTTTTGGGGGGGGGCCCAAAAATAAATCATCCCCGGGCCCCAGATGGTCTAGGTACGCCACTGGAGGTAGCATGTCGAAATTACTCATGCTTTGTTCAAAACTTCAAGTCATTATTTACTTGATAAATTATGTTAATTTACTCATATTTATTCAACTTTACTAACACAATTCTAGTATTACCAAATTTAAAACATATAATATCAATAACATTTTATTCACTACATTAAAATACACTCATAATATTTTTTATTAAAATGTAACTCAATTAAAAACACTTCACTTTTAAAATTACTTCACAAATATTAACTTACCTTTAGAATCCTTATATCACATTTTAATTTTTTATTACTATTTTAAAATCAATATTCAATTTAATTAGAAAATGAAATCTTCAGCACATTGGTTTAATCGCGTAAAAGTGTTTGGCGTCATTCCTCAAAATTTACATGATGTCCGAGAGTTCTCTCGAGTTTTGGTTTTACTCTTAATTGTACAATATATTTATATTTTCATATAGATATATTTATATTTTCAATAAAAATTAAGTTGCTTATATGGAATTTTAAAAAAAAAGTTTGTTTTTAATAAGTTTTCGGAATGTAACCCCCCTTTTTGTACTGGCTCTGGGTCTCATACAACACGGTTTCACACAACACATTTTCTCGGAACCTATCTACCGTGTTATAGGAGGGTTACCTGTACTATGTTTCATGAATTTGAATAATTTTATTACAGCTGTCTACAGAGCTAAAAATAATTTTTTTTTAATTACTGATAGCAAACTAGTGATAGAAAACTAATGAAGTGAAGATCGAGACTCTGCATTCAAACTAAATTCTTTAGTAGTCTTATATAGTACGCCTAAAAATGTCAAAATATTACAGAGCTGAAGCTCAAAAGCGATAACAAGATCTTCAATATCATCTGGGATCTAATCTTTGAACATTCTTTCATATTAAAGTAATGTGAAATTGTCCACAATTGTGAATCGCGCCTTTGCAAAGAAATCGAAAACAACATCTTCTATTTTCCCTGATGCACTATCAAAACTTCATCATCCGAATATGAAGGCGTGTGTGTCTCTGTAAAGGTTCTACCCCATTTGTCATCATTAAATTCCACGCTTTTCACGTCTGTTTCTCATGAGCGGCCTTAGATTAGAAGGGCTGGTCCTCCTTTTGTGGGTCTGGGAAAATCGCTTTATTTTCGGGCACACCCTCTCAAATAGATACATTTTGAGATTAAAAATATCGCCAAGTGTTTTCAATCATTTCTGGACAGCTTGAGGAGATAATCGCAGCCTCATTAATACACTGACACGATCTGATACCTTGGTGTCAACCGGACGTGCCTAATTTTAACTGAAGAGCAAAACATGGATTTTGTTGGAGCACTTTTAACCCTCGCATACCTGAAATAACCGGGAAATTTCGCATTCATTCATCTCGCACAGTACAGAGAGTTCATAAACATGAATTTCCATTTTGGAATTAGAAAAACGCCGATTTTCAAACAAGACTATTTAGATCTCCGCATGAAAATACAAAAAAAAATTCAACTTCGAAGTTAAAATACTCATGCTAAATGCTCTTCTCTTTTCAACATGGAAAGATAGGACTTTCCGCGAATATTCTCAGGGTCAACCACACAGAAAAGGCTTAGTCATAGTTTTGTTGAAACTAAAGGTGTCGCACCATTCACAAAACGGAGCTAACGCAAATCATTCTTGGAGATATAGGTCGTAAAATTTTTACTCGCTGTAACCGTCGTATATACCGACATCGATTTGCAAAGAATGGTATTTTATGTTTTCCTCCACGATGTTTTTGTCACCCATTGTACCGGACCTCCCAGAGAGGCGAGGCGGGAAAGTCTGCCCGCGTTGCCATTTCTTTTTATTGCGCGGAGGTGAGGTCGAGGGTCAAGTCCATTTGAGAGAGAAGTAAACCGCGCGTGGAAAAAAAAGTGAATTTGTATAAATGCATACTTTTTTTTTCTTTTTTTTTCGCTATCGAATGTACGGTTGTCAAACTGACGGGCGTGAAAATTCTCATGTCAAAGCAACCTCGAGTTATGAATACAAGAATCCTCGAAAAGATGACGAGTGGTAAAATATTTTACATTAGCCCTCCTACCATGCTGATTTTGTGACATTTGAAATGAGATTGAAAAGCAGTTTTGAAAAATTTGTCTTCAAAATCATTAAATTGTTTGCTATGATATCCTCTTAAACTCAATTAGGTTTTATTTCAAGGGAGTACTCGGAATTCCCGACCAAAACAGAGCGGTAATAAATGTATTAACATGCTTGTAAACTAAAAGTAATCTAAAAATGACCCTTTATAACGTAAAAAAGGACCTATTTGGATTTTTTAAGATAACCCTTTATATAATATTCTAAACAAGTACTGAAGAGTAATAATTTTACAGTTTTAGACCGGATATGGGCACATGATATCTGGAGACAGGAAAGACATTTTATGATGTCAGAGTAGATGGGAGAAGGTATGAGCCCCTCAGATTCCCCCCCCCCATCCCTGGGGGTGCTATTATCGATCTCTTATTTGTTAAAAGTTTCCTATTTACAAAGCTCACGCTATCAGTATGACAGATTTACCGAAATTAATCCTCATGGCTATCGGGGGTATCCTTACGCGCTCATTTACCCTTTAGAAAAGATCTCACAGCCAGCTAAATTTTTAGCACAAGATAAACTATCACTTATGGTAAACACTACTCTTAGTAGGGTTGCCATCAGCAAAATGTTTTCCCGGACCGATAACTCCGCAACGAAGAACTGTAGGAGGTTCTCCTATAAACTACTAAACTATATAAGATCTGATTTTACAGTTACCGTCTTACAGTAAACATCTGTAAAAGACAGTAACTTGTAGAAAACCTAGAACTGAGAGCACGATTGTATTATTTACAAGCTATAGCTACCAAGTGTTGTTAGAGTACTCCATAACGAGAACTCAGCATTTGTGGAAATGTCTTGTGGCGTCACGGTAAAAGTTTAAGGCTAGTCTCTGAGGCTTTCTTTAAAAATACACAACTAGTGGATCCATGCTAAAAAATGGCAGAGTCCTAATTATAATGAAAAGGCCAATTCTTAAACAAAAACTTAATAAGGAAATTTTTTTACAAAAAAAATTAACATTAAAAGGGTACAACATATTTAGTTAACTGAAGTGCAGGTTTAACAACGCACGCTCCGGGACCCATCTAGTCCCAAACAGGAGCTTAACAAAATCACGACCGCTCGGGTGGATGTTATACGCCGCTCTCCCGAAAAAAAAAAAAACACCAAACCTCTCGGCTGGAAAATTGAGGTCCGTCTTCTTAGAATGTCTGGATTTTCAGCCGGGGGAACAAGGAATCATTTTTTAATCCCCACGTGTTCAAAATCGGTGGGAACCGGCAAAAACTGCCCCGATAAACGCGCAGCTGTGTTTCGCGCACTATGTGAGGTCTTGGGAAAAATAACCCCATACTTCCAGTACGCTACAGTCTTAAACAATAACACATTTGAGGGGCGAGCAACCTAACCAACGTATTGAGACAGATATTCTGCTGTTGTTATGCGCGGCACGAGAGGGTTGGTGGACGGTAAATTATCGTCAAAACTCGAAAGTTTATGAATTGCACAGCCTGGTACTTTTATCTCTTTCTTTAGCTTTTCTTTAACGGTTCGCCGAAACTCTTAGAACACTGATATTAATTTGTAGCAAGCAACATAGTTGATTTTCGAAAACCAAGACATCTGGTTACAAAGTAATGGTAAGAAAGCAACTTCAAGGAAACATTAAACAACCGCAAAATGTAGACAGAATGGGTCAAAAGGAAAGTGAGGAGGACTTTAATGCATTTTAAGGTAGTCTATACTTTCCGATGAAAATAACCATGCAAAATTCGGCGTAGATGAGACAGAAAGTTTAGACGTGTATAGAGATGTAATAGAAAGATAGAATTTCAATTAGATACACAGAAATTATAGAGTATTCTTCGGAAAGACGAAAAACCATTCAGCCTCTATCATTATTCTTTTCGAGAGTTCAGCTGCATTTATACTCTGTCTACACTGCCCAAATATAATCTCACATAGTTTCTATAATTAAAGGGGAAAATTGCTCTATTATTCATCCCAGATGATTGTCGTAGGCGCTGGAGCGTAACTTATTAAGTCTCCCGGGTGTGCAACAAACGATAAGTACGTGAGATCGGCTAAAAGTTGCATTCCTATATGCGGAAATGGTACTAGGTTTCAATGAATTCCCGTTATCAGGTTCCACCCTCATTAAGGACCGAAGTGCTTTCGTATGCAGAGTCTCCCTTAATTTTTTACCGAAATCTAACGATTCGAGAGCTGTTGCAGATGTTAACCTTACAGCAAACGTGGTCTGCTAAGTGTTTAAGAATTTAGTTGTAGATCAGATCTTCAGAGCCAGAGGTGTCACGTGTTGTTAAATGCTGTAAGTTAATAACACATACTCTTGGAATTATCTACAGAGGCTGCAACTTAACAATATAATTGTTTTCAATTCGCCTGATATTTATTGCATAAGTTTTACAGAATTATATGTCAACAGATACAGAGAAATATTATTAACAATTTAAAGAGAAATTTTCGTCTGAAGAAGCATCTTATAAACTCGTTTGATCAAGGTAAAATATTTTTTAAATGCACTATTTTTTTAACGCTAACTATAATTTTGTCATTGCTATTTCTTTACCCCTCTCTAAAATTTTTATGGTACGGTTTCTTTAATTTCTTCAGTATCTTTAATTTCGGCTGCAGTACACGAGGGCGATCTTCCAGTACCTGAACCACAGTTTAGAACACCCTATAGAAGGGGATGCTCCTGATCATTAAGATTGCTATGTACTAAGAAAAAAAAGTCGTATTTCCCTTTTCCTCTTCTTGCAGACTCTTGTGCTGGGAGGAGTCCAGTTGACAGTTCGAGAATTCCACCTCCCTTAGGATTGACATTTTGAGGGATTGTAATGGCTTTCTCTCTATAGGGGGGTTAAGCGCTGCCCCCAAATTTTTTATTTAAAATATATTTTTGTCAACTATTTACAGGTACATAAATGCTGATAATCCAATAAAATTGGTATTGTCAGATAGCCTGAACTTTTCTGCAAAACGCTACAGGATTCATTTTATAAATTTCGTCCACCGAAGGAATTTATGCGCATTTAAAACACACTATACCAGATTTTTCCTCGAATAATTTAAATTTTAAAATATTAATTGCATTTAAAAAAAAAACGAAAAATGTACACAAATGTAAAATTTCTTTCTCTATGACGGAGTACAATTTAAAAAAAAAAATCTTTGAATCCAAGTCGGCAATCCGAGGACAAATTTTCTCCATAGGTTAACATTGAGGCGAACGAATCCTATGGGTTTAGTACATAGCAGCCTTAATACGAAGGTCTTTATTTTAATTTAAATTTTAATTTATATTGAGAGAAATTTTTCCCATAAATTCACACGGGGATCGCCACCCCTCGTAAATGGTCACTTTTTATCGGTACCATGACGGGCCTCCATTGAGAAGTTTCACTGTATATTATGTTTGTTTGTTTGTTTTGTTTATTATATTCTTTTTATAGAAATATTTATTCATGCACTCGATTTAAATTAACCGACTCGTATATACGTTCAGCTGTACAGAGGCTGTTCACACATTTTTTAGACGATGTAAGTAGATAGAAATTGCCGGTTCACCAACACACGGATTGATGCGGATTATGCGGATTAAGGGGAGGGGCTTAAAGTGGGCGTGGTCTATTGATGACGTCAGCGCCACCTGGCAGCGTTTTTTAGTCAATCAGGAGAAGGCCATGATCTTAGCGCCCCCTTGCGGGAAAACCTGGAACCTTGTAGTACAGCAGAATCTTGAAGAGAGTATGTGCTCCGGGGAGCGCCACCTATAGGTCAAATAGGGAACTAAATTACGTATAAGGTTATGATCTATATTTTCAGTGCTGCCATCTATTTTATAAAAATCACAACTGAATTTTACATTTAATTTTACAGAAGATATATATTTTTAAAAGTTTGTCCTGAGCTAGGACCGAACCCGGGATCTCACGGTTGGCAAGCCAACGCCCTACCCACTGGGCTGTCGAGTCTTGTCATTACACGGTATTATAAGGTATTTAAAGAAAGAATATTTTAAAGGGAACTTGTGAAATATGATAGAGGATTCTGTGGTATTATATTATTTTAATTAGTTAATTAATTAATTATTTTTTTAATATAATACATACTAAGCGCCCCCTAGCGGGAAAAACTTGAACTAAACTAGAACTTTAAATATTTAAGATTGTAAAACGATTTTACGCTGTTACCAAAACATGTAGTGAATAAATTTAACTTTTAAAATTCTGATATCGAGAATTTTACGCTGCAGGCGCCATCTATTGGTAAAAATTACAACTACATTTAAAATTTAATTTTGTAAAAGGTTTTATTTTAGTTTAAATTCTAAATTAAAATATATTATTAACTTACTATTTTTTTAACGATAGTAGTAATTAGTAAAAAATAATTATAATTACTTATTATTACTTTAAAGACATATCTAATTTATAAATAATATTTGAAAAAATATTCTATTAAAAGGAGTATTTACAAGTCTTTTAACATTAAATCTATAAGAGAAGATATTAACAAGGATATTTTTACGCATAAAATTATTGAAAACAGCTGTTAAATTTAAAATATCTTTAATTTTCATGCTAATATCAATTTCAAGTATAATATAACTTAGATATATCTTTAAACCCATTTAAACATAACTTGAAGACATTAAATTATACAATTACCATCTAGAACCTGAAACTTAAAACATATTATCAATTTAATAGTTTGGAAAAAGTATTTATTACAGAACATTCCATACTAGTATAAAAATAATAAGAAATTTTTACATAGATAGGCTAAAACGAATATTTTTTTTCTTTTACTTGATATTTTTACACATGAAATTATTTTACAACAAGCGTTAAGTTTAAAATATCTATAATTTTTCTTAAGAATATTACTTTGCAGTATAATATAATTTAGATAGAGCTTTGAATCCATGAAATATGATTCAATCTAGATAATTATTTAAATTAAATACACATAACATACCAATCCATACTATTAAATCTACAAGAGAAGATATTAAATTTACGCTAAAAAATTTTTTTAATTGTCGACATATACATACTGCAATAGTCTACATTATTATCAAAAAGTTCATTGAATTATATTCTATAACAGAGAGAATATTTTTATGAATTTACTAGAATTAATTATCAAAAATAAATATAACGTCATCTATTAATTAAAAATGAAACTTAGAAAATTTAATACATGGTTTTGAGTATATTTTTCAAAACTTTAAATATTTTTAGTCGAAGGGCTTATTTTCAGAACTTTAAAATTGTTTTGCTATGTTTTTTAACGTGATATATAATTTTACATAGATACATTCGCAAAATAATACAAAATAATAAGAAATTTTTACATAGATAGGCTAAAACGAATATTTTTTTTCTTTTACTTGATATTTTTACACATGAAATTATTTTACAACAAGCGTTAAGTTTAAAATATCTATAATTTTTCTTAAGAATATTACTTTGCAGTATAATATAATTTAGATAGAGCTTTGAAACCATTGTAACATTTAGTATAGAAAAAATTATTATTTGATCTTACCTTGAAAAACATTCCATGAAAGCTAACAAGGGATATTTTTAGACATAAAATTATTTAAACAAAGCGGGAATTCCCCAGTAGAGTTATTTTTTCCTTTTAATATTAGAAATAAAAACTGAAATATGATTCAATCTAGATAATTATTTAAATTAAATACACATAACATACCAATCCATACTATTAAATCTGCAAGAGAAGATATTAAATTTACGCTAAAAAAATTTTTTAATTGTCGACATATGCATACTGCAATAGTCTACATTATTATCAAAAAGTTCATTGAATTATATTCTATAACAGAGCGAATATTTTTATGAATTTACTAGAATTAATTATCAAAAATAAATATAACGTCATCTATTGATTAAAAATGAAACTTAGAAAATTTAATACATGGTTTTGAGTATATTTTTCAAAACTTTAAATATTTTTAGTGGAAGGGCTTATTTTCAGGACTTTAAAATTGTTTTGCTATGTTTTTTAACGTGATATATAATTTTACATAGATACATTCGCAAAATAATACAAAATAATAAGAAATTTTTACATAGATAGGCTAAAACGAATATTTTTTTTTTCTTTTACTTGATATTTTTACACATGAAATTATTTTACAACAAGCGTTAAGTTTAAAATATCTTTAATTTTTCTTAAGAATATTACTTTGCAGTATAATATAATTTAGATAGAGCTTTAAAACCATTGTAACATTTAGTATAGAAAAATTATTATTTAATCTTATCTTGAAAGGCATTCCATGAAAGCTAACAAGGGATATTTTTAGACATAAAATTATTTAAACAAAGCGGGAATTCCCCAGTAGAGTTATTTTTTCCTTTTAATATTAGAAATAAAAACTGAAATATGATTCAATCTAGATAATTATTTAAATTAAATACACATAACATACCAATCCATACTATTAAATCTGCAAGAGAAGGTATCAAATTTATCTTGCGATGTTAATAGAGAAGATTCTTACATTATCTGAAATAATACAGACTTTATCATGTTTAGAAGATATTTACAAGAGTTCATTTTAGAATTAAATGAATCATAGTTTGAATCCTACAACAGTAGGGGGTATATGCAAACATGAAGACTTTAAATTATACAATTACCATCTAGAACCTGAAACTTAAAAATATATGCACCAATTTAAGTATCTTTATATAGTTTATGTACAGTTTTGAATATATTTCAAACCTTAAACGTTTTTCCAACTTTGAAACTATATTATATGTTAAGACGCTTACTAAAATTAAAAAACATTTTATAGAGGTAAAGACTTGAAAGATAAAATTTACAAGTTTTAATCCTAAATATTATATTTTATCCAGAAATGTAGACTATTAATATATGATTTTAAACCTAACATGCTTTCAACGATTACCTAAATTGCGATATAATGTTAAATTCCATAGATTATTTCACAGATTTTAAGATATTTATTTAACCTAAGATGTTTATAAATCCTATCCAAATTGGAATAGTGTTTGCATATCATCATAAACAACTAAATATTATCATTTTCATGGGTTTTAAGGTATTTATTCAACATAAGATGTTTATAAATCCTACCTAAATTGGAATAGTTTATGCATATCAACATAGACTGCGTAAACAACCAAATATTAACTTAATTTAAATAAGAGCATATAATTTCCTTTTTGATAACTTAAATATATATATATATATCATACATGTTGCTAAATTAAAATTCTTGTTATACTTTCATATAAGATAGTTTTTTTTACATACAAGAACAGAAATAATATAGACTTTATTATGTTTAGAAGATTTGCAGATATTTAAAGCAGTTCACTTAACTTTAGAAGTAAATGGATCAGAGTTTGAATTCTACTGCAATAGAGGTAGTTTAACTTCACAATTATAATCTAAACAGATAACAAATCTTTGAAAAAAATATTCTATAAAAAGCAATAAAATATATTATGGAAACTTCAAATTAATTTATGATAGGTTTCATTAAATATTCTGCAAACGCTATGAAACATTTCGTATAGAAAATAATTACCATTTGATCTTACCTTTAAAATCTATAGTTTATGCACTTAATTCATATAATTTTTTACAAAAACAAGCTTTAACTGCATAAGAAGATATTATATTTGTCCCGCACATACATATAAACTTAAAACATATTAAAACTTACTAGTTCCCTTATAAAGGTTTCAAGACTTTAAAAATTTTTTTTACTATGTTTTAAATCTAATCTATAATTTTACATAGATATAACCATTAATAAATTGTTTTACATAGAAAAAAGCATACATCGCACCTAAAATTTTAGTTTTCTTATCAAAATAACCTGCAAAACTTTCATCGAAACAAATGTTTATTATGTTAAAAAAATCAAACACCTATTGATATTACTTTGAAATATTATGCAAATTGGTATTTTACCAAGACTCTTATATTTTTCTAAAGCACTGCTTTTTAGACACAAATGTTGATATTGGGAGGGGTGGTTCATAATACATCCTTCACATTTAAACAGTTTATGACATACATTGAACAGTTCTTGTTTAACACATCTGAAAAAATTTTCAAGCGCATCATCTACATTACAATGTTCTTTAAAACAATCGGAGATGGAATCGGCAATATTTTCTTGTAGAATGTGAGGCAAAGTACGACATAAAATTGTGTGTTCGACACAGTCTGTAATGTCTGAAGCATAATCACAAAGTTGTTTTAGTTCATATCTATTCAACTTAATTCCGGAATCTAAGTCATAATTAACATTTTTCATGCGATACATCCCCTGTAGAATACACACTTCCTGATCTATAATAGCGATTATTTCGTTGTTTGCAATACATGAAGTGTCTTTATATTCAGTTGAGATGGTAGGAAGTTTCTTATTAAATTCGATCCAGGTATCTCCATGCATTGACACTCCTTTTTCCCTTTGAAGTTTATGTAGGTGACTTTCTTTAAATTTAGTGATGTGGACTGCTGCACCACTGATATGCATGTGGACAGTTGCAAAAACATTACATCCAAGATTGAAATATTTTATCATTGATGGGCCGAAGCAATTAACTTCTTTTTTTCTCTGTTCAATTTTTAAAACATTTAAGATTCCTTCAGCAAAATTATGCATGCAAAAATCTGTATTTTCATAATTTTGCTCATACCAATCTTTTTCGGGAACAAGCTGTTCCTTCATTTTCTTAAATGCAGGTTTTATAATCTAACTGATAAACAGCACAAGCACTCTAAAACAGCCCTCTCCGATTGAAAATCTAGCAAGCGACTGTCGAATGAATCGCTATATCAGATAAGATAAGTTTCTATGACTCATAGTTTATTTTATTTCGTCATTAGATAAGATTACTAGCAATTTATATTATTCTGATGAGTGTCGGTTGTACAATACAACGTTAAACTTTTAAGTTATTAAAATGTTAAGTGAGAATAAGAACTTAACTATAACTTCCACTTCAATGAATCGTAAAATACTGATAGTAGAGGTTGACAGTGTACATTTGAAAATTAGCCTTTGTTGCTTTATAATCTAAAATTTTATTCTCTGTTACGTTGTTTTCAATAATCTTGAATATACTATCTGCTGCTGTTACTGATAATATTGTATTTTTTATACAATAATCATGTTTAAAAATTATTCTAAGTTACCTTTTACAGAATATTTCAAAGTATTATTAATAGATCTTTAAAATTATTTTATTAATTAATGCCAAGCTTAGCAACAATGGGTAAGTGTCTCCATAGTATATTTCATTACTTTTTATAGAATATTTCAAAGACTTAATTTTAATACTTATGTTGCATAATGTTTTTTCATGTGAAAACTAGAATTTTAACTTAATACAATTTAATATATATTCGATCAACTTAGTAGTTGCAGTTTTGCAAGCATTAATCGAACAACTTCGTTATTAAAAACTCTATTAACAACATTAATAAACTGTATTAGCAGTTAGCAAAGCTTGTTTCAGATTTGAAAATTAACCTATCGAATAAAGTTTTGGTTGGCAAAACGTGTATCAATTGTTTAACTTTGATTAAACATATTATCTGATCTTTTCCCACAGTATACTCTCGTGTATAAGATAATAATAATCTACGTCTTGTGTAAACACTAGGGGTTAGATTTTTGAAAGTCGTTCTACAATCGTTGCCAACTCTTGGCAACTCTTGACAAATAAAATAAAAGGAACGTGAACGATTCGTTAAATGATAGCAAAATAATTATTTATCTTATCATTGATTCATTTTGAGAAGATAACTGTGACTGTAACGGAAAATTAACCGCAGATAATCAAGATTAACTAACGTGACTTGTATATTTTTCAATTGGGTCTCGTTTTAGAAGTATGGCTAATTATAAGCTCCAGATTTTTTTTCCAATGCAGAATATTTCTACTAATGCCGTAAGTATTTTATATGTTTTATAATAATATATTTTAAACCATTAAGTTTTGAAAATGTTAACTATGACAGTGTGGTATATGCTTAGATTATAAAATCTACAGCAGAGTTTTATTCTTGACAAAACTTATTTTAATTTTAAGATCTATTGTAAGTAGGTTCTCATATAAAAATATTGTCTGCATATACCCCTACCGCTGTAAGATTTAAACCTTGGTCAATTTACTTCTAAAATGAACTCATGTAAATATCTTCTAAACATGATAAAGTCTGTATTATTTCTGTTGCTGTATGGATAAAATATTTTGGGTAATTGCATGTAGAAAACTATCTTATACGAAAGTATATCATGAATTTAAATTTAGCAGCATTTATGATATATATATATTTAAGTTATCAAAAAGGAAATTATATGCTCTTATTTAAATTAAGTTAATATTTGGTTGTTTACGCAGTCTATGTTGATATGCAGAAACTATACTCCTTATAGAATGATAAAATTTTAAGTGTTAGGAAGCGTTTTAAACTTATAGTATAAATTTTTTTTTAACAATTGTCGGAAAATAATTTCTGATGTAAAACTTATTCAAAGTTATTATTTGCATAATATTTCAAAGTAATATCAATAGGTGTTTGATTTTTTTTTAACATAATAAACATTTGTTTCGATGAAAGTTTTGCAGGTTATTTTGTTAAGAAAACTAAAATTTTAGGTGCGATGTATGCTTTTTTCTATGTAAAACAATTTATTAATGGTTATATCTATGTAAAATTATAGATTAGATTTAAAACATAGTAAAAAAATTTTTAAAGTCTTGAAACCTTTATAAGGGAACTAGTAAGTTTTAATATGTTTTAAGTTTATATGTATGTGCGGGACAAATATAATATCTTCTTATGCAGTTAAAGCTTGTTTTTGTAAAAAATTATATGAATTAAGTGCATAAACTATAGATTTTAAAGGTAAGATCAAATGGTAATTATTTTCTATACGAAATGTTTCATAGCGTTTGCAGAATATTTAATGAAACCTATCATAAATTAATTTGAAGTTTCCATAATATATTTTATTGCTTTTTATAGAATATTTTTTTCAAAGATTTGTTATCTGTTTAGATTATAATTGTGAAGTTAAACTACCTCTATTGCAGTAGAATTCAAACTCTGATCCATTTACTTCTAAAGTTAAGTGAACTGCTTTAAATATCTGCAAATCTTCTAAACATAATAAAGTCTATATTATTTCTGTTCTTGTATGTAAAAAAAACTATCTTATATGAAAGTATAACAAGAATTTTAATTTAGCAACATGTATGATATATATATATATATTTAAGTTATCAAAAAGGAAATTATATGCTCTTATTTAAATTAAGTTAATATTTGGTTGTTTACGCAGTCTATGTTGATATGCATAAACTATTCCAATTTAGGTAGGATTTATAAACATCTTATGTTGAATAAATACCTTAAAACCCATGAAAATGATAATATTTAGTTGTTTATGATGATATGCAAACACTATTCCAATTTGGATAGGATTTATAAACATCTTAGGTTAAATAAATATCTTAAAATCTGTGAAATAATCTATGGAATTTAACATTATATCGCAATTTAGGTAATCGTTGAAAGCATGTTAGGTTTAAAATCATATATTAATAGTCTACATTTCTGGATAAAATATAATATTTAGGATTAAAACTTGTAAATTTTATCTTTCAAGTCTTTACCTCTATAAAATGTTTTTTAATTTTAGTAAGCGTCTTAACATATAATATAGTTTCAAAGTTGGAAAAACGTTTAAGGTTTGAAATATATTCAAAACTGTACATAAACTATATAAAGATACTTAAATTGGTGCATATATTTTTAAGTTTCAGGTTCTAGATGGTAATTGTATAATTTAAAGTCTTCATGTTTGCATATACCCCCTACTGTTGTAGGATTCAAACCATGATTCATTTAATTCTAAAATGAACTCTTGTAAATATCTTCTAAACATGATAAAGTCTGTATTATTTCAGATAATGTAAGAATCTTCTCTATTAACATCGCAAGATAAATTTGATACCTTCTCTTGCAGATTTAATAGTATGGATTGGTATGTTATGTGTATTTAATTTAAATAATTATCTAGATTGAATCATATTTCAGTTTTTATTTCTAATATTAAAAGGAAAAAATAACTCTACTGGGGAATTCCCGCTTTGTTTAAATAATTTTATGTCTAAAAATATCCCTTGTTAGCTTTCATGGAATGCCTTTCAAGATAAGATTAAATAATAATTTTTCTATACTAAATGTTACAATGGTTTTAAAGCTCTATCTAAATTATATTATACTGCAAAGTAATATTCTTAAGAAAAATTAAAGATATTTTAAACTTAACGCTTGTTGTAAAATAATTTCATGTGTAAAAATATCAAGTAAAAGAAAAAAAAATATTCGTTTTAGCCTATCTATGTAAAAATTTCTTATTATTTTGTATTATTTTGCGAATGTATCTATGTAAAATTATATATCACGTTAAAAAACATAGCAAAACAATTTTAAAGTCCTGAAAATAAGCCCTTCCACTAAAAATATTTAAAGTTTTGAAAAATATACTCAAAACCATGTATTAAATTTTCTAAGTTTCATTTTTAATCAATAGATGACGTTATATTTATTTTTGATAATTAATTCTAGTAAATTCATAAAAATATTCGCTCTGTTATAGAATATAATTCAATGAACTTTTTGATAATAATGTAGACTATTGCAGTATGCATATGTCGACAATTAAAAAATTTTTTTAGCGTAAATTTAATATCTTCTCTTGCAGATTTAATAGTATGGATTGGTATGTTATGTGTATTTAATTTAAATAATTATCTAGATTGAATCATATTTCAGTTTTTATTTCTAATATTAAAAGGAAAAAATAACTCTACTGGGGAATTCCCGCTTTGTTTAAATAATTTTATGTCTAAAAATATCCCTTGTTAGCTTTCATGGAATGTTTTTCAAGGTAAGATCAAATAATAATTTTTTCTATACTAAATGTTACAATGGTTTCAAAGCTCTATCTAAATTATATTATACTGCAAAGTAATATTCTTAAGAAAAATTATAGATATTTTAAACTTAACGCTTGTTGTAAAATAATTTCATGTGTAAAAATATCAAGTAAAAGAAAAAAAATATTCGTTTTAGCCTATCTATGTAAAAATTTCTTATTATTTTGTATTATTTTGCGAATGTATCTATGTAAAATTATATATCACGTTAAAAAACATAGCAAAACAATTTTAAAGTTCTGAAAATAAGCCCTTCGACTAAAAATATTTAAAGTTTTGAAAAATATACTCAAAACCATGTATTAAATTTTCTAAGTTTCATTTTTAATTAATAGATGACGTTATATTTATTTTTGATAATTAATTCTAGTAAATTCATAAAAATATTCTCTCTGTTATAGAATATAATTCAATGAACTTTTTGATAATAATGTAGACTATTGCAGTATGTATATGTCGACAATTAAAAAAATTTTTTAGCGTAAATTTAATATCTTCTCTTGTAGATTTAATAGTATGGATTGGTATGTTATGTGTATTTAATTTAAATAATTATCTAGATTGAATCATATTTCATGGATTCAAAGCTCTATCTAAATTATATTATACTGCAAAGTAATATTCTTAAGAAAAATTATAGATATTTTAAACTTAACGCTTGTTGTAAAATAATTTCATGTGTAAAAATATCAAGTAAAAGAAAAAAAATATTCGTTTTAGCCTATCTATGTAAAAATTTCTTATTATTTTTATACTAGTATGGAATGTTCTGTAATAAATACTTTTTCCAAACTATTAAATTGATAATATGTTTTAAGTTTCAGGTTCTAGATGGTAATTGTATAATTTAATGTCTTCAAGTTATGTTTAAATGGGTTTAAAGATATATCTAAGTTATATTATACTTGAAATTGATATTAGCATGAAAATTAAAGATATTTTAAATTTAACAGCTGTTTTCAATAATTTTATGCGTAAAAATATCCTTGTTAATATCTTCTCTTATAGATTTAATGTTAAAAGACTTGTAAATACTCCTTTTAATAGAATATTTTTTCAAATATTATTTATAAATTAGATATGTCTTTAAAGTAATAATAAGTAATTATAATTATTTTTTACTAATTACTACTATCGTTAAAAAAATAGTAAGTTAATAATATATTTTAATTTAGAATTTAAACTAAAATAAAACCTTTTACAAAATTAAATTTTAAATGTAGTTGTAATTTTTACCAATAGATGGCGCCTGCAGCGTAAAATTCTCGATATCAGAATTTTAAAAGTTAAATTTATTCACTACATGTTTTGGTAACAGCGTAAAATCGTTTTACAATCTTAAATATTTAAAGTTCTAGTTTAGTTCAAGTTTTTCCCGCTAGGGGGCGCTTAGTATGTATTATATTAAAAAAAATAATTAATTAATTAACTAATTAAAATAATATAATACCACAGAATCCTCTATCATATTTCACAAGTTCCCTTTAAAATATTCTTTCTTTAAATACCTTATAATACCGTGTAATGACAAGACTCGACAGCCCAGTGGGTAGGGCGTTGGCTTGCCAACCGTGAGATCCCGGGTTCGGTCCTAGCTCAGGACAAACTTTTAAAAATATATATCTTCTGTAAAATTAAATGTAAAATTCAGTTGTGATTTTTATAAAATAGATGGCAGCACTGAAAATATAGATCATAACCTTATACGTAATTTAGTTCCCTATTTGACCTATAGGTGGCGCTCCCCGGAGCACATACTCTCTTCAAGATTCTGCTGTACTACAAGGTTCCAGGTTTTCCCGCAAGGGGGCGCTAAGATCATGGCCTTCTCCTGATTGACTAAAAAACGCTGCCAGGTGGCGCTGACGTCATCAATAGACCACGCCCACTTTAAGCCCTTCCCCTTAATCCGCATAATCCGCATCAATCCGTGTGTTGGTGAACCGGCAATTTCTATCTACTGATGTATATTGAATTCACAAAACTAAAAAATGTGCGAACAGCCTCTGTATTTCTTGTTAATTTGTGTGGAGAATCTTTCATTTAATCGCCTATACATTCCAAACATAAAAATGTTAGATATATAAAAATACTAGCTGAAGTACCCGGCATTGCCCGGGATTTTAACAATATTTGTTAACCAAAATCAACACAGTATAAATAACATAGAAAAAGTATATGTGAAATGTTATACACATCTCAGAATTCAGGAATTTCAGCCTTTCATCATTGAAGCACTAAAATCTGAAAAGTAAAAATGTCAAATTGTCTAATGTTTGCTAACCAAAATTAATTTAAAACTAAACACGTTATAAATAACATAGAAAAATCATGTGAAATCTTATACACATGAATAAAATGAAAACCCAATAAAAAAATATATAAAATTATAATAAACTCCTCAGAATTCAGCTAGATTTAGCCTTTTATCATTTGGGCAAAAAAAGAAGCTGAAATTACAGGTTTAGCTGAAATTTCCAATAGAACCATGATATGACTCTAGCGTTGCCTCTTAAAAAATGAAGTGTTTGATTGAGGGCTGCAAACCATTCAACTCCTCTCCCCATTAAACTCCTATAAACATCCTCTACATATTAAATTCCTTTTCTCTCCATAATAAACTCCTCAGAATTTTGGTAGATTCAGCCTTTCATCATAGTACCACTAAAACCTGAAACATCCTCTCCAGAAATATAAATTTATTAATTACAATAATTAAACTCACGCAAATGTATGAATTACATAAGTTTTTAACCAACATTTGAATAATTCGTAAATGAAAAAGCATATGAAAATAAAGATAATAAGAACTTCCGGAATCGAAATTAATTACCCTTAATTTTTAATTAATAAAAAACCAACATAATATGAATAAAAACGATAGTTGTTTAAAAGCATATGAAAATAAAGCTATTATAAAGATAATAATAAAAAAAAGCATATGAAAATAATGCTCGCGTATGAAGTTAACTTTATGATATAAAGATAGTAATAATAATATAAACCACGTGCATAAAATTTTTAGCTTTTCAAGTGAAATAAATTAATTTTTAGAAAAAAACTACTTTTAATCGAGAAATTAAATACATTGCACAAAATTTTGATTTTACCAACTTTCTACCCTACAATTTACACCCTACTTCTTTGATGTTGGGTGTTGAAACATCCTCTTTGAAAAATTTACACCCTACTTCTTTTAAATAGGGTGTAAATATAAAGTTTTAACAGCGAATTGAATGCCAGTTAAAAATTATTGATGTTTAAAATCATATGAAAATTACGCTATTATAAAGACAAAAAAAAGCATAGGAAAATAATGCGTGCGCATGAAGTTAACTTACGATATAAAAATAGTAACAATAATATGTATATATAAAACAGTTCCGTGACTGACTGACTGATTGACTGACTGACTGACATACAACGTACAGACCAAACCGCGGGAAATAAAAGGGCTGAAATTTTGCATGGCGATTCTTCTTATAGTGTAGGAGTGCACTTAGAAAGATTTTTGAAAAATTCTTAGATTTTTTTAAAATAAAATTTTTGAGTTGTTTTAGTAACTTTTTTTAAGTTTGCATTTAAAATAATAATAATTTGAGGGTTATAAAATTCATATGACGAAAAAGATCATAAAAATTCCTTTAATATGAAATCTTTTTCGAATCTTTACCTCCATTTTATGATTTTTGGTGAATTTTTAAAGATTAATTTTTAGAATTTAACCTTTTACATGCTACACTATGATCAAGGAATAAAGTACCATATTTTGCTGCGTAACTTTGGTCGATAACTTCCAGGAAGTCGGTCCAACAGGTGTACTCCACTCATTCCTTTATTATATAATTTTATAATGTAAGGTTAAGGAAAATCGACTTTTATTTTAGCTCGGACATATCTTTTTGCTCTTCCTAATGGTTCGTGAGTGATAAAATTTGATGTAATAGTTACAACAAAACTATCGTTCCAATGGCACATATAAACTTCTCCATCGCATCGGTAATCAAACTCTCCACGTTGAAATTTCGATATTTCTTTTGCTGTTTTAAGAGAACATTGTCCCGTTCTGGAATCTCGCACTGTGCCGATTGCCTTAAAGCCTTTGTTAGATAAATCTGTCAGCAGACTGTACGATGTAAAAAAAGTTATCGAAAAATATTTTGCGTTTCTCTGGATTGTCAATAAAAGATAATAGTTCGGAGACAACTTTTGATCCAAGTGGCAAATTTTCATTTTTCGAACTTTTTCTACCGTAGATAGACATAGCATAAGGATAACCATTTGCTGAGCAGATCATCCAAACTTTGAAACCAAAGCGAATTGGCTTTCCACGTATGAACACCTTAGCCGAACGATGCCCATAACACGGAACCATGGATTCATCGATACTCATATTTTCATGAAAAAAATCCAAATTGACGAAAATTTTTTCCAACCTCTTTATAAAAGGGAGAAATTTTTCCTAATTTATCGCCTGGTTCCAATTTACTATTATGAACAATGTGGAAATACTTTTTTAACATCCGAAATTTATTTCTGGGCATTGTATTGTTAACAATTAGGATATGCAAATCTTCCTGAGAGCTCCAATATGTATTTTCATCAGGTACTGAGTGGTAGCCACTAAACAACAGTAATCCAAGAAACTGCCGAATGTCATTTGCGTCGACGTCTAAAGAGTCTCCTTTTTGTAGGGCGTATAGCTTTGTAAGTTCGGCTGAATTTTCTACGTAATCAGACGGCAGAATCACTGATTGACGGCAGAATCACTGATCACGTGTGATATCACTGCTTTTGAATATCGTTACATGCCAATGTTCCTTTTTTGGAACATTGCATTTTTACGCAGTCTTGAGGAAATATTTCTTGTTATTATTTTAATTTATTTTATTAACTCGTTAAACTTGTCCTTTGCAAGTACGATGGGGAAATTTTTGGGTGGATTTGAATTTAAGGAATTTTATAGAATTTTTTTTCTTACGTACTGTAAAAATTGTGAAAAAAGCTGATTTTTAGAAATTTTTCTACGCTAAAATATTCATATTTGAAAAAAAAAGTCAAAAAATCAATCATGCCTTCTATAATATACGGTAATTTTTTCAAACTGACAGATATCACAGTTTATTTTTAAAAAAATATTAAAGATGGTGTTCCAAAAAAGGAACATTGGCATGTAAAAGGTTAATTTATTAAACACTGATCACGTGATTTCTTTTTCTGTTACTTTAAATAAATTTATCTTCACATAACAACGAAATAGGCAAAAAAATACTTTTTTCTTGCTAATGCGGCAGACGATTGGACATTATTAAAAAAAATATTAAAATAATGTAAAAGATATGTTCCTCAAACTGTACTACATTAACTGTACTATATTCTTTAGTATGTCCTATGCGATTTAATTTGAATATTTTCTTCTACATTATTTTGTCTATAAAAATATCCCTTACGATTTTTTATTAATATATTTTTTTGTTTTTTTACATCAATCGTATACATTGATCGTCGTATTTATTATATATATATATATATATATATATATATATATATATATATATATATATATATATATATATATATATATATATATATATATTTATATATATATATATATATATATATATTTATATATATATATATATATATATATATATATATATTTATATATATATATATATATATATATATATTTATATATATATATATATATATATATATATATATTGGCATTAATTGCATACACTGACATTGTATTTAATTTGAATGTACCGTTCGTTTAGGAACACCTCCTAAACGAAAGTTTAGGAAGTGTTGGTTTATGGAATACTAAAAGTTTAAAATAGTGGCGCCATCTATTGAACATCTATGAATCGAGAATCGCATCCGTCAAAAATTGTTCGTTATCCTAATTGTTAGCAATACAATGCCCAGAAATAAATTATTGATGAATGTTTGTTAACCAAAATCAATTTTAAAACTAAACACAGTATAAATAACATAGAAAAGATTTAGCCTTTATCATTGGAGCAAAAAATCCTGGAAAGTGAAACATAAAATATATAAATTTATAATAAACCTACCAAAATCCATTAAAAAACTAAACACAGTATAAATAACATAGAAAAAAAAGCATACGAAATGTTATACACATTAATAATATGAAAACCAATTAAAAATATATAAATGTATAATAAACTCCTCAGATTTCAGCTATATTCGGTCTTTCATCACAAAAAAGCTGAAAAAAAAATAAAATAAAAATAATTTTAAAAAATAAAATAAAATAAAAATAATAATTTAAAAAATAATAAAATAAAATAAAGATAATAATTAAAAAAATAATAAAATAAAAGCTAAAATAAAAAAGCCTTCATAAAAAGCTGAAAATACAGGTTTAGCAACATTTGCACGATCCCAGACTCGAACCCGAGTCTTACGGTGTACCAAATGAACAGTTTTAACGAACGCGCCACGATTATACACAACACTGTTGAGTAAAGTAAAAAATATACGCAATGAGTTTTTTGGAAAGTTGCTATGGGTTGGTGAATATACATACATTTATGGAGTAAGAGGAGTTTTAAATGAGAAATAAGTTAGCAGGATAGAAGCTTAGTCTTTAACTCTTCAATAGACACAAAGACATAAGCTAGGGGGGTTGCAGTAGCGATTAAAAAAGATCGTGACACTTAGCGTGGTTGATTCGAATTTTCCATCGCGTGTGAGAGTGTCAATATGCCGTTGGATCCGATTTATTTTAGAGTATAAAATCTGACTTGATTATTATTTTCATTTATTATTCTGGTTTAATATATAACTTGAAACTTTTTGATTTTATTTATTTTTATCTTTTCGCTCGCTGTTTGCCAGCTAACCCTAACGTGGACGCCATATTCAGAGGGGTGATTCCACAAAGTGTAACAGCTTACAAATTGTTGGTTTTTTATTAATTAAAAATCAACGGTAATTAATTTCGATTTTTGAAGTTCTTCAGACCCTCGGCTGTTTTTAAAGACGCCTGTATGTAAAATTTCACGATCGTTGCTCCTAAACTGTGGATTTCTATACAATTACAGAGATACAAACATTCATTTTTATATATTAGATTACCTCGTGTCTTACATTTAAAAATAAAATGATATGTAAGGAGGAGGAATACAGAGGCTGTTCGCACATTTTTTAGACGATTTTGGTAAGCGGTAATAAAAAATCGTTTGCTGAAAAAAAAAAATAATTGCAATTGTACTATGTTTTTAAAAGTCAAAATTATCGTCTGCGGTTTGAAAGTTTTGCTTTTATTCAAAATGGCGTTTTTAACAAAGCAGTTTTTCGAAGGCTACATTTATGCTCTTTCCGAAGAGAAATATGCATACTCCGTTATCCAAAAACGATGTGAGTCATGGTTTTGTGATATCTAAAGCGTCGATAGGTAATATCGTCAACAAGAAAGGAAAAAAACGTCAAATTGGAGCCTCAAGTGGGACAAAAATTCCAAACAAGTATCCAAGGAATAAACGGACATCTTCGACTATTGCAAAGGTACGTTGTTTAATGTTAAAAGAAAATCCCCCTAGTCAAAGGACAGTTTCAAAATCATTAAAATGTTCGGTGTCCACTGTAAACAAAATGATAAACGTTGATTTAAATCTTAAGAAAGCGAAAAAACGCAATGTGCATCGTCTTCTTCCAGATCATATCGCTGAACGCAGGACACGCTGCAGAATTCTATATGAGAAACACTTATCCAAAGAAAAATGGAAAACAATTGTCACAATAGATGAATCATGGGTGTATTTAAATGATTGCAACAAAAAAAGAGCCATTTATTATCAAAAAAGGGGAGAAAAAAATTTAAGTACATGGTTCAAAGAATCGAAAGAAAGTTTTTCTAAGGGATTCATGATTGTTGCTGGTTTTTCTTATAATGGCAAGTTAAAAATAAAGGGAGTGGAAAAAAATGTCAAGATTAACTCCAAATACTATCAGGAACATATTTTATCGCCAATTTTTCTGAATGAAATACCATCGCTTTACCCACAGTGCCATCAATCTGTGAGACTCCATCAGGACAAAGCTAGCAATCGCACATCAAAATCCACTGTAAATTTCCTAAAAGAAATGGAACAAAAAACTGGTATCAAGGCCATACCCTTCACTGATATCCCTACTAAATCTCCCGATGTATCACCTATGGATATTTGTGCTTTCGGACTTTTAAAATCTGCATTATCCAAACGTCGTCCCAAAACCCTTACAGGACTCTGGAAAGCTGTTCAGGAGGAATGGGATAGAATACCTCTTCTGACACTTCAAAAGGCATTATTATCCTGGAAAATGCGGTGTCGAAAGATAGTTCAGAATAAGGGATGTCAAATAAAACATTTAAAACACAATAATTTTATGTAATTTAGTTTTGTGAATACAACATACATCGTCTAAAAAATGTGTGAACAGCCTCAGTAAATTGAAAGATGGGTACAGGAATGTCAGAATACGTAAAATCGTTACAGTATTCGAACGCAATGGATATTCATCGTAATAGGCGCAGGTCTGACCAGTTGATTTATTCTTTTGAAAAGTTATAAACGAAGCGATTTAAACTATATGCTGTCCAGAAAGAGAAATATAACAAATTTTGCCATTAAAATTACATCTTCAGTACAATTTAGTACGTGAGGAAACACAATTTTATACTACTTGCAGGAAATTTCTGGACAACGCATGAAACAGTCACACTTAATCACTCCTCGGCCTACTAATTTGTTCGAAAATAGTAACCTTTCTTTTATTATTTTTTATTCTGGATATTAAGAAGCTGTACGGTTCTATTATATAAAATTTAATAAGCTCGGGTTTTTTTTTTTCTTATTTTTCTCAACGGCAGTTAACGTATCGAGGTAATTTATCAATAGTAATGCTATAAAAACCGAAGGTAGTTTAATCGTTACCATAGTAAGATAAATTATCTTAAGTTTTTATAACACAGACGATGGAATGTAGAAATCCCTATACAGCAGTCAGAAATAATAGAATCGGGTTATAAAATTTATCAAGATATACTGAAATCGCTCATTATGAAAATGCATATTTAGATACGGAGTGGCGAAATTCTGCTTGCATCAATATCTTCAATGATATTAAATTTCTCTGGAATCCGTGTTCCATCTCCATCCCAACCCCCCAAACATTGCCGCAAATTTACATGGGGCCCATATTTTACTTCTTTCTAACAACTCATATTGTACTGTGTGTGTAACAGCAAAAATTCAGCAGTGACAAGAAAAAACAATAGTGACGATGTAGGGTAGGAAAACATGTTCGACAAAACGCCTACATATGAAAACATACTTCTGTATCTTCCGATGTCGAACGTTCATCCTATTATCGTTTAAACTATGTCAAACATTAGTGTAAAAACCTCAAGAATATATCGCAGTACAGGGATTTATTGTCATAAGGATTATCGGTGCATTGCATGCCCTTTTATATTAAAATAAAGGCAAACTTTCCTTACCTTAAAAAAATTCAATAAAGATCTTAATTTTATTAAAAAGATTTTAATTTTATTATACACCGTTATAGTGAGGTTTTAGTTTACTGTCTGTGAGAATTTTTTTTATCTGCACAGAAGGTTAAAAAAACTGACAGCGACCAAAGTCAACGTATTAACAATTAAATTTTCCGTTACATTCTGTTTCGAAAGAATTAATGCATGCGGTTTATAATTTTAGCTTGATAATTCGATTTTAAGACTAAATAAATGCCTGCCTATAACAGACATCCTGTGAGCACTTACCAATGACAGATTTTGAAATTTTATATTTAAAAGGTAGTTTAAATGTTCCTCCAAACTGTAGGTCGCTACCCACAGAGGGGTCGCCAAAAAAATTGGAGGGATCGCGGATAATTTGAAATAAATTTATATCATATTCAATTCTTTAATTAAAAATATGCTTTAAATTTTCCATAATTACAAATTACTAACACTTTTTTTATTATGTGTTGAAAGTGTATGTATGACATGATATTGTTTCTAAATGTACAAGGTGCGCCTATAAAGTAACCGGACAATTTTTTATAAATAAGAAAAATATTACTCACCTTCAAATAAATTTATCTCCTTCAAAATAATCGCCAAAGGAGTCTATACAATTTTTCCAAGGTTTCTTCAAGTCATCGAACCACTGTTTATAGGCGTCGGAACAAACCGTTCATAAAATACGCGCAACATTTAATTTAATATCCGAGACGTTTTCAAATCTCTGCCCTTTCATGGACATCTAAAGCATCGGAATAAGGAAAAAATCAGCTGGCGATAAGTCGGGAGAATATGGTGGGGGATTTAACACTGTAATTGAATGCTTAGCAAGATATTGTTGTACAGAAATTGCTGTATGGGTGTCGTATAGGGCCTGTCCTGACTTTATTTGATTTGGGCGTGAATTCGTATTTTATTTGTGGTAGTACATTTTATGTCATCAAAAGGGTAGTTGGGTGCGTTGTGTTTAGGTATTTGGTTGAATAACACTCCAAGCTCTGGACATGATTGGCCTACGAACAAATTATAAAAGCTTAACCTACAAACTTTCTTCAAAAATAACGAAAATCAACTCATTGACGAAAGCAAGTTTTCTTTAACACAAAAATTATAGTTTATTTACAATTACATATTATTTACAGTTTATTTTTAAAAAATCGTTTATGTTCATATCATCAATCTTTACATCTTATCGTTTAACTACTATTTTACGAGGTGCAGGGAGCATACGGAAAAACTACTCATACACATGTATTTATCTATGACCCTAACTTTCCTTTTCCACACTCAAGCATTAAATTTTAAATGACCAGGGACTGAACGTATCAAAAATTATATTTCACTCACTCTATTTCGCAGGGGCAGGATAATCATCGAAACAGCAGGGTTGCGGTTCTCTCCTTCTAAATCGCCCGTTCTCGTCCTAGAATCTCAGCTCGCTGTTGTCTGGAAATTGGGGGGGTCTCGCCTTTTCGGGAACGTCACTGCTTCTTCCTTATGCCTTCCGTATTTGGTCTCCGGAGTTCGCTGAAGACTAGCCGCTGTCTTCTGGATCCGGTGCTCGATATTTTCTTGGATCCAACGAGTAAGGTCCGGGAACTATGTCGACCGGTTGTCCTTATGCCTCGGAAGTCGGGTCCCCTCCAAATAGGAACGTAGGATCGGGCAAACTCGCCCCGACGACTCTAACGCTTCTCTCTCTTGACTCCTCTTTCCTTCCTTCTCTCTCGTCTTTCAATTTTCTTTCTTCAAATCTCATTGGCTATATTTTTCACAATCTCTCAAGATTTCACCCATTCAGGAAAGTCCCAATTTTCTCATTAGTTAGTGAGTTAAACGCCTCCTTGCGTCGTAAACAGACCACCCAAAGTCCAGTCCACGTGTTTTGCGGTCTACCTCCCAAACAGGCCCAATAAATTCGTTTACAATAGGGTATTTTACTTTATTGTCAAACCCTGGTGCCATCTCCTTATCTGCGTCTGCAATCAAACTACCCCCTATCGCGCACCGCCGCTTTTAAATTGGCTAATGCGTAAAGACGACTGTTCCGTCCTCTAATCAAAGGCGGTTTCCTAGCATTCTAACCAAAATGTGATGAAAACAGCCTTCGATCACTTTATCTCTCTAAAAAATTTAATTTTTCTATAAAATCGAAAGGGCTTATCACAATGGGGCCAAGCATTATCGTGTAAAAGAAACCATTGCCCAGAATCAAACAGTTCCTTCCTAACTCGCCTTAACCTATTTCTTAATCGATTAAGCACCTCCTTGTAAAAATTCTGATTAATTGTTTGATTTTCAGGAACAAATTCGCGGTGAATAAGTCCTTTGTAATCAAAAAATGCAATCAGCATCACCTTTGATTTTGACATCCGTGCTTTTTTGTATGGTAGAAGACGTTCCTTTCCACGGTGCACTTTGTCTTTTTGTTTCTTGGTCCTATTGTAGACACCAGGTCTGATCTCCTGCTATAATACACTTTAAGAAATTGTTGTCCTGTTGCGCAGTAGTCAACAAATCTTCACAGCAAGCTTTTCTGTCTTCTTTTTGCTGTCCTGTCAAAATCCGAGGCAGAAATCGAGCACAATTTTTTTTTCATTTTCAGATTTTCAATTAAAATTAATCTTCAGCTTTCTTTGCTTATCCCAAGCATGTCTGAAAGTTGCTGAGTTGTTACACGTCTATCAGCTTTTACCAAAGATCGAATTTTCTCCACATTTTCCTCTTTCTTTGAAGTTAAAGGGTGCCCTGTCTTTGATTCATCTTCAATGCTTTCTCGCTCACATTTAAAGCGGTTGTACCACTCTTACACTTATGTTCTTGATAACGATGCATCACTATATACTATTCGAATCATCTCTAAAGTTTCGATAGCAGATTTACCTAATTTGCAACAAAATTTAATGCTACGACGTTGTTCCATTCCGAGGCAAATTTTTTTGTACAATGCTTTCTCAGTAAATAAAAATTACTGCGGTGTTTTGATATGCAAACGACTAAATAACCAGTTTTAACTGGCTTTAACAAGAGTTGAGATGTCACTCTTTCTAGCCAGGCGATTATTCTTTCACTGTTTTATTTTATCGTTTGATCTTTTAATTTGTCCGGTTACTTCATGGGCGCACCTTGTATAATCCTTTCGGCCCCAATAATCTAATCTAAATCTGAACTTTAACAAACATTTAAAGTCAAAAACGTTTTATATAAATTTTAGTTTTATGTAAAAAATGAAGTTTATAATTTTCTATGTTTTAATATAAAGTGTATAATTTTAACACCACGCTCCTTTATTATTTCAATTTTTGTTAATTTTTACCTTAATGAAATACAAATACATATTAATATTAAAATATGAAGTTTTGGTCGCATGAAATTGGACAAAAACAAGTGAGGACGATAAACTGGACATTTTTTACTCTTATTATGTAAAGTAAATATTTACCCAAAATATACAACTCATTGATTTTTTAATAATTTCAAAAATTGCCCATTTTTTATTGTTCTGTTAAAATTTTCCTAATTTAAAAAAAAAATTACTACTTCCAAAAAATTTTGATTGGGGGTCGAGCAACTTTTTATTTAAAGAAAGTGTGTGGTGATTGAATAAAATTTGCGCTCCACTGTTCTAAATAAAGGAATTGCCTTTAAAATCGAATGATTTAACAGTGAGAGGAAGGATATAATTTTTTTTTCTAAAAGTGTAGCAATGCCACAGTGATGAGTTTCTTTTTCTTCACAGATACAAACAAATGGATTGTTATTAAAATCACATTTGCCCTGAAAGATTTCCACATATTTTAATGAATAGAATTATTTTTATTAATTACGATAAATATTTATTTTTAATCGATTGTTAATTACATAAATATTTGTAATTACCGTATTTTTCAGACCATAAGACGCTTACATAAAAAAATCGACTTAAAATCGGAGTGCGTCTTATGCTCCGAAGGTAACATTAAAATAAAATGAATATTTTATTATATGTTATATATATACAGTGGACGCTCGTTAATTCGAACTCGGTTAATTCGAACTTTCGGTTAATTCGAACTAATCCAAAGGCCCCAAAAAACTTGTATTGGAGTTAATGTTAAAAATATCTCATTAATTCGAACTAAATTTTTATCACTTCGGTTAATTCGAACTAAAAATTTGACAAAAAAATTCTTTTTCCTCGTTTAATGCAGGAAATACACACTGTATTTATTATTTTGTGTATCAAAATTTCTTTTCTGTGTAAAGAGGCACATGCCTGCATTCCAAGACTATTGCATGTCCGCTAAGCTTTAGTAGCTATTGTCCTTATTAGTGCTAAACGGAAAAAGAAATTTTCTTTTATTTGGATCGATTTTCTTAGAGTTTCAGAAAAATTAGTCTTTACTACAGATTCGAGGGAGCTGCGTCAGTTATAACTGCAGTGCAGACAAGCTAATGTGGTCTAGTTTTTCTTCCTGATTGTTTGGTGTGAACGTGTAAAAATTCAGGATGTCTACACGTGGAAAGTACAAAACCCTAACTTTGGAGACAAAGGTAGAAATTTTAAAGAAAGTAGAGAATGGCAAATGTAAAACAAAGTTAGCAGCTGACTATTGAATTAAAAGAAATGCCTTGTGAACTAATTTGAAAAACAAGGAGTCAATTTTAGATTCATGGGAAAAATCAAAATTTGCTAAAGGAAAGAAACGCATGGGAAAGGCGTCTTAAGAAGTTCTAGAAAAAGCTCTACTGCTATGGTTCCAGGATGTTAGATCTCGAAATTTTCCGATAAATTGACCCCTAGTGCTGACGAAGGCTGATGAATTGGCAATTCGAATGGGTATTGAAGATTTTAAATGCAGTGATGGATGGCTTTCTCGACTTATGCCATGGCACAATATTTCTTATGAACTGTATGTGGCCAAAGCTCTGATGTAATCGAAGACGTATGCATTAATTTCGGTAGGAAACTGCCACGGCTTTTCTCTACTTACCTGCCGAAAGATATTTTTAATGCGGCCATAATGGGCAAAGCCATAATGGACTCTATTAAAACTCTGAAAGCATTTATTCAGATGCAACCTTCCTCTGAAAAGGAATTGAAATGTTTACTTCAAATCGAGAAGCTGGCTGAACAATGTAGGCATCATAAACAGAACCAAACATCCATTTTACAGTTTTTCCCCAAAGTGTAATTCATATTTTTTATAAAAGTTTATTTTATACTGCATATCTTCTGCTTCATTTTATGATTAAGGTAAGACTGTATTGCTTTTTAATATGTTTAACTTTAGATAACATAGTATAATATATTTTCTGGGGTTATACATACTAGGAGAGTTTCTTCTTCAGCGATACACATTTAAAGTTATATATTTTCTCTTAACATCGGATAATTCGAACTTTTTCTGGGAACCTTTGAGTTCGAATTAACGAGCGTTCACTGTATATATATATATTATTTATTATACACTATCTACCAATAAGTATTTGAACACCTGGGATAGAAAAGAAAAATAAAATTTATTCATATTCAATAATTGGTAAAGCCTCCACAAGAGGCATATACAGCCTCAACCCTCCGGAGCAAGCTTTCCACAAGTCCTTGTACGACGGCTAGTGGTATTTTCTTCCACTTGGCTTGGAGAAGACATGTAAGTTCCTTCACTGATTTTGGACGGTTGTTGCACCCCTTAATTTGACTTTCCAACTCGTCCCAGAGGTTCTCAATAGGGTTCAGGTCAGGACACTGGGCAGGCCAATCCATTCGGTTAACCCCATAGTTACCACACCAATCCATGGTGGACCCCGCAAAATGACAGCTGGCGTTGTCATCCTGGAAATAACATGGGTCCAACCCGTAAAACTGCCACAACGTAGGAAGCACACTGCCATTTAAAATAATGTGGTGGGCGTCGGGGTTTAGCTTACTATGAACTGAGACCAAGGGTCCCGGTCCATACTAGGAGAAACACCCCTAGACTATAATTTCACCTCCGCCGAACTTTACTGTGGGCACAATACATTCTGGCAGGAGACGTTCTCCAGGCAGACGTCACACCCAGAACATGCCATCCGAACGGTTAAGGGTGAACCTTGAGTCGTCGCTCCAGAGAACACGTTTCCACTGATCTACGGTCCACTTTCAACGTGCTTTGCACCACATTATCCGAGCAGCGCGGTTGGACTTTGTAATCAAAGGCTTATGGACGGCAGAACGACCATGAATTCCGAGCAGATGTGCTTCCTTACGGATGGTATTCATCGAAACAACACTCCCGGATGCCTGTTGAAACTCCTGGAGTATGTGGGCCATCGGTTGGGTGCGGTTCTTCCGAATTTCTTTGGACAGCACCCGTCAGTTTCTATCTCCCAGTTTCGTGAATCTGCTGACTCGGGGTACATTCCGACAATCACCGCTCATCTTCAACTTCTGAATCACATGGGCCACTGTCTATTTTGGGTAATTCAGCTCGCTAGATATGCCACTTAAGGATCGCCCATTTCTGTGATATCCGACGATTACACTTTTCTCTAAATCAGATAACTCTGCACTTCGAGGCATCTTGCATGTGACTAATGCCAATGCCGTTTCCTACACGATATTTAATGGCGGAGGGCGTGACGTATATCAGGACCGCATATATCGTCATTTGCATGGATGTCCACATACTTATTGGTAGATAGTGTATTTTTTATACAGTAGAGTCCCGATAATCGGAACTTCGATAATCCGAAACCAAAAATCAAAAAGAACTAAGCTTACAATAAAACGACAGTGATACTAAGTAATAAAAAGTATATTTCTGAAAATTACAAAAGAATTCAAAGTTAGACAATGTACTGAACTAATTATTACTGAACTACATTAGTTTGAAAAAATCTGTTAAATTTTTATGTCGAAGAAAAGGATACCTCTCCCTTGAAGCCAAATTACGACAGCGCGTTAGAAAAAGGGTGTCCGCTGGGGTCGCGGCGGAGTGTTGCTCTACATCAAATACAGCCACCTCGTCTAGGTGGGATACCCTCTGCTCCCTGTCACCATCTGCTTTACCGTCACTCTCGGCTGAGACGTTGACAGGTTCTTTCAAAACCTTTTCAACAATCTGCTGATCGTCTAAAATCTTACACTCTACTGTACTGTACGAGGCAGCGTTCCGCTCTCTTATCACCCATTTCGTCCCGAGATTTGGTTATGTTTCGACCAATGGTTCCTAACTCGTAGAACACTGCGGACACTAAGCCAGAAATTGGACTATGTGCGGACCACCACACCCCACTGACTTGAGGGGGGAACATTCCGGGGGGGGGGGGGTTCTGGTTTTATAGAATATCCCTCAGGCAAAAGGGAAAGCGGATTAACGTACTCACATTCTAACGCAGTGGTTCTCAAACTGTGTGCCCGGGCGCACTGGCGCACCCCAGAGCTTTTTCAGGTGCGATCCGTAGTATTCCTAAAAAATCTATCCAGATATGAAAAGCAAATGTATACTAAGTTACTATAATATACCATTTCTTTACGAACACTCGGCTTGTTTCGTTGCGACATTATTATGATAGTTATAAATTATTTTTTTCTTGCAACTAGCTTCTGATCCGCAAATTTTTTACGCGTTTAAAACACGTAACAAACGTGGCTGGAACGGCATGCACTATCTTTCATCACGTGACAACTGGCAGTGTTGCATAACAGGCGTTAGTGAGTGGGCGTGTCGTGTCTTTTTAACTGCCGTCAAGAGTAAACGTATTGTGCCTTTTACAACTTCCAGAATAATTACCGTTGATATAATTGTCTTTGTTAAGAATAATTCACCCATAAAAATGGATAGGTTTCTTAAAAAGAAGCGTGGCATTGATGAATATAATCCTGAAAGTGAGCAAACCTCAAATGTGGAAAGTTGTTCTAGTAAGAAAGCAAAATCGCGACCGACTCGTAAATACGATGACAGTTATTTAAGCCTTGGCTTTTCTTGGACCGGAAATGTTGATAATCCGCAGCCAGTTATTTATGTACCTCATATTTATGTGTAAGCAATTTTCTATGTCAATAGATGGCAGCATGTGACAGACCGCAAAAAGAATGTTAACGCATGTGCACTGCGATACTGTAAGCCAGAGAGAGCGATGAGTAATGGATGGCGTCGCACGTTTTGACGGCGAGCCGCTAAGTGTTCTATATGCTTCAAATAAAACTTTTGTTATTGTTTTAAGAAAGTATAATGTCATGTTGATATTCCGCTCTCCAGTAACCAGAAGCTTGCCTTGTTAGCAAAAGAAGAGCTAACAATTATCAGAAGTGGGATAAAAGAACTTCCTGACAACGTGAACGGACAAGGTAACGTTTTAATCTTCAATATTTGATATTTATATTACTCAAAAATGGCGTACTTAGGTAGATATAAAAAGTGTGATTTAGTTCAGTTAGCGGTTGAGTTGCGCGAGAGTGTCCCTGCCGATAGTACGATAGTTATTTTGAAGGATATTATAACCAAAAGCAAAAACTATGATGAACCGTTTGTTAAAGAAGTGTTAGCAGGATTAGTCGACGAAAGAGTGAAACAGGAAACACAAAAATTTGAATTTGAACGAGCTTTGCAATTAGAGAAACTAAAAATTGAAAATCAGAATAAGATAGATCAGTGGTCGGCAAACCGTGGCTCGCGAGCCACGTGTGGCTCTTTGGCCCCCTGAGTGGGGCTCTTTCACAAAATACCACTTGCGGGCGCGCACATTCAGTGCGATTGAAACTTCGTGATGACTAGTTTTCTTAGTTCTATAATTACATATTTGGTGTTTATGTCTCTTTATCTTTAGGCGAGTGTTCTGAAGCGACTTAATGAGAAAATATTTCCAGAAAGATTAAATGTCAACGCGTATCGTCAAGTCGTATCTTTGCATCGTGTTTTACAATGTATTACTTCCGAGAGCGTCTCCCGGTTGAAAACACTAGACTAGACAAAATGGTCTTCGAATATAACGAACCAGCAAGTCGAAAATCTTAAATTGGTTTTAGCTTTATCAATAGCTGTTGACGAGTCTTGTGACATTAATGATACAGCGCTAGTTTCACTTTTTGTACGATTTATTTTTATCTACAGGTTCTAAAGAAGAACATTTAGAATTATTGTCACTCAAAGGTCAAACACGTGGAGAGGATATAGCAAATGCTGCAATTGAGTGCATTGAAAAAATTCATATTCTAGATAAAATTGTCTCAATTTCAAAAGATGGGGCGAAAAGTATGACCGGCGTAAGAAACGGGTTTGTTGCTATTTTGAGAGAAAAATCACGAGGTACTTACAATGAGTCCATTACCATTGCATCATTCATCTAGATGCGCTTTGTGCGCAGACATTTTCAGAAGAAATTTGCAAAGTTATGAAATTGATGATTAAGATTATCAACTCCATTATAGCTGAAGCTCTTAATCATCGCCAATTTAAAGAATTTTTAGTTGAAATGGAGAGTGAGTACGCAGATCTTCTGCTGCATAACAAGGTACGTTGGTTTTCTAGAGGAAACGTTTTGAAACGTTTCGCTTTCTTAAAAAACAGAAATTAAAGCATTTCTCCTTATGAAGGGTGTTTACTATCCAGAACTAATGAATGATCAGTGGATCCAGTAATTTTATTTCATGGGAGACGTTACGTTTCATCTAAATCAGTTAAATCGCACACCAGAGGGGAAAGGATGCACAATTTTTTCGATGTTAGAAGTTATTTCATTGAAAACAAATTATCTCTTTTTACTCAAGATTTTGATAGAGAAACTTGATAGAGAAACTCCAAGCCTGTTGAAACATCACCAAGAAAATAATTCTGATATTGACATTTTCTATTTCAAAACAAGTCTTTTAAATATTAGGAAAGCTTTACTTGACAGGTTTCAGGAAATCAGAAACAGCAAAGTGACTTTAGCTTCTGTTAAAAAACCTCTTAATGCTACTGTAACAGAATTAATTTTTCTCCCTTTAATATTGAGACGGGAGATGGCCGAATGGCTAGAACGCTGGCCAGAGTCTGTGGGTTCGAGTTCCACAATCAGCATGGATGTTTGTAGCCGTTCGGAATCGGTTTTAAGCAGTAGGTCCCGGTCTAATTAGCCCTCGTGTAGCAAAAAATGACGTAGCGCTCCCAGACCAAACCAAACCCTTTAATATTGACATTAGAAACTTTGAAATGCTGTTACTGGATTTAAAAAACAAAGAAATGTGGAGTTCTAAATTTGAACGTCTTTGTGCTGATATAGAAATATTGGAGATAAACAAATGTGAACTTAGTTCACAGCATAAGTGGTCTGCTTTGAAAGATCTGGAGAAGGAAGACATGATTTTTAACACCTAGAATAAATAGTTTTGCTGACTCATATAATCAGCTGGAAAAACTAGTGTTTGCTGCTATTTCTTATTCAGGTCTACATATTCATACGAACAATCATTTTCACGAATGAACCTTATCAAGAGTAAATTGAGAATTCATCTTATTGATGAGAACCTCGAATCGTGCCTAAAATAAAAACAACATACAAACTTGAATTACCCAAACTTTCCAAGGAGATGCGAAGCCATTGTTCATATTAGTGTTTGTCTGTCATTGTCATGATTTAATTTTATGGATACTTTAAAATTTAATTTTATCAATAAATAATATCGATATTAAGTATGATATCAAGTTTTATTCAACGTACCTATAGTTTATCAAAGACTTAAAAAAACTAAGTACAATTTATTAAGTTAATGTTAGGGAGCGCTGTGGAGTGATAGAAGATGTAGTGTCGAGGATTGAGAACGGTATGTTTGAGATGGTTTGAACATACAGAGTGGATGAACGAAAGGAGATAGACGAAATAAGTATACAAGACGAGTGTGGATAGAAGAGTTGGAAGGGGTCGACTTCAGCGAATGTACCTTATTCAGATTGAGGACGTTTTTAGCAAAGGCCAGCTTTGAAGTATCCTAATTAAATTAATCACAATGCACCTACTTATATAGTTTAAGTTTAAAAAATTTGGCTCTCAAAAGATATTTCAGTCATTGTACTTTTGACATTTGGCTCTGTTGACAAATGAGTTTGCCGACCACTGAGATAGATGAACAGGAATTACATAAAATTGAACAACAATATGCTTTTGAATTGGAAAAATTAAAAATCCAGAATCAGAATAAGATAATTTCTCAGGCTGAAAGTAACATTAGTGTACCAGAAGTAAAGAAAAACTCTATAGATTTGAGGAATTTAATGCAGAAATTTGACTTAAAAGACGGAGATATAGCTTCATTTTTGGTATTATTTGAAAGGCAAGCTAAACGAGTAGGACTTATGGAGAGTGACTATGTAATACACTTATTAGGACTATTGCCTCTTGAAATTACTCAGCTAATTGCGAGAGAATCAGAACGGGAAACTAATGAATATACATTTGTGAAGAATTTATTGTTAAAAAGATATAAACTAAGCCCCGAAAGTTTTACACAAAAATTTGTCAACCGTGTTAAAGATGTAAACGGCACGTGGACTGATTTTGTTTTCGAATTACGTACCTATTTTAATGAGTAGTTAACAGGATTAAATATAAAGGACTTTGAATCCCTAAAAGAACTTATGATTACAGATCAATTAAAAAAGCGAGTCCTAAATACGATGCGTGAACATTTCATTGATTCTTGGCCAAAGTTTGTTAAAGCGAATGATGTAGCCCAAATGCTGGACGATTATGAAAACGTTCGATCAGAAATTAAAACTAATAGCGAAAGCAGAAATACGAATCATACTAACTATCGTGATGATTTTAAATACTACCCGCATTCAAATTACAGGATGAGTAATCGTAATACGAATAGGTTCGATTCGATCAAGTTTGAGAACAATGCGAACGTCAGCAGAAGTAAAATAAATGAAAAAGAAACTGCAATTCATAAAGTATTTAGTTCTTCGATACGCGATGATTTTTTGCTTGTGGAGGGCGAAATCACTTTGCCAAGTTTTGCAGAAAAACGAATGAGGCGCGGAGCGAAAATCTGAATGTTTATGGGAATCGTGAAATGACTACGCCAGACAAATATCTACGCCAGGCAAAGATAAACAATCAAAGCATTAATGTTTTACTTGACACGGGAAGTAGCAGTTGTCTGATGAAAATGCCAATTGCTAAAAAGTTAGGATTAAATATTACTCCATGTAAAAAAGATCTTTATTGGTTTGGAAACCAAATCAGCCCAGTTTCGCAAAGTCTAGGTGTGGCAATTACGGATGTAGAGATAGATGATGTTTTGGCTAAGGACGTTACTATTTTGATCGTGTCAGACAATACACAACCAGTTGATTTATTAGTTGGAAGAACATTGCTCGATTTACCAAACATAGCATATGCTAGGGTTGGAGAAAACTTACATATCGAATATGCGAAAGATTACCCATTCGTTAATTTAGAATTTATTGAGGAAAACCCAACGGTTAAATTAAAAGTAACTGAAACAGTACAAATCGTGAATAATAGTATAAATTTTGTCAAAGCGAAGACTGAAGATTTAAATGATGGTTTAATTATGATTAGGGGAGAAGGTGAAAATTTAGACTCATTATTAGAAGTCAAGGAAGGGGAAACAGTTGTACCAGTTATTAATACCAGAGATAGGAATATTATATTGAATAGAAATCAAAATGTTGGTAAAGCGGAATTAGTGGACGATGTCAGTTTAAAGTCGTATACGGACAATATAAGTTTTGTTAATGAAGCACAATCATTAGAACCTCTAGACATCAGTACTAACGTAGAACGAGAACCTATAACTTTAGAACAAATTACATTTGACAAGACGTTACTTGAAGACCAAAAGCAAGATATAGTTCGTTTGTTGAATGAATATAGAGACTGCTTTGCATTTAATTTAAATGAATTAGGCTGCACAGATTTAACTTTCATGGATATTAAAGAGATAGACGGTAGTAAGCCGGTATGTTCCCGACCTTACAAAACGAATGCTTCTGAGCGTAATATTATCAAACAGATAGTAAATGAATGGAAAGATAGCAAGATTGTTAAGGAAACACGATCACCATACGCAAGTCCAGTTTTGTTAGTGAAAAAGAAAACAGGTGAATACAGATTAGTTATTGATTATCGCCGTCTTAATAATCAAACGGTAAAGGATAAATTCCCCCTGCCAAAAATAGATGATTTATTGGAAAGTTTGAGCGGTGCTAAATTATTTACCACCTTGGATTTAACTCACGGTTACTTGCAGATTCCATTGTCGGAGAAAGCTAAGAAAAAAACAGCCTTTATTACACCTGATGAAACCGGACAATTCGAGCGAATGATTTTTGGATTGGTTAATGCTCCCTCAGAGTTTCAAAGATTAATGTATCAAGTACTAGGACCGTTATTTCTTACTAAAGCTGTTTGTTACTTAGATGATATTCTCATACCTGCTTTCTCTTGGGAGGACATGCTTGAAAGATTGGTATTAGTTTTGGAACGTCTACGATTAGCGAAACTTACTCTTAAACTTGCTAAGTGCGAATTTGGTAAAAAGAAAGTACAATTTTTAGGTTTTGTAATAAATGCCGATGGTTTAAAGCCAGGTTTAAGTAAAATAAAATCCATTGAAGAATACGTTGAACCTAAGAATATTTATGAAGTAAAAAGATTTCTAGGACTTACAGGTTTTTTTAGGCGTTTTGTTTCAAAATACGCGGAGAAGGCCGAACCATTGAGTAGATTAACTAAGAAAAATAAATATTTTGAGTGGAAAGAGCAGAAGAATGCTTTTAAAGCTTTGAATGAAATTCTTAGTAATCAACCAGTTTTAGCTCACTATAACCCCACATTAGAGACGGAAGTACACACAGATGCGAGTTCAGATGGATTAAGCGGAATGCTACTTCAACGTGGAGACGATGGAAAATGGCATTTGGTGTATTGCGTAAGTAAGAAGACAACTGATGTAGAAAAGAATTACCCCTCAAGTAAGCTAGAATTAATGGCCATGGTATGGACACTTGACAGATTAAGACAGTATCTCCTTGGAATTAAGTTTAGAATTGTTACTGACTGCCTAGCATTGATCTACATGAATTCAAAGAAAACGACGAATCCCCAGATAGCTCGATGGTATGATCTGATTCAGGAATTTGATATGGAGGTAAAGCATAGACCGGGTACAAAGATGAGTCACGTCGATGCGATGAGCAGACCTCCAGTTTTAGAGGCAGAAGATACTATGACAAGCATAATAGAACGAAATTTAGAAGTTTGTCTTACACTTAGTGAAGAAGAACAAGTTTTAATAATTCAACATGCAGACCCAGAGTTAAGGAAATTAATAGACATTTTTCGAAAAGATGAGTATGAAAGGAGAACTGACGACAAACAGAAAATATGTAATTATGTTTTTAAAGGAAATAAGCTGTATATGTTAAAGAGAAGGGAAAAGAAAAGCTACTTTACGTAATTCCCAAAAGCATGGGGAAAAGTACCGCAGTGAAGTTCTATGATCTGATGTGACACTTCTCAGTCGATAGAACTGCCAACAAAATTAAAGAACTATATTGGTTCCCTTATATGAAGCGTTACTTACGAAAACATATATCTGTGCTTTGAATGCCTGATGAACAAAGTACCAGGAGGAAAACAACAAGGCTATTTGCACCCCATTAAGCCACGAAAACGATCTTTCTCTCTTATACACATGGATCATCTGGGTCCATTTGTGAAAAGTTCTCGAAGAAATCAAGACTTGCTGGTAATAACTGATAACTTCACCAGATTCACACGACTTTTTCCAGTCAAGAATACTTCATCGCTACATGTCTTAAAAGCTCTCAAAAATTTTGTTGAAGAATTTGGATTACCAGATAGAATTGTCAGCGACAGAGGCACTTGCTTCACCTCTCGTCAGTTCGAACAATACTGCCAAGATAACGGAATACATCATACCTTAAATTCTACGCAACATCCACAAGGAAATTGTATGGTAGAGCGAGTTAATAGAACCATCTTATCAACAAATACGACATCAATGAAGGACCAACGTCATAAAGACTGGGATTTACGAATTAAAGAAACTGAAAGAAATTTAAACAACGTAGTTAACAAAACCACAGATAAAACTCCCTTCGAGATGCTACATGGCTACTTGCACAGATTCAATAATGGTATCCTCAGGAAAGTTGCAGACGAAGACGCAGAAAATGGGAAGACCCGAAAGAAATTCAAGAGAAAACACGTAAAGAGATCGAAAAGAAGCAACAAAAAATGAAAGATTATGACAAGAAAAGGTGTCGAACTATGCCATACGAACCAGGACAAATAGTAGTTGTCAGACAACCACCAAAACCAACAGGAGAACCTACGAAGACGCAAGCGAAATATAGAGGACCACTGATAATTACAGAAACACTGCCGAATTTGATCTGTTCGAATTTGATGCTACATGGCAATCAGCCGAATTTGATGCTACATGGCCACATTGAATCTGTGCAAGTAGCCATGTAGCATCTCGAAGGGAGTTTTATCTGTGGTTTTGTTAACTACGTTGTTTAAATTTCTTTCAGTTTCTTTAATTCGTAAGTCCCAGTCTTTATGACGTTGGTCCTTCATTGATGTCGTATTTGTTGATAAGATGGTTCTATTAACTCGCTCTACCATACAATTTCCTTGTGGATGTTGCGTAGAATTTAAGGTATGATGACACATACAGAGTTACTCAGCTGGAGGAAAAGCAGAAAGGACGATTTTACACCACCACAGCTCACGTCAGTCAACTCAAGCCATGGCCTAAACCTCAATATGAAGACGAAGACGATAACGATTCAGACAACGAGGATCCCAGTGCAGAACCTCCTGAACCACCTTAACTTAGTCCAAATCATCACCAGGTAACAACCTCCGAAGATCAGGTAATATAGTTTTTTTTTTTAAAGTTTTACCCAAGAACTCTTGAACTCTAAGAAGGACTCAATTATGTCCAAAAGACTTTGAATACCATATATTATTTTTGTTTTCTTGCACATTGTTTTATTTCTAAATGTTTAAGTTTTTTTAGTAATTTCATAAGTACGAATTGAGGGCAATTCTCAGTCAGGATGCCCGAATGTAAGCAATTTTCTATGTCGATAGATGGCAGCATGTGACAGACCGCAAAAAGAATGTTAACGCATGTACACTGCGATACTGTAAGCCAGAGAGAGCGATGTGTAATGGATGGCGTCGCACGTTTTGACGGCGAGCCTGCTAAGTGTTCTATATGTTTCAAATAAAACTTTTGTTATTGTTTTAAGAAAGTATAATGTCATGTTGATATTCCGCTCTCCAGTAACCAGAAGCTTGCCTTGTTAGCAAAAGAAGAGCTAACATATGTGAACTGGGAATTTCAACCCTCGCCACAATTAAGTGTAAAACGAGAGGAACTCTTCAATGCGTTGATTAGGAAATGAGAGTTCGCAACAATTAAGTGTAAAACGAGAGGAACTCTTCAATGCGTTGATGAGGAAATGAGAGTTTGTCTCTCAACATAAGACCAAACATTGAAGAAATCGCAAGGTCTCATCAAGCTCGTGTTTCTCATTAACACAGGAATGAATAAACTTCATAGAGGTATGTTAAGTATGCTTTTATTAAATGCGTTATTTTTCTATATATTTAACTAAATTATACCCTATTAGTCCTATTTTGTATACAGTGCGCCAGCAAGTATCTGTAGTATTGTAAGTGCGCTCACTGTATAAAGTTTGAGAATCACTGTTCTAACGTATCATATTCTAATAACAAAATAATTATGTTAAATTTTTAAGAAATTTTAATTCAACACCTGATAGTCAACGGATATATTCGGCCCCATCTAGTTCAATGAATATTACTTTCAAAATTCCTATTTATTTGGAAACTTTTTTATATAATATTGCCGGACCACTAGCAAGGCTCTCGCGGACCACCTCTGGTGCTCGGACCACCGGTTGGGAACCACTGGTTTAGACAGACCTTATAAAATAAACTGTGTAATCACACATAATATGTATAACGTTTCTGGGAAGATTCAGAAAAATACCAGTGTTTTTGCTGGAGATCTAGGACGATCCCTGAAGCTTTCAAAAAGTCTATACCGAGAAGAGTACGGTTATTCCTTGCATTTTTAAGCACTGTAACTTCAGTTGAGATTACTTTTCCTTTAACGCTGGTCTACTATTGTTGTAAGTATTTCTGTTTTTTGAACATGTCCATCGACTAATTTCATATTAATTATTTTATCTTCAAACTTCATGCCTTTACTTTTGAGAAGATGGTACAACTTTTCTCTTGCTACAGAATGTGTAGCACCTGTATCAGCACACACAGCCGCTCGTTCTTTACAAATGAAAACTTCAATGAGGCTTGTAGGGTTACTTTCCATTGAAAAACTGTAAAAATTCGAATTGTTTAGGCTTAACGCACCTGCATCGTCTTTTTCCGCAACAGGAGTGCATGTGCGACATTTGGACTTTATGACGCCTGGAGCGCCACAGCCATAACAGTACAAATAGGTTCTGTTGTCTGAAAGTCCTTCAGAGTTTTTATCACGAGCTCTGTCATTGGAATTGGGATCCCGCATACTTTGACTGGGGACCCCGGGATCCCGCCTATTGTGACTGGGGACCCCGGATAGAGGGTGTTGGTCATTCCCAAATTTAGAACTTTTGTAGGGAGACCTTTCCTTGTAAAAGTTGTTCTTTGCTGTTCCCTTTGTTTTGGCTGAAATTTTTTTCTGGCATCAGTGAATGGTGTTTTTACTTATTTTTTGCTTGGTCGCAAATTTTCATAGGTGTCCAGTTCTTCTACTAGGTCATCAGGGGTGATCCAGTCACACCATACATCTAAAAAGTGATCTTTAACGTCTGGAGGAACACGTTTCTTCATTTGGTCAAGTATCATCAAATTTTTTAATTCCTCGAAATCTTGAATATTTAATTCAGTTAACCAGCTTTCAAAGTAACTTCGAAGCTCAAAATGAAAATCTTTCCATGTTTTGTTAGGTAATTTTCTGTGAGTGGCAAACAGCTGCCGAAATTTATCTGCACTAAACTTAAATGTCATAAGTAACATACTTTTGATGTGGTCAAAATCTTGAGCTTTTTCTTCAGGTTCTCTTGCAATGAGCTGTGCAACGTCATTGGGCAACGCTCCAAGGAGATATGCAACCCAATTTTCCTTTTCTACCTTCAAAAATTTTAGTTGTCTTTCAAATAAATTAATGAATAAAGAAAAAATCATCCTCTTTTGGATCAAATTTAGGAATTAAATGTTTTAAGTGAAAATTAGCTGGGATAGCACTATTGAGACTGGCAGATGGTTGTACGGACTTTTCAGCGGCGATTTGTAAACGTAGTTTGTCCAATTCGAAGGCATGTTGTCGCTCTTTTTCTTCCTTTTCTCGAGCTTCTAACTGTAGTCTCAGCTTTTCCAATTCGAAGCGTTGATCTTGTTCTCTTTCGTTTTTCTTTTCAGCATGGCCAAGGGCTGCTTGTCGTTCCCTTTCGGCTTCTTCAGCTTTCCTATCCTCAATGATAGTAGCCAATCTTTCTTTAGCAAAGTCTTCATCATACTGATCAGATTTGACGATGAGATTCTTCAATTCGATGACCGTTATGTCAGAAGCGACATCGACTCCAAAATCTTGAGCCAGGTTCCTCAGATCCTCCTTCTTTCCACGCGCGAGGAAAGCCATTGTTGCCTGAGGGGGGGATTGGGGAGAAGTAGAGCTCCAACGAAATTTTGTGGACAAAAAAATACCGTCCTAACAGTGTGGCACTGAGAAATCTATGACAACTCTTATGTTATAGAGTTATAATTGTCCCGGTAAGGTGAATACGGTCTGAGCAGTGGCGAACTCTTTAAAGTTCAGCACATTAGGAGAAATTGAGTTTATCTCAATGCGAGATAGTGCGTCGGCCACGCTGTTATCAGAACCTTTGGTGTACCGAACATCGGTAGAAAACTGCGAAATATAATCTAAATGGCGCAGCTGCCTAGGGCTACATTTATTAGGGTTTTGTTGGAAGGCAAATATAAGGGGTTTTTGGTCTGTATAAATAACAAAATTGCGACCTTCTAGCATGTGCCTGAATTTTTTTATGCACGAGTAAATAGCAAATAATTCACGATCGTAAGTTGACCAATTTCTCTGAGCCTTATTTAGTTTACAAGAATAGAACGCTATGGGTTCCCACTGATCTTCTGAGAGCTGCATTAAGGATCCACCAATCGCGACATTACTAGCATCAACCCATAAACTTATCTGGGCACCAGGAACATGATGTCTTAATAGTGTAGCTTGAGCTATAGCTTCTTTTGAAGCAGTGAAGGAGAGAGTTGCTTCGTCGTTCCATTGTAATTGCTCAGTGTTGCTAGCACTGGAACGGGGTTTTTTTCTTATTTTTCTGTCCTTCAAGGAATTTAACAAGAGGGGCTAAAATGTCGGCAGCTTTGGGAATGTATCGCCGATAAAAATTGAAAAGACCTAAATAACGCCGTAGTTGAGTTAAGGTAGTCGGTTGAGGAAATTCCAGGATGCATGAAACGCGATCAGGAAGGGATTCAATTCCTTCTGCTGAAAGCTTGAATCCTAAGAATTCAATAGTGGTTTGCCCAAATTGACATTTATCAACATTAATGCATAGTCCATACTCGTTAAGTTTTGAAAACAACAACTGAAGATATTGCATATGTTAATTTTCATTCTCTGAGGCAACAAGCAAGTCATCAACAAATGCATAAACAAATCCTAAGTCACGAGTTACTTCATCTATAAAGCGTTGAAAGGTAGATGAAGCATTGCAAAGGCCAAACTGCATGCGCGTGCTTTCGAAAAGGCCAAAGGGAGTGCAAATCGCAGTTTTATGTACATCATCAGGATTGATGGGAATTTGGTGGTACGCTTTTATCAGGTCAATGTGACTGAAGATTTGTTTACCATGTAATTCAGCAGTGAAATCTGCAATACAGGGAATAGGATACTTCTCTTTAATAGTTTGTGCATTTAGAGTACGATAATCACCAACAGGTCTCCAATCGACAGATCCTTTCTTCGGCACCATGTGCAAAGGCGAAGAGTAGTTACTTTTGGAGGGTCTCATGTGACCAAGCTGTAGCATCTGCTGAAATTCAGCTTTAGCGAGTTTTAGCCGATCTGGAGCTAGCCGTCTAGGCTTAGCCACGACTGGAGGTCCCTTGGTGTTTATGTAATGCACAGTATTGTGCTTTACCGGTTGGTTAGGGTCCGGTAATTTTGTAATTTCAGGAAATTGTAGCAATAGTTTACCATATACATCATTAACACAATTAGGTTTTACAGAGAAAATATTGCAAACACTTAATTTAGCAGGAGTGTTTAAATGAGTAATGGAATCGATAAGACGGTGATTCCGCAAATCAAGATTTAAATTAAAATAATGCAGGAAATCAGCTCCTAAAATAGCACATGAAACATCACAAATGTAAAAAGAAAAAGTAAACGATCGGCGTAAACCTAAACTAAGAGTAATACTCTTTCGACCATAAACATTAATTTTTGTGCCATTAGCGGCACGAAATGTTTGGAGAACTGGCCGTGATTTATCTTGTTTGGTAGCAGATATCAGACTGGCGTCAGATCCAGAGTCAACAAGAAAACACATACCCGTATTTCTGTCTCTCACGAAAAGGCGACGAGAAGGTGCGGGAGAGAGGTACGTCGCTTCTACTCTTCCCGCGTCCGGTTTCCCGCAAATGAACAGGGCGGATTGCATTTGTTTGCTTTTTGTTGGAATTTTGCATGATACCAACAAATTGTTGAATCCTTACCGCGTGACTTAGAGCGGTATCGAGGATGATTGTATTTTCTAGAAACACTTCTAGAATGTCGAAGTTCGACGACTTCTTTTCGGAGCTCTTGAATTTCTTTCAACAACATCTCTGTGGACGCTGGCGTCTGAGCGGCGGCTGGTGTAGGTGTGGGAATCGAAACTGCGCTGATGTTCGACGGTGTTAAATCCAAGATGCGATCGGCAATCTCTGCCGCTTTATCGGGAGTGATGGGGTCGAGTGATGCGAAAATAGTCTGCACAGGGGTTGGCATTTGCTGGGTAAATAATTCCAAAAGAAGTGCGTCGCTGATATTGTGGTTTTCTGCTCTTCTCTTCATTAAACGCAGCAATTCGGTGGGTTTCCTATCACTGAGGCTTTCACCGGCTAGTAGCTTACGTATTTCCAATGTTCGGCTTTCTCCGCATCTTTCTATGATTTTAGTTTTTAGGTCCTCGTATGGATGTGTAGTATCCGGCTTCATTATAACGTCGCGCACCATAGTAGCAGGTGCAGGAGGCAGGTGGGCGACAACATAGTTGAATTTTGTTTTTGATTCAGATATAGCTTTGGGAGTTGCTAACGCGAAAGTACTTTCCAGCATGTGGAACCATAAAGCGGGGTCCACCGATATATACGGAGGTATTACGACTGCAGAGGCTTCTGTTGTTGATCCAGGGGAGAGAGACATGGTTGCTGGCGAAAACGAAAGCGGAAGTCCAATGACGCAGTACGAAGGCGCAGGCTGTGTTCGATGGCCGGTCACCAATATAATAGTTCCGGTAAGGTGAATCGACGATGTTGTAATGCGTCGTGCCTCTATAGAACTATACACAAAGCAGAGACTCCATCAGAAGGCCTTTTTAAAATACATTTATTCGGACAACACAATTCAGTAAGCCGCTCGGCATAGCGCGTCCGACCTGCGAGAGTTTTTCTCCTCGACTCCCACGTGACGGCGCGCATCTCTCCAAGGAAGGGGGAAAGAAGTGATGTGACATGGTTCGCCTCTCGCAGATTGGAGCGGGAACACTACAGAGTCCTGACAAAATTAGGTCCTAATTGGGTGTAACAGTCCTAAACAATATCTTATTAAACTGGTGTATAAAGTGTGTAAGCTGAAATAAAATATTAGTAATACAAGATCGGTAGAACATAAACAGAACATAGGGAGTGAATACAAAACAATATGCCTACTTTCTCTTTTAAACAAAACAAAATCAAAAGTTACTAAATATTCTTAAAATTTAAAAATTTTCTTTTCAATTATTCAACAATGAAAGGTTTACACAATTAAATCAATTAAGTTTTGAACACAGTACCATGTCAATCCTGTAATAACAGAATTCTTACAAAATCGAAACAATAATAGCGATGAATCAACTAAAATTGTAAATGAATTTTAAAACCAGAATTTTAAACAAAATACCTAATAAAATTTAATTCAAAAGTTTGTAACTAAGAATTAAAACAAAATCAAAATCAAAATTCAAATCCAAAACAAAGTTTACACTTAAGAATTTCAAATCAAGCTTAAATTTAAACAAAAGGAAAATTTAAACCAAAATTAAATTTAAAACCAGAACCAAGTTAGAATTAAAGAATTCAAACAAAAAACCAAATTAGAATTAAAGAATTCTAAACCAAAATCAATTTTAAATTTAAGTATTGAAAACAAAACAGAATTTACATTAAGATAAATTCAACCAAAAATTGAAATCAAAACGGAATTTTAAAAAATTCCAGCCCTATATTACTTGAAAACATGGGTTTTAACAAGAAAATAACAATAATCAAAATGTTATAAAATAAACAAAATTCTATATTACACAGTCAGAATTAATGTTAGAACGCTGTTGGTAATCATATAGCAAGGATTGCTTTACTATCGGTTTCAAACACCAGCTAGGGCTACCTTTAGAACACCGATTTCAATGATTATACATATATACTACAAAATACTACATATACAAAATACAAAAGATACTTATTTCTGACCAAACGAATATTACACAGTTTGAATTCAATGTTTGAACGCTGTTGGTTCTCATATAGCAAGGATTGCTTTATTATCGGTTTCAAATACCAGCTAGGGCTACCTTCAGAACACCGATTTGAATGATTATACATATATACTACAAAATACATATATAAAATACTAGCATTATTGCCCGTCGTTGCCCGGGTAGATATATAGATATAAAATTTTTCATGCATTCCATCAAAAAATACTGGGCTGCACCCCCTACTCTTCATGTTCATCTGGCCTCCGGTCACCCCCAGACCAACTCTCAAATCATCCCCAGATCACCCCTCAGAACAAACCTCTTTTCCCCCGCGTATCGAATTTGACTGGTTGTGGTGAAGGGGCTGTATCCACATTTAAAAGGTGCGCTTAGGTACACAAAAATCATAAAAAAAATTAATTTAAAAAAACTAATTGAGCCTCAAATCTCGTTTTTGCTGCGTTAAGTTTCTCGGGTCCTAAACATTAACTGTGCCGAATTTGGTCCCGGTGGGTGAAACAGTTTATAATTCTATAGCGGACAAACAAACAGACGAGCTCTTTTATATATATAGACAAAAGATACTTATTTCTGTCGAAACGAGCTGTTGTCGCGACGAACCAGACAATAAGTGAAGACATTCGCTTCACTAGGTTGAGTAGAAGCTAAAAAAAATACTGAGCCGACAGGTGCGGATATGCTAAAATTCGCTGAAAAAAAAATGAGCAAAAGCCAAGAGAACATTCCCAAAATTTAGTAACGTTAGAACGTTGGGCGCCAATTGTGGGGAGTGTTAATGGTTCAGAAGGAGTGTCACATAGTGTAACAATTATTTATTAACTAACAAAGTACGTTACACACGGTACACACAAATTTTTTTGGAAAAACATGGGACAATAACGCAAGACCAAGCATTAGGGTCGCCATCTTGGCTTCTACTGAAGTATCTTTCTGGCTTGCCACCAGAGGGCACTGTTCTTGGGCGAGCAGTGTTCATCTGTACTACAGGGAGCCGTTACAATTTAAGTTTATTTTAAGAATGATTTCGCTTAATCCGAAAAATTCGTTAATCCGAAAAGAGTCTGGTCCCAATCATTTCGGATTATTTGGACTCTACTGTATATATATTTTTTATCTTTATTAAGTATGAAATTGAAAATATCTTTATATACCTAACAAAATACAAATTATTTTTTTTCTAAAAATCCTCCGATAAATTTGAGATGCGTCTTATCGTCCGGTGCGTCTTATGGTTCCAAAAATACGGTAATTAATTTTAGATTAATATAAATATTAATAATATATCATTATTATTTATCAATAATTATTATTTTATTTTTTGCTGTTTTGTATTAATTTTTACACAAAGAGAGCACCTTGCTTAATTTTTTCGAGAATTGTATCTTTTTTGACAGAATCAAAACAACTCATAGAATTACTTCGTAAAAAACTTATTGCATTAACGTGATTTGTTTTCATAATTATTACACATCTGCAGGACAGGACAGATTTGTTACCCTGGGATATATTCACACGCTATCACTTATAGTTAAGTTTTCCTTGCTTTTCACGTTCTTTTTAACGATGTAATACGCATGGCAGTGAAAACAGTAATTAAGTGGCGAAGTAGTAATTTACTCTTTCCCCAAATTATAAATTTGAAGACGACTTAAATAATTCCATGAGAGATAATAACTGCTTATTAAAAAAAGGGTGATCAAGAAATGAGTACTTTCAAAACGATTTTCAAATGCAGGAAAGCAAAAAGAACAATTTGCTGTCAGCTCTTCGTTAATGTTTGTTATTCAATTCATGCGCTCGTACTTTTGGCATTCGAGACAAACGCTCGTAAAACAGCGAGCTAATTGTGCCCGAATCCGGGATCGAAGCATGTTGACAATGTCATTCATTTACCTTTTGGCGTTTACATTTATTAGCAAAGTCATAAAACTAACTATGCACGGTAATGTGACCAACCTACATTTTCCACCGATTTCTTCTCTTTTTGTTCTTCCTGGTTCGAGCGACCGAAGAACAATCAAGTGTCATTGTTGGTAGAGGAAAATAAAATATAATAAAAAATAATAAAAAATAAAATTAAAAAAATAAAAACTCTGCGTTCTGTAGTGCGTCACGTGACTTGATTGCGAATAGCAGAAAATATAGAAAGCGAACAACTAATAAGCGTTTAGATAAATGATAGATTACACACAACTATCAATGATACTCGTATATCCTGTAATGAATGCTCTGGAAAAAACTTCATTTTACTTTCTTAAAAACCACTTGTTAATGAATTATCTTCTTGCAATCACGAACGAACCGAAATACACGTAAAAACTCAGACATCCAACTGAAAAAAATTTCAAACTGTAAACACTTGCATACTCTCACAACAGTTTGTAATTTGAAATAGATAAAAACATGTTAATAAATCATGCAGAAACACATCAATGAAATCCGTTTTTTAGTATCCAAAACGCTATTATCGCAGAAGTATCAAATATTTAAAAATATAAGGTGTATCAAATGAAAACGGAACAGGAGCCGCAGAATGAAATGACATATTTTATTTCAAGCGTAATCTCTAAAACAACAGAAGCACTTATCCCACTGTTTCAGAAAGTGAATACCCTGATCATAGAAGTCCTTTGTCTGAGATCGGAACCAATTTCGAACATTGTCCATGACTTCGCTGTCCGAGTAAAATCGGTGACTTTTCAATGCCTTTTTCAGCGGACCAAAGATATGAAAGTCACATGGCGATAGATCCGGGCTATACGGTGGGTGTTGCAACACTGTCCACCAAAACTTCTCCAACGTGTCTTGTGTAAGAGCGGACATATGTGGCGGAGCGATGTCCTACAGCAAAACCACTCTAGGAACTCAAGGAGAAGCGGTCTTTCCTGATCGAAAAAACACGTCACCATGTCATCATGACTTTACCACTACTCTGCACCATCTTGGACTTCTTTGGCGGTGGGGAGCTCGGATGTTTCGACTGTTGCTTTCTGGTTGGAAGTGATGGCACCAATATTTATCACTTGCAACAATTCTGTCCAGGAAATTGTCCTCCGCATCATATCTGAAAAGAGGTTGTAAAGACATACTGTTGGCCGACCACCAGCGTATATCACGTGCTTCTGCGCGACTACCTAGGGCAAGTCCATTTCCGCAACAGGGGTTACCTTCTTTACCTCTCGCTCTACCTCTACACAAATTTGCGCCACACTCATACAAAAATAAACGAAATTATAACCACTGTTCCTTTTTACATTTGATCCACCCTTATATTTTGGAAGAATTTCTTTCGAGCTTCTTTTAATAGAATGCAAACAGCCAAAAAACTTCAAAAAGTGGATAAGGGACAATCGTTCTCTTAAATATTCCACAAAATAAATCAATCATATTTGTCTGTTAATTTTCGAGACCATTTAATTAAATTTGTGTAGTTTTGTTTTGTTTTTAATTCTCAACATTAAAAAAGTATAGGCAATTGAAGATACGAATATTATTACAAATAACAATAACTAGAAATAAATACGATCTTCAGGGATAAAAACAGGCAAAAGTACCATAAAACCTATGACCTAAAATATAAATTAAAAAAAAAAAACTCTTCCATTTAAAATTCAATCAGTATTGTAAAACTTAATATAGATATATTACTAAGCATGAGAAATTAAAAGTGTAAAATGAAATAAATCCTAACTATAAGAATTGTGAATCAAACTTAACTTGTATTCCGAAGTCGAAAATGAATTTTTGTCAAATGATTAAATGTTATTATTAAATATAAATTTTCCCTGATAAATAGAAAATTGGTATTATATAGGAAATTACAAAGAGGACTAGTCGTACTTTATGGTGTTAAATATTAAAACATAAAACCTATCATCCCTTTTCAATTTTTATCTGCATTCAAGAGGCCATATTTACATTTTATTTAAATATGCTATGGTTTAAAGATTACGTAAATCATGGACATTTGTACTTAAACATTTAAATTGAGAACGGATTTTTTTTTAAAAATATGTTTAATAAATAATCAGTTTAACTGTTAAAATTTAGTTATACCTATAAATTTTCCGGGTAATTATATTTTAATGAGATCAAAAGAACTTCAGAGTTTTGCACCTATCACGATTTTGTTTCAACCTGGATCACGAATTTTCTCAGTTGCTTTCATAAAAGTAAGCCACTGTAATTTTTTCCAAGTAAAAGATGAAATTGATTGAGTAGAAAGTAATTATTCCTGAAGTATTTCATCACCCCTCATTCTAGTGAATCGAAACCCACTCATTTCTTGTCTCAGCCAATCGTTTTATAATTTAGTTAAGGCATTTCACTGGCGAAACCAGATCCTTTTTCTGGGAAGGTTTTAATGAAATGCCTTGATTGCATTTAATATTGCAACACAGGGGTTATCTTTTTTTTTTCTTTTTTCACGCAGATTTTTTCTGTTTCTTGTGGAGAGGATCACAACCGCCTTCTGACGATGTATCTCTATATTAATGTAACGTGACAGATATATTCTATATGGCTTACACAGACATGTTATCTTTCACTTAGGCCGAATAAATCAAAAGTAAGAAAAGAAAGAAAAACATTTTAAGATCTATAGAAATGATGTGAAGTTAATCATTAAAGAATCTATTAAAGCAAAAATCTTATCAATATATTATTCCCCTCTTTAGCAATCCCTTGTAGACTGATAGTATTTTAAACTTTCCGCCCATTTTCCCATTAAAGCAAACTTTTGTTTACATTTATTGTGTCGTATAACTTTAATTTAATCTTAATTGAATAAAATGGTACAATCGGAAGGTTCGGGCACGGTTAGACTTTTTTTAAGGTCATTTTTATTTTCTTGTCTTAAAACATACTACAGAACTTTTAGAATCAAGTAGCAGATCCAGATACAAGATTTTTACTCACTACTACCTTTACGCACTAACTAAAATGACGAAAACTTGAAAAGTATTCAGAGGCATAATCTATATATATAAAACAGTTCCGTAACTGACTCACTGACTGACATACAACGCACAGACCAAACCGCTGGACCTAAAGGACTGAAATTTTGCATGGCGATTCTTCTTATAGTGTAGGGGTGCACTAAGAGAGATTTTTGAAAAATTCTTCTTAGATTTTTTAAAATTAAATTTTTAAGCTGTTTTAGTAACTTTTTTTAAGTTTGCATTTAAAATAATAATTTGAGGGTTATAAAATTTATATCACGAGAAAGATCAAAAAAATTCCTTTGAAATGAGATATTTTTCGAATCTTTAACTCTATTTTCTGATTTTTGGTGAATTTTTAAAGATTCATTTTTAGAATTTAATTTATTAAATGCTGATCACAAATCTGTTGATCAAATCTGTTTATTATTACGGTTGTTGATAACGCGGCAAATAACTTCGGTTTTATGTGTAAAGATTATTTTCAGCTGTTAATTTCTAGGGAATACAACTCAAATAATACCTATCAAAAAATTAACCTTACCAAAAAAGAAATAGATAATAGGATTTTAGCTTTTAGCAAAAAATTTAAGTTTAAGATTAATAGCATAAAATACCCTTACCTGTTTCCTACAATAAAATTCCATAAAGTACCTACTAAATTTAGGTTTGTCACATGTAGTACAAATTGTTATAACACTTTGTTCAGTAAAAAGTTCTTTAGCTATTTAAAAATTATTCTAAATAAAATTAAGGTTACCGAAAATAGCTTTATTATAAATAATAACCAGGATGTTCTACAATTTTTAAAAAGTAAGAATATAGATAACATATACACGTTTGATTTTGAAAACCTGTTTGCCAGTATTCCGCATGATAATTTAATGATTATATGTTCAGAAATCTATGATGCTTATTTAGATAGTACTTTAATCTTAAAATGTGACTGGATTGATTTATGTAAATTTAATATTTTTGAAAACTATCTCTTTAATGGCTTATGTTTCTTTAAACAGATAATGGGTATACCTATGGGAAATAGCTATTCTAGTGCATTTGCCAACCTATTCTTACATTTTTACGAAACTAAATTTCTTAACTCAAATAATGTTACCGGATTTAGATATATTGATGACCTCATAATTTTTAACTGCAACGATTTGGAGTTTCTTAATCAAATCTACCCAAAGGAACTTACTTTAAACCGGACTAACGATAATAATCTTTGTGCGACTTATCTGGATTTAAAAATTAAAATTCAAAATAGGGAAATAAAATAGGGATTTATGATAAAAGGTTAGATTTTAACTTCGAGGTTATTACGTTTACCAATTTCCATAGCAACTTAAACTATAAAATTTATTATAATATCTTTTACTCACAACTTTACAGGATAAAAAACATATGTAACAACGCTGGGGATTTTTTGGAGGCATGTAGCATTTTCGAGGAAAACTTAAGAAAAAACGATACTTAATGGGGGGGGTGGAGCTATAGTAATGTTACAATGACGTAACCTTTAGGATAGAATTGGCTGCTGTTTCGCCATAACCGTCACTTACGGAATTGGGGTGTGTACGCATCGTTTACTTTGCATTAGGATTTTTGTGTGCTTGCATGTAAGGTGCGTTGAGCCCATACTGTAAGTTGTGTTTGTCTTTTCATTTTCTTCTTGACTAATTGCTTCTTTGGGGGACTCGGGGCCTTGGGATGTCTTTTGGGCTTACCTGCATCCTATTCAGAAAGTTCCCCTTGAGGTAACTGACATGGTTAGGCTCCCTGATGACGAGACCTGTCGGTTACCTCTGCTGTTTTATGGTTCAGTTCTGGCACTTATACAGAATCTTGCCGTTGGTGCGTGGATGCCCAGAGTGCTTGATTTCTGTTTGTGTTTTGTCTATTTTTAGTATTATTTTTATCTATCTCTGTTTGCTTATTTAGCTATATATATGTAGTGATATCAGAATTGCGTTCCCCTCCCCAGCGCCTTAGAACACCCTCTCAGTAAATGGAATAGGCATTCCTTGTTGGAAGGGGTGCAGCGGAGTAAGTTCAACGACCCCAAGGAGTTAAGAGTGTCGTTTGGGGCAGAAGGTTTTTAGCTACGAGACGGCTAGGCCGTGTTGGTGTTTTGTCCCGTGCAGAAAAGGGGCACGGGGACTGTTAGTTGAGATTATTTTAGGGAATCCGTGGTCAGGAAAGTTTAATTGAGGAAAACAAAGAAGATTGCGTTGAGGATTTAATATTCGTAGATATAGAGACTGAAGTTAGAAATCTTACAGTTTGAGCTTCCCACCTTATTTAGTCAGATTAAAGTTTTGTTTTGGGTTTCATCAGTGAGTTTGCCAAGTGATTTATTTCTTGTACGAACCAACAACGAATCTTCCAGGAAAAAATAGAGGATTCGCCTTACAGTGGCTCAGTCGACAGGATCTTTAAAATAAGGTGTCGATCAAGTTTTGGAAACGACAGAAATTCTCATGGTGGATTATACAAGTGTGGTATTGTGTGACGCTTCAGAAATTCGCATATGTGGTGGATTATCATTATTATACAAGTGTGGTGTTGTGGTGTGCTTCAGTGTTAAAAATGCAAAAGTGGTCTACGTTTTGAACGATCTTTAAGGGTAATTCGTGGGTACTGCATCCGAGACAAAGTAAGAGATTTTATTATTTATTTTTTTTTAGTGAAAATCTGATTACCAACATGTTAAATGTGAAGGGAATTAAAAAGGAGGATTTGCGAATTGTCGCACAAGAACTTTATAAATCTGTAGGAGAGGATTTGAGAGTATCTGAATTAAAGGAATTAATAGTTAATAGTGATGATTTTGTTAAGGACCCGGATTTCGTACTGGAATTTCTGACCTCAACGGTAGCTGAAAGGAAGCAGAGGGAAGAACAGGAAAAGATTCAAGTGGAATTAGATAAAACTAGGTTAGAACAAGAAGAAAGGGAGAGAGAGCGTCAGCACGAGTTGGAATTAGCACGTATTAATGAGAACAGTCTAAACAGGAGAAATGATAGGAGTTCGGTCTCTACTGATAGTCACCCGAGGGTCGAACCCGAGACGCGCATTGAGAAATTAATTAAGAGCGTTAGAACTTTGACACTACCGGTCCCAACTAAGTCTGACAACTGGAATTTATTTTTTTCGTCCATAGACCGAGCTTTTCAAACAAAAAATGTCTCAGAGGAATCAAAAGCGGAAATATTAATTAATATTTTGGGAGAAAAGGCTACAAATATTTTAGTTTATATAACGGGAGAGGAGTTAAAAGATTATAAAAGCGTAAAGAAATTAGTGCTACGTGAGTACGAGCCGTCAGCTCAGTGTTGTCTAGAAAATTTTCGAAAAGCTAAACGCCGAGCTAATGAAACTCATATGCAGTTTATGTCCAGATTAGTAACCACTTGGGAGTACTACTGTGAGTTGCGAAATGTTAAAGATTTTGAAACCTTAAAACAGTTAATAGTTTCAGATAAGATGTTTCAGACGTTAGATTCCGACACCGCTGCACATATAAGCATTCAACAAAGGGAGAGGTGGCTTAAACCGATTGATATGGCGAAGGAATCCGATTTATATTTTGAAAGTAAAGGAAAATCGTTAGCCGAAACTCAAAATAATTTACAAAAATTGCAAACTAATCCCGAGTTCCAAAATACAGGACAAAAATATATTCCCCCACCAATGAGGCGCGATGGATTCAAAAATGAATTTAATCATAATCAAGGAGTAAGGCGTAGGGAATGTTTTATCTGCAGGTCAACGCAGCATATTTCAAAATTTTGCCCGCAAAAATCAAAAGGATTTCCTACAAACAATAACCGTACTGAACAACAGCCAAAAGATTCAAATCAACACGATGACGCGGTGGTAGCAAAGGTAAAATCGAAGTACTTTGGAAGTAAGAAGGAATTTTGTTCAAAATCAACAATTGATATTCAGCCACTGCAATATGTAACTATAAATATAAACGGTCGAGATATCGAGGCTATTATAGATTCCGGTACTCAAATACCAGTTTTGCACCCTGAAGATATTACTGAGCTAGATAAGGAAGATTATGGGACGATGATTTTAAGTTCAGCATTCGGGGAGGAAACTAGGGCTAAAATCGTTAAAATCCCTATGGCTATCAGAGATCACCGAAACGGGAATTTATTAGCACCTGTGGAAGTAATGGGGGCATTGACCGAGAAGTTGAGGGGTCCTTGTCTCATACCACCAGAAACTTATAAAATGTTAAAAGAAGAGAGCAAAATGTTCACATGTGCTGAAATAGAAATTATTAACAATAACGAAGTAGAAAATGGAATTAGGAATCGGGAAAGTGAAGGAAAGCATGTTACAGTAGAATATGAAGAGGGATTGGAGGATATGTTTTCGATGGAGGAAATGGGCGACGAGGGTCAATGTTCGAGCATTAATGTCGAGGGAGTAGATGAAAATTGGCAAAAAGGGGTGGTATATGAAAATTCAAATGCACAAAAATTGAAGAAAAAACAAATGGAATGTAAAACTTTAGAAACCGTTCGCAGGGAATTGTCACAAAATAAGGGTAATTTTGTTTTAGTTGATGATTTAATATATCACAAAGATAAAATATTGGGAGAGCCAGTTTTTCAATTAGTTTTACCTGAAAATAGGCGTAAAGGAGTTTTAGAATTAGCTCATCAATCAGTATTTGGGGCACACATGGGGGTAAGAAAAACGTAAGAGCGCATCCGATATAGTTTTTATTGGCCACTTATGTCACAAGATATCGGGGAATTTTGCAAAAGTAGCGGAAGTTGTCAGTTGAGGAGTCCGGAAAAAGTAAGTGACAGGGCACCAATAACTCTTGTTTTGAGGCCAGAACTTCCATTTGAAATTTTAAATATAGACGTAATCGGACCGATAGAACCGCCATCGGGAAGGGGCCATAAATATGTGCTTTGTGTCATGGATCAGCATTCGCGTTGGCCGGAAGCAGTTCCCATGCGTTACCTTAGTGCAAAATCAGCCATAGACTATCTGCAGGATCTTAAAATTAGGATGGAAACGGCAGCAGAGCAAGCAGCACTGACAGCAAATGATAAACAGAAAGCGTATGCTGAATATTTCAATCGCAGATCTTCAGTAAGAAACTTTGCAGTAGGAGATCAAGTCCTTTTACTTATTCCAGATTCGAGTAACAAAATCTATGCACGGTGGACAGGTCCTGGAGAAATTGTACAATTTTGTCCTCCGCATTCTTACAAAGTTAAATTACCTGAAGGTATCATAAAACAAATTCACGTGAATAAAATCAGGAAATATCATCCTAGAATGAACGCGGTCGGAGTAATTTTTGAACACGAGGAAGAGTTTGGAGAAATACACCCCACTCCCAAATCCATCAAAGATATAAATATCGAAGAAGTGCTCTCGAGTAAACATTTCAATCATCTTAATGATCCTCGGCAAGAAGAAATTAAAAATTTGTTGAGAAAGCTCAGGTCCGTGTTCAGTGGAAATGTCCGTGTTGCGAAAGTGGGAGAGCAACCTTTCACAATCCAAACTGATGCGTCAGAAATTGGAATTTCTACATGTTTATCTCAGCGGTATCAGGAAAAGATATGTCCAATATCTTTTGCCAGCCAAAAATTGACTAAGGCCCGACAGTCTTGGTCAACTACAGAACGTGAAGCCTACGCCGTCGTGTGGGGGTTGAAAAAGTTCGAGCCTTGGATTTTTGGTACGGAAATTGAACTTCACACCGACCACAACCCATTGACATTCTTGACAAAATGTGCTCCACAATCTGCGAGATTACAACGTTGGGCAATCGCGTTGCAAAAATACAATGTCAACGTTAAACACTGCCCTGGCGCTCAGCTGAATAACGCTGATGCTCTTTCCAGACTCTTTTAGGATAAGTGCATAAGACTTTTATTACGTTTATTATTGACTCTTATAATTCTTCCATTACATATTTTTTAAATTTTTAAGGTATCTAATATGGAATACTCGAGTATAAATTTTAGATGAGATGATATGTTTGTAAAATGTGTTTATCTAATATGCTTCTATTTTGCAGTGAATTTATGATCATTATTTGATATGTTATTTTGAATTTGTTATCTGTGAATTTCTAAATGTTATTTTTGCAGCATGTACCTGTTGTATAACTCCTGTGGAAGCTCAATTCTGATATGGTTTCTGTTTAGGTCAGACCCGTGTTTGTGTTAAAACCCTAACACTTATCTTGCGCCGGGGGTGTAGTGATATTAGAATTGCGTTCCCCTCCCCAGCGCCTTAGAACACCCTCTCAGTAAATGGAATAGGCATTCCTTGTTGGAAGGGGTGCGGCGGAGTAAGTTCAACGACCCCAAGGAGTTAAGAGTGTCGTTTGGGGCAGAAGGTTTTTAGCTACGAGACGGCTAGGCCGTGTTGGTGTTTTGTCCCGTGCAGAAAAGAGGCACGGGGACTGTTAGTTGAGATTATTTTAGGGAATCCGTGGTCAGGAAAGTTTAATTGAGGAAAACAAAGAAGATTGCGTTGAGGGTTTAATATTCGTAGATATAGAGACTGAAGTTAGAAATCTTACAGTTTGAGCTTCCCACCTTATTTAGTCAGATTAAAGTTTTGTTTTGGGTTTCATCAGTGAGTTTGCCAAGTAATTTATTTCTTTAACGAACCAACAACGAATCTTCCAGGAAAAGATAGAGGATTCGCCTTACAATATATAAAACAGACAGTTCCGTAACTGACTCACTGACATGCAATACAGACGAAACCGCTGGACCTAAAGGGCTGAAATTTTGCATGGCGATTCTTCTTATGGTGTAGGGGTGCACTAAGAGAGATTTTTGAAAAAAAATTTCTTAGATTTTTTTTAATTAAATTTTTAAGCTGTTATTGTAACTTTTTTTTTAAGTTTGCATTTAAAATAATAATTTGAGGGTTATAAAATTTAGATCAGGAGAAAGATCATAAAATTTCCTTTTAAATGAAATCTTTTTGGAATCTTTACCTCAATTTTCTGATTTTTGGTGAATTTTTAAAGATTAATTTTTAGAATTTAATTTATTAAATGCCGATCACGTGACTTCTTTTTCTGGTACTTTAAATAAATTTATCGTTACGTGCATAACAACTAAATAGACAAAAAAAATATTTTTTTTTCGTTCTAATGCAGCAGACGATTGGATATTATCAAAAAATAAATAAATATCCGTTACGATTTTTTTATAAATAAATATATATATATATATATATATATATATATATATATATATATATATATATATATATATATATTATATATATATTACATCAATTGTACACATTGATCGTCGTATTTATTATAAATATATATATTTAATTTTTTTGGCATTAATTGCATACATTGACCGTTGTATTTAATTTGAATGTACTCCGTAGCGAAGTACGGGTTTTCAGCTAGTCTATATACAGTGGCTCCCAAAAGTGTTCGTACACTTACGAATTTCAATGAAATAGGGGTCTATCCATTAATTAAAATTAATATTTCAGAATGGGTATTTAATAATAAGATCTATAATCTATTCTTAAGAAAACTACATGAAATATTTTGAAAACATAGTAAAAGTTTATTTTTAAGAAACCAGTAATCAAAAAGTAACAAAAACTTTATCTCACAAAAGTCATCGTACACTGAAATATCTTCGGATAAATTCATAATTAAACTTATCGTCTGGCGCTTTATCTTTATTTTTGAATTGTGGTGGCATTTAAAATATCGTTTGCCTTTAATTTTTGCTTGCCTACTCCGTAATATTCTATTTATTATTTAAAAATGGCTGGTTAGTCGTAAAGAAACAACAAACAGCATTCGAAAATTGATTATTTTTCATCATAGTAGTGGTAAATCAGTTTGGAATATTGCTAAATTACTTAATTTATCCCATTCTACTGTGCAGTATGTGAAAAAACATTTTAAAGAAGAAAATTGGATCGAAAACAAGGTAAGAAAAGGCCATCCGGCAAAGTTAACAAAACGTGATCAGAGATTTATAATTAGAAAATTTGTAAAAAATTCACGTTTGAGTGCTGTAAAAGTTTCTGCAGAATTCAATGAAACATTTTCTACTTCAATTTCACCTGAAATTTTTTGACGAGTTCTCAGAACATCTGGATTACATGGGTGTTCTGCCCATAGAAAAAATTTTTTGAGTGAGAAAAACAGAAAGTTTAGGCTTCCCTTCGCACTATCAATGATAAATAAGCCTCAAACCTATTGGAATAATGTCTTATTTGCCGATGAACATTTTTGGTGCTGATGGGCGTATAATTGTATGGAGAAGAAAAAAATGAGAAACTTAATCCCAAGAACTTAGTAGGAACAGTTAAGCATGCCGGTGGAGGTATCCTTGTGTGGGGGTGCATGTCAGCATTAGGACTAGGAAATTTGGTATTTATTGATGGCATAATGAATCATTCTGTTTTTATAAATATTTTAAGAGACAATTTAAAATTATCAGCTCAAAATTTGGGTATTGGAAACAACTTTGTTTCTTGTCAAGATAACGATCCTAAGCACACGGCTCTCAACGTTCGCATCTGGTGTCTATAATTGTCCACAAGTGTTGAAAACACCACCTCAATCGCCAGATTTAAACCCAATAAAACATATTTGGAGAGAACTGGAGGTTCGAGTACGGAAACACGACATTCACACGAAAAGCGAACTAAAAACAATTATGATGGAAGAATGGATGAACATTGATGCAAAAATTACAAAAGAACTAAAGCAATCTATTCCCAGACGTTTAAAATATTAATTTAACGAAAAATTAGAATATTTACTAATATGTAGAGATTTTTTACAAGTGTACGATGACTTTTGTGAGATAAAGTTACTTTTGGGATTATTGGTTTCTTAAAAAAATAAAGTTTTACTATGTTTTCAAAATATTTCATGTAGTTTTGTTAAGAATAGATTATAGATCTTATTATTAAATACCCATTCTGAAATATTCATTTTAATCAATGGATAGACCCCTATTTCATTGAAAATCGTAAGTGTACGAACACTTTTGGGAGCCACTGTATATGTATATATATATATATATATATATATATATATATATATATATACCCCTGAAAAAAACCCTGATTGAACGAGAAATAGTATTTAGCGAGGAAATTAGAACACAGTGGATAGATCAATATTCCAATATTAAACGTATGAAATTATACTCACTCATAACGACAAAACTCGGATTTAGCTACTCCTCGTACTATTGCCGTGGATTTCCTTCGACAATTCATTGCTCGGAAAATTTTATTTATGCAGCCAAAAAGTTGTGATCGCTGGAAATGGACAATCCGACTAGGGACAGGTAACTGATGATTTACTTTTACCGGCAATAAATTTGGGAAATGAGTGATTCCGGGTTTGAAAACAATGTGTCAGTCTACCATGATGTCAAAAAATCATTAAGCCAGTTCTATTCGATATTGCCTCTGTAATCCAAGTAAAATCAGCTGCACAAAATAATTACGCAGACGATGTTCACAACGAAGATGTGAGTTTCTAAAAGAACCGCCATCTACTTAACTCCGTGGGTTTGGAATAATACACTGGAAAACTGCGGATATTTTTAAGTTGGGGAGGGGGTCGGGAGAGACGATTTCTTTTATGTCATAACTCTTTACAGACCAAAGATATAGTAAAAAGAAAGAGGGGCGGGGTGTATAAGTAATTTTCCTGCATCCTAATAATAAACAAGGATTACGAAAATTATAAACAAAACTAGTGAAACAAATTAGGGAATAGGAAAACCTTAACAATAACAATAAATTCAGTGCAACTCGAATTTCTAAAGCCAATCCAACTCTCTGCCTCGGAAGTAGAGCAAGAGAATGCCTAAAAAGCAAAGGCAAGCAAAATGGCCTGGTCATTAATGGTTATGACTGTTAATGGCCGCTGCAACTACATTGGCCTCTCTAGCGTAAGGAGATTATCAAAGAACCGAACGTCGTAGATATCTAAAATGTGCGGACCGTGTCATAAGCGTAACACCTCGTTTGAAGATAAATCATATCCAGTGGCGTACCTAGACCATCTGGGGCCCGGGGCGGATTTATTTTTGCCCCCCCCCCAAAAAAAAAGGTAATTTTTAACTTTTTCTAATGACAGATAGCCTTTCTTTGCCTTAATCAGACAGTCTCCTTAGGCTATTGACCTGTGCAGGCAGTGGCGTGCTCAGGATTTTGTTCTGGGGGGGGGTCAAGGCCTCCATGTGCTAGGGGTCGTCCATTTCCCTGACGCTCTATTATCAGGGTGGAGTAGAAGGGGGTATCTTCTGGGGGGTATGGAAAAAACCCCAGCCGAAGGGGGGGTCCGGGGGTCCCCCCCCCCCCCGGAAAATTTTGAAAATTAGGTGTTAAATAATGCCATTTTAGGCTATCTAGAGTACTAGATGCCACTTCTTAAAAATCATATATCTATGAATTCGGATAAAATATTTAAAGCGACGCCCCCGTCATTATTGGAATGAAAATCTAACAAGAAGAGCTTTTTAAAGCAGATACGCGACGAAACAGTGCGTGCGTGCCCTGTTGAAAAAAAGACGCCTTCAATACTTTGATAAGCAAAGGTTCGGTTCACTCTTGCGGTTCGCGGATAGTACTGTAGAAGTGTATAAACAGCGCTCGGCACTTGGCTTTAGAAATACTGTTTCTGGCACTGTATAGCGCTAAAATTGTAACAATAAAGATCGCTAAAAATGTAAGTGCAATAAAGATCGTAATGGTAAAGAATAAATAACACAATTACTATTAGGCCTATACGAAATATTTTTGCATTATTTTGTAAATTTAAAAAATTTATTTTAGCTCTCTGTGGGGGGGGGGGTCCTGTCCCGTTTCCCCCCCCCCGTCGGCACGCCCCTGTGTGCAGAGAAAAAAATTGACAGAATGAGGGAGCGAACTCGTGCAGTACGAGGTGAGCAATGATCATTACTGTTTAAGCGTTAAATTAATAAAAAAGGTCTTATGTCAAGGCCTGGGTTCGAGCAATCGAACCAATGATGTATTGCAAGGCACAGCTCCGAAACCAACGTTCTAACCGCCTGAGCCATGAGCTCGCTAACTTACTGTTCGGTACAAGATTAAAATCAATTGTACGGCGCTGGTTTTCGTTGTATGAATTTTTCGTCGGGCCAAGGTGAATGGTAAAAGGCTTGGCCGTTTGATTAATAAAAGCGATAATAGTTAAAGATAAAATTCATATAAAAAATAGGAGCCATTTTGGTGCCAATACTTACTTATAATATTCAGGTAGCTTCAAGGAAAACCAAAGAAATACCTCACTTTGATCTACGTTAACTTTATTGGTAATTCAACTTTAAAAATTTTTACTTTTCACAAGGCAATACACATTCACAGTATGAGTATGAAAAAAATAGAATGGGAATACATCACCTAGAAAATGCCGTGTTGTGTGAAACCATGTTATATGAGACCCAGGGGCATTTCCATAAAAGGGGGTTCCAAAAAGTGCGTTCTGAAAACTTATTAAAAACAAACATTTTTTTAAAATTCCATATAAGCAAGTTAAATTAAGAATTCTGTATTATTTTCAAATAGGTAAAAGCCTCCTTTTAAAATTGTCTTTTTCTAACTTTTGCATCAGAAAATTGTCTAATTGTCTCATGAAAGTTTGTTTTCATAGCCAACTTGTTCTCGATGGATAACATTGCTAGGCCATTTAGTATGATTTGGCTCATTGTTGAGCGCAAATAGTTTTTGATGACTTTCAATTTCGAAAAACTTCTTTCACAAGTTGCGACTGAAATGCAAATCGTCAAAAACAACTTTAGTGCTAAACACAAGTTTGGTACTGACTCTTGAAATTCCATACCAACAATGAACTGCAAAACTTGAAGAGCTGACCACTTTTTGACTTCCTCTGTATTAATATTTGAAGGTTATCATTATGGAATGGAATAATATATCTCCTAATGAAACATTCAAACTGGTTCAATCTATGCAGAAACGATTGATGGATGTTCCTTAGACGTAAGGGCTATCCGACCAATTACGTCTTAGTCTTTTCATTTCTGCCAAAACCTCGTCCTTCGAAAATTCGTCGTAACTTTCAGTTAGACGAGAAATAATTTCTGGCAATTTCTCATCTGGAGCTTTGATCAAATTAACCGACTGCAATACTTCAAATTTGTTATGAATGTTTTCCATGGATTTTGTTCTTGTTTGGAGTTCCAAATACAACCTATCTACACACTGGAACATGGCAGGGTCGCCCAGAGGGGGGGGGGGGGCAACTGGGGCACTTTGCCCCAGGCCCCCAACTGTCGGAGGGGCCCCAAAAAAATTTTAAAAAAATTATTTATTAGATTTCCTTAGAAAATATAACAAGAGAGCAGTGCAATGAAATATAATAATTATGTTAATCATTCATGCAAAAAAATTTTAAGTATGAATAACTTAATTTGAATGTGTGTTTTCGTCTCTTTGCAATTTTTATTTTTCTTGGGGCCCCCAACAGAAGTTTGCCCCAGGCCCCGTAAAGTCTCTGGGCGGCCCTGGAACATGGACCTCCTTAGTTCTTCTTGTAAAGATAAACCCTCATCTTTAGCTTTTTCACCCGGCATCATCTCTTTCGTTCTTTTCTGCCTCTCTTTTGAATAGCAATTCCCATTTCTTCACATTTCTGGGAAGTGAACTCCAAAGCATCACTAACTAAAGATTATCTGCTTTACTTAATAAAAAGCTCCAATGCTCTTAGTTTATTTAAAGCCTTGGCCAAGGAAATCCCCTGAATTTGCAGGTAGTGTCGAGTGTGGTTGATTTCCTCCAAAATGTCTGACCACAGGCGTAGAAACGCTATAAACATAAAATCGCAAATATTTGCCATTATAATCTGACCTGATCCTCTTGTATCTAGGTTTTCAGACTCGTCGCACAGCTTCTCCACTGCATCGATCAATTTTCCAAATTTTCCAAAACACACAACATTATTCAAATTTTACGCCAAAACCAGAATCTGACACAAAGAATCGGCTTACCTGTAATTTCCAGGCTCATCGTCGTCATCCGTCAGTTTTGTTGTTGTAGTTTCTCATCCCCATGACCAGCAGAGCTAGATCAGGTCCATAAGCTCGTTCACTCTGAGAAAGTCCAGCACCAAGAGAGGATCTTGAGCCAGGTCCTGCCTGGCTCAAGATCCTCTCTTGGGCCAGTCGTCTTCTCTTCGTCAGTCTTTCCTCAACCTAATGCTTAAATCAGGACTTCTGACACCAGAAAACTAACCAGTCTATAACAGGGCCCGATTTAGAAAATTCTTTAGGCACAACTCGGGATGGGGTGATGGGGGCCCCCTAACAGTGATGTGGGAGTAAAATTTCCAAAATTGACACACACAAAAAATAATCATGAATCATTGTGAAAGTATCATTTTACCGAGAACTGGCAATTTGAAACGTAGAAGCTAGAGCATTATCAAATAACAAAAAGCAATAACATTTTAACTTCTTCATCAAATTAAAACACCAATACAATGCAACCAGAAAAACTTAGTAATCCCTTATATACACCATAACATACATATGACCTATACATATAACTATACATATGATGAACCAATCAATCAAATTTGAAAGGATATATAATAAAAATTGATATTGAAAAAGGTAAAATAAAAAAAAAAGCTGAATTGGAAATTTTCTTTTTTTTTCTTCTTTTAAAATAAAAGATTTTTTGGGCCCCCAACATTCGGGGGCCCAAAAAAACTTACTAGTTCCGGGCCTAATGGAAAATCAGGGCCTGTTCTATAAGGACTTTGCCTAAAATAAAGACTATCAGCCTATTTAATGATTTTCATGTGTTTATTGCACTTCTAGGATAAATACGGTTACGAGCAAAATTTTAAAATACATCAAGAAAAGTTCGTGGGTTCTGGAATACGACGAAGAATGTCGGGCGATTCTCAGCAACTCAGCGTCAGATCTATGGCATCTCTCAGCACCATAGGCGTAGCGTGCTTCTAACTTTTCTTTCTTTCTTTTTTTTTTTTTTTTGGGGGGGGGGGGGGGCACGAATTGAATTCAGTTACGGCCCTCCTCAGCGCTTTGACTACCGGACGGTCCTTAAAATATGAAATATTGGGATTTTTTGAAATTGAATAAAAATAGAATTGATGTTTGAGTAGTTAGTTATACAACGAGAAAAATAAATATAATATTAATAAAATCAGAAAAAAATATAGCATCGAATTTATGCTATGGATCATATCATTGTTAAAATCTATGTTAAGGCTAAAGACATAATCAGAATCTTCAGTTTCCCAGTTTGAAAAGGCGGCAAAAAACCCAGTTTTCTTAAAAGTTTTCTACAATTTTATGGTTTTAACTGACCTTCTATTAACGTTTTAATTTATTTCAAGTTAAGTTGGGGTGAGGGCACGTGAAATGTTGGAAGTCGCTAAAATATGCAAGTGTAATATTTTATAAAAACAATAACGTTCTTGTCTGATTTTTAAATAAAAATTAAAAATGAAATTTTTTGTAGTAAAGTTATCATTTAATTTTAGAAAAGGCCCCTGTCGTGGGGCCCCCTTAGTAAGTGAGGCCCGGGGCGGACCGCCCCCCCCCCCCTTGGTCCGCCACTGATCATATCCAACTCCCTCTCCTGCCATTTGGTCGACTCTCTTGTTATGTAAGCCATTTCTTACTCTACTCTAGAAGATAACTGTAATTTTCTGGATTTTTTTCTCTTACCGAATTTTATAGTTTTCTTTTCTGAATAAACAATCTCTTTTTGGAAACACGGTTTTTATGAACACTTAACGAGAAAAAGAAGTGGTCCCATCGTGTTCGTTATGAGCAAGTTCAACTATATATATGTATAAATTAAATTGTCAAGGATTCTTTTTAATTGATGCGGATAAATACGAGCACAGTTTCACCACAAAATTGTTGTGAAAAACTGTTTAGTTTCCGTCCATTTCTGCTTTTTAAAACCCGGCACCTCATTTCCATACCATAACTTCTCTGAATGGCTTTTGGGTTCCGCAAATTAAAGCCTTCGCTCCGCGTAATCATGATAGTTTTTGAGAGTCTCTCAAACACGGAAATCACAAACAGAAATTTATAAGCATATTACAAGCATATATTTCTCAAGTCAACTGACCCCCTAATACAACGGTGCGCTTTATGCAATTTTATCCTTAAAGTCATGTTAACTCGCCCAATACTTGGCCTAAAATCCACATATATTATATATTGAGAAATGCTGAAAGATATCAAATAACACAACACTAAACATATTTTTAACAAGTGGTGACTTTTTAACTTACTTACGATTTGTTATTCCGGATAGATTAAATGCATTGGTTCCTGTTTCACGCTCTGCCTATTGTTGTTATTTAAGCTGATTGGCTCGCAATATTCAGCTATAAACGATGAGAAAAGACTCATACTTCTTCGCCTAACCATATGTCGGAAAGAGAGGGAGAATCCTGAAACAGAACAAACACTTTATTACCATCCTCAAAGCACTCCGGATTTGATGCTGGGGAGCAAAATCGTCGCCGTCTGGCCTGTTGCTATGATACGAACAGTAAGAAGAAAGGTTACTACTTTTTAAAAGCGCTGCCAACCCTCACGTGGAAAATTAACCCACTCCCTACTATTTTGATCGCATAAAACTGGAAAGTTCCTTGAAATTTCCGGAGATTTTCATAAAGGAAACAATATTAGCTGCAATTTTAAATTAGCATATTTTTCGGACCATAAGACGTCCTTTTTACATTAAAAAATCGACTTAAAATTGGGGTGCGTCTTGTGGTCCGAGGGTAACATTAAAATAAAATGAATATTCTACCATATATATTTATTATATATATTTTATATATATTATTTATCATATATATTTTTTTATCATATATATTTTTTCTCTTTATTAAGTAAGAAATTGAATATATCTTTATATACATAACAAAATACAAAATATTCTTTTCTAAAATTCACCCCAATAAATTTGAAATGCGGCTTATGGCCCGAAAAATACGGTATTCGTTATTTCAAACGGAAAACCATGCACTATTATATTTAGATATATTCAAATACACAGACAGCAATGTAATTTTTTTAGGTTTCATTACTTATAAATTATGAAATGCGTTTTTATGTTCGGATATACAGACATCAGAAGATTTATCATTGAAGGCTTTATTGCTTAAAGCGGTGTTAGACATCGAGGATCTTTAATCTCAGTGTCAAGCAACGGGAATGTTTCTCCCCGTATTTTATTTTTTTTATCACAGATTTTTAAAAAAAAGCAGATACTTGAATTCTGTTTTTTGCTTATGAAGGCAGACGTGCAAATACAGAGCGCATATTTAAAAAAAAAATCCTTGGCTAATTCTTTAGTGGACATTAAATTATTCATGCCTATCCCTTCTAAATTAAAACTCTCTTTTGATAAAACTTTAAATTTAAAAAAAAAAACTCGCTCATTCTATTTTCATACGCTGAGCCGAAAACAGGATTTAAGAAAAAAGCTATGACAATATCATTAAAGCCATGACAATAAATATAACATTTCATCTACAGAGAGGATTTTTAGAAAGAATATTCTGTATTTTGTTAGGTATATAAAGATATTTTCAATTTCTTACTTAACAAAGATGAAATATATATATATAATAAATAATATATACAAAATACACTAGTTATCAAAAATTAAGGAAAAATCACAAAAAGAGGGATAACACGTTTAAAACTAGGCCAATCTGTTTAAAATTTGAATATGTTGTTAAGTAAAAGGTGCTGAACAATACCACAGTATGCAAAATAGTGGCGCTGGAGTCGGAATACGTCATTTGCGAGGAGCATAAAAGTGCATGTCTCAGAGCAAGGCGGCAATTGTATCTGCGAGGCTGAGATTAGACATCTGGCATAGCCAAATTGTAACAATGACCTCCAGGCATCATTTGACCGAAGAACTGCGATTGCGAGCTATTGGGAGACTAGAGGCAGGATAAAGTCAGACAGAAGTGGCCAGATGGCTAAATGTGAGTTCGTCTGTGGTACATAGACTTTGGCAACAATTCTAACCACGGATTCGGCATCTAGGAGGTTCAGCCAAGGATGGCCATACGCTACGACGAGTGCCGATGACCGATATTTGTCATGCGCACGAAGGAATAGAACCGCAACTCCGTCTGAACTCGATCCTCCCTCGCTGCAAGCTCCGGAAGGTTGGTATCGACGTCAACCGTGCGTAGAAGGCTTCACGAAGGTGGTCTTTTTGATAGGCGACCATTTGCGTCCCGCTCACATCACGCCATAGGCGGGAACGTTTGCAGTGAGCACGTCAACATGTCCACTGGACGCGTGATCAATGGAGGGCTGTTCTCTTTACGGATGAGTCCAGGTTTAGCCTCCAAAGCGATAGTAGGCGTATTTTGATTTGGAGAGAACCTGGAACTCGTTTTCATCCATCACACATCAGTGAAAGAGATGCATACGGATCAAGAGTGTCTGTGTTTGGGGTGGTATCTCTTTGGGTGGAAGCACAGACCTCCATGTCTTTCCCCGTGGAAATGTGAATGCTCACACCTATAGAGATGACATCCTTGATACTTATGTGCTCCCTTATGTCGAGGCAATAGGTGATGCTTTCGTGCTACAGGACGATAACGCGAGACCGCACAGGGCTCGCATCGGGGATGCTTATCTTGAGCAGGAAACAATTTAGCGCATGGAGTGGCCAGCTCGATTACCGGACCTGAATCCTATCGAGCATGTTTGCGACGCTTTAGGACGACGTATAGCTGCTCTTGATCCTCCTCCTAGGACCCTAGCCACGCTTTCAACTGCTTTGCAAGAGCAATGACTCGCACTTCCTACCGAACTCATAGACCGCATAATTGACAGCATCACACATCGCTGTATCTGTATTGCTTCTCGGGGGGATCATACGTTATATTAAAGGTACTTTTCCTATACCAAACTGACACATCCGATTTGTTCATTGTATACATATTCATTCTATAACACCATAATTGTCTGGCGATTTCTTTTTATGCTACTTTATACCTACATATGTGTTGTATAATGTGTATAAGTTTCATTCTACGCGTAACTTTTTGAGTAATAGCTATTTTTGTGACTTTTCCTTAATTTTTGATAACCAGTGTATGTATAATATAGATAATAAAATATTCATTTTATTTTAATTTTACCTTCGAGCCTTAAGACGCACCCCAATTTGAAGTCGATTTTTTTTAATGTAAAAAGGTGCGTCTTATGGTCATAAAAATACGGTATGACGTCAAAAGACAGCAACGTGCTGAGATGAGTCTGAATAAATAAATAAATTTTCTTTATAGATTTAATCTCAGTGGCGGACTGAACATTCTTATAAGAGTCTCAAGCACAACCAAATATTGAGGGCCTACGCCCATCTCCTTTGGAACAAGATTATAGTTTTCCGCCACTAATTAACATCAAACCAAGTCTAGTAAAAAAACAGCAATTTGTTTCAGCAGCAGCTGAAATTTTTGTACCACTCGTGCTGTTATTAAGCGTTATCAGCATTTATCGTAACATGACTAATAAATATAGGTAATTTTAAAGATTAATTATGAGTGAAATCAGATACGCTTTATATACTCCCGAGGTCCGAGGGAAGGAGAGACTCCGTATAATAGGAAAATAGATTATTTGACAATCTGACTTTATCAGAACGGAAAAGATAAACACTCACATGAAGAAAGAGCGCGAATAAGGGCCTTTTCGAAGAATCCGTCAACGTCAAAGTTACTCGTATTGACATATTTTAAACCAATCACAGGCATTAACAATTTTGCTGATAATCGTTTGGAGGTTTGTAATTGGTTACATATAGTCAGGGCCGGATTTAGATGAAAAGAGGCCCTAGGCTATTCCACTTATGAGGCCCTTTCACCTCTCATTTTTAAATTTGTAAATTACATGAGAGATAATAAAATACATCATTACTGTGATATATATCAATATATTAAATGAAACATGTTGTTATTGGTACTAACCTCGCGGTACTAAGCCCCGCGTCTCCGCGTCAAAAATGCCTTTCGTCCTCTTTAATGAGATTCAAAAAAGTTGTAGTCGGAACAGACCCAATGAGCCGAACGCGTTGATTTTAACCAATACATTTTTATGTTTGTTTATTAGTCATATGCGTAGAATTTCTCCTTATTTTCGGTCCACTGTTTTAGTGTTCACTGTTTTTAGAATAGTGTAATTTTAATTTTGCTAACAATTTGAATGTAGGTCCCTCTTGATCTTGAGGCCGTAGGCTGAACCTTAGTTAGCCTATAGAAAAATCCGGCCCTGCATATAGTTCAATACGAGTAACGCTGACGCTCACGAATTCTGTGTGAACAAGCCCTAAGGCTTTGATCGACATAATTAAAAAAATTGTCATTCATGAACCGATAATATAATCAATAATTCAGAATATTGACTCAAAACAAAGAAGCAATCCTTTATTTTGCATATCACCACTATTTCCAATCCTCTACATAATTTAAAAAAAAACTTATACATATTTTTTTTCTATCCTTCGACATCTTCGTGACTCTTTCCCGCACTTTTGTATATGAGATGTTAAAGTATGTTTTCTAGTGAAACTTCTAGAACATGAATTGCAAACAAACGGCCTCAATCCACTATGAGCAAGCAGATGCCTTTTAAAAGTTCCAGAATGTGCGGACACATAATCGCACATGTTACAAGCATGGAGTTTCAGAGAACCTCTAGGCGTTGATTTAACATAACTGTTATGGAGAGAAGCACCTACAATCAAACAGTAACAACAAAACATCTTTTTATTATTATTATAAAAAGTTTCAATAAAATTACATAATTTTAACAGTTTTTCTTTTTTTTTTTTTTTCAAATACAAAAATTTTAAATTTTTATATTTAAAAGAACATAAATGATATAAGATTCACCTTTTACGTACAATAAGCTTTTAATCTACGAGAATACTACAAAAATTATATACATACCATTCGATTTCAGTTGTGGTTAACGGTCTATAAAATTAGAGTCAATCAGTTCAATAACACACTTAACATCACCTACATTTTTATTCTTATTAAACGAAATTTTCGCTTAGTCGACGGACTCCATGAAGAAAATACCGTCAAGAAAAACAAATAATGTAGTGAACCATCAGTTTCTAAAAATGATTCAACACAGTTTTGCAAGATTCAAATATGGTTTATTATCAAATAGCTGAACTCATTTATAGCGAGCCTAGATTCAACGAGAACCCTAGTTTAGAGAAATACAATGGCTGGCTCAGCATTGTACAAATAAACTACTTTAGTTTCTAACGAGCTAAGCTCGGATTTAGAGAGTAGGATTTCAAACTCGAATCATTAAGGCCATCAGCTGACCACGTAGATTTTTAATCTTGTGTTTAACTACACGAAGTTTACCTCTTTACACATAGGCATAGGCGTAGCGTGCTTTTCTAACTTTAGGGGGCGCGCGAATCGAATTCAGTTAGGGCCCTCCTCAGCGCATCGACTACCGGACGGTCCTTAAAATATGAAATATTATGATTTTTTTAAATTGAATAACAATAGAATTGATGCTTGAGTAGTATTCAAAAGTTATACAGAGAGAAAATAAATATAATATAAATAAAATGAGAAAAAAAATATAGCATCGAATTTTTGCTATGAATCATATCACTGTTAAAAACTATGTTAAGGCTAAAGACATAATCGGAATGTTCAGTTTCACAGTTCGAAAAGGCAGGAAAAAACCAACTTTCTTAAAAGTTTTCTACAATTTTCTGATTTTAACTGAACTTCTATTAACATTTTAATTTATTTCAAGTTAAGTTGCCCCCCCCCCCCCCGAAACCACACCTATGTCTTTACAACACATAAGTTCTTAATTCTATTTTTCTGCATTTGATTACAGATTTTAAATGCAATGTTTATTCAAATGTTTCCATTTTCACAAAAACAACTTGAATTTTGCCGTAACAGGTGTCAATAATTTAATGTCCAGTAAAAAATTAATTTAAAATGCTTAAAACACGCTCTTCTTATAAATGTCAACCTTCAACCCCAAATCCCTCCCCCCCCAAAAAAATAAATAAATAAATAAATAAATAAACAAATAAAAAATTGTTAGTTTGTGGTTTGAACAACACCGAGAACTAAATCCATATAGCTTAACACTGGAAATGAAGATGACCTCACGCGCCACCTTAAAAAAATTGTTACTGTAAGGCTGGTTCGGAAATTTTTAAAAATAGTCAATCTGACAAGGCAAGAGGACACTCGTGACTAACTTAAACAGTTTGAAGATTCAGAAATGAGACATTACAAGCTTGAAAACTACTTTCCTGTCATGTACGAATGAGAAGACTACTGACATGCCAACTCCTGAAAATATGATGCCAATGAAACACAACCACAAGCATCTGCTGCACAAAATGACAAGGCATAGGATTATTGTGGTAAGAATGAACAATTTAAAACAGTATCGCCATCAGGGCCCGATTTAGAAAATTCTTGACTATAGGCAGTGACGTAGCGAGAATAAATGGCGCCCAGGGCACGATACCTTTTTGGTGCCCCCCTTTCCGAAAAACATATAGTAATATAAAGAATTAGTGAAAAGGACCATTTGGCGCCCCTGTGCGAGTGGCGCCCCTGTGCGAGTGGCGCCCAGGGCATGATAGACCCCCATGCCCACCCCTCGCTACGCCACTGACTATAAGCACAACTCGGGATGGGGGCCCCCTAACACTGATGTGGGCGTAAAATTTCCAAAATTGACACAAAAAAATAATCATGAATCATTGTGAAAGTACCATTTTACCAAGAATTGGCTATTTGAAGCGTAGAAGCCTAGAACATTATCAAATAACAAAGAGCAATACAACATATTAACTTCATCATTAAAACACCAATACAATGCAACCAGAAAAACTTATTAATCCCTTATATACACTATAACATACATATGATGAACTATACATATAACTATAAATATGATGAACCAATCAATCAAATTTGAAAGGATATATAAAAAATTTGCTATTAAAAAAGGTAAAATAAAAAAAATTGAATTGGGAATTTTTCTTTCTTTTTTTTTAAAATAAAAATTTGGGGGGGACCCCTAGGCCCGGGCTACCAGGCCTGATGGAAAATCAGGGCCTGATCACCATGGTGGCTCTCAACGGCTTTGGAATGCAGAGGAAAAAAATATATTGTTTTACTGACCTGAGTCTCATCCGATATATAACACACGAAAAATCGATTTAAAAATTACAAATCAAATTAATCAACTTCTTTTTCCTGTCCCCCCCCCCCCCCCATAAAAAAAGTGAAAATTTTATTATTTTTATTTGGAAACCTGGTTTTCACGAACATTCAGATTTAACAAGCAAAACTGGTAATCTTATCCTGCTACTTTAGGTCGTTTAATGCTAGCTTGACTGCATTTCCTTTATATGTCTAAACATTCCAATTTTGCCTTTCCCAATTTTCCACTATAATTTCCTAAAATAGAAAAATGAATAAAATTAAGAATTTTTGATAAAAAATTCATATCTAACTATTCTACATGACAAAATGAGCATAGAATTTTGAGAACATGATATAAAATAAAAGATAAATACATATTGAAAAAAATTCAGCTATTTGTCTTTTCCTTACACATATATTAAGAAAATATTAAACATAAAATAAAGGTTGTAAAATCAGATGCACTTTTGTCATGATATAAAAATAATACAGCTCAATTAATAAATTTTAAGAGTTAAAAATAAGCACTTTTAATAGACTTAAGCATTCTAAATTTTTTAAAGGTAATTTAAAAAATATAATAAAAAATAAATAAATAATAATAATAATAATAATAATAATAATAATAATAATAATAAAATAAAAATAAAAATAAAAATAAAACACACACACACGTTTACATACATTAAAAGAATATTACATATTTAACTACATATATTAGTCATCAAATGATATGTTCAATTAATCCATAGTTTATATCCACTTTATGTAAAGTAAATTATCAAAAAAATTTTAAAATATTTCTTAAGAGCAAAGGATATTTCCTACAAATTTACACGAAGAAAACATACTCAACCTCAGAATATCTGTTTTGGACTTCTCAACTCAGGTCACATAATTTCCTGTTATGCAAAGTTATACTGTGAACTTAATATACACAGAGAATATTTAAGCATATATCCGGCACATAAACTGAGAAGTACTGTAGATGCCCTATAGAGCACAAGTAATCTTACTGTGGAAATGAACATACTCAAGAATGTGAATATATCCAGTTGTGATATGCCTTGACATTAGCTGCCCAGTAAACATAGTTACAGCTTTTACAAAGTAGTGTTATTCTTAATTTGTTGTATATCAACCAGGTGGAAAACCTCATAACCTTATTTTAAAAAAGCATATTAAAAATGTAAGTTTTCCTAATTTAGGATGAACTATTTGACATAGAAATGATAACATCCCATGATCAACAAACACAATTGAAATACTTTCATTCAAATCACATGCTTGAATTCTATTTTATTTTTCTACAAATCAGAAAAACAGACACGACTTCAAAAAATTCAATCACGATTAGCTAAAACATACCTGATATCATTAAAGTTTTTAGTGGTGCTTTCGCACTGCTAAATTCAACAAAACAGGAGCCGCAATAAAATTTGCAAATAAAAACTAAACAATCAACCACAAATTTTATATTGTAGAACAGTTTTACAGATTTAACGAGCTTGAGTATATAATTTTTAACTAAGAATTCCACATTTTTTTCATCATAAATTTAAAAAAAAAAACTAAAATATAATGAAGCTGAAAAAAATTAATGCAAATAAAAAAAACGTTCAATATAACTAGGCCATTGACAAACCCAAGCAGAACAAATATTTTGCTTTTCATCATTGAAATAAGTTAGAAAGTATAGCAATAAAAACATTCACAACATGAACACTTAGAATTTTAAAAGAATTTCCAACAGAACTTTCCTAAAACTTTGATGTGAAACAGGCAAAAGTAATCCCTCAATTTCTCCCCCCACCCCCCAAAAAAGAAAGTTTTATAATAATTATAAACATTTCTTTGTATACATTACTTCTATTTCTGTATGGGAAAGGTTATCAGTATCAATAAAATGCTTGTAAAGAAAAATTATATAGGTACAAAAGTACAACCAAAAAAAAAAAAGTTTAAAAAATAACAGTGAACTCTTTTTAAAAAAATTTTTGTCTAAAAGATAACTTCAAAATTATTAGTTGAAATAAATATTAAGTCACTCATTATTATTAAAAAAAAATATGTTACACACAGAAAGCACTAAAACATGTTTTTAAATATAAATTACAAAACAAATAGTAAGTGAAATATAATACGAACATATAATTTAAAGGCAAACTTTTTTTTTTCTTTTCTTAAAGGCAAGATACTTTGCTGTGCAATCTTCATAAGTAAAAGAGTCAAAATATCAAACAGTTTTATTCATAAAATAATACAGACAGAAAAAAAATTATAGACACAAAACATAACTGAAGTAACTAGTTATTACACAATCTATCTGTTATAGCTGGTAAAATATTAAAGAATTATCATCAAGTAGGATGCACAACTACAATAATAAGTGTGAAGTTTTCCTGTTAATTGATTACAGTAGTCATTTTCTTGTACCAGTTGGTAACTATAAGTTTCAAAGGATATGTGTAGATGTATTATAAGAGTTTCCCATTAGCTTACAAACAATAAGACTTTTTTTTTTACAACCAGAACAAAGCAAGATATTTAAGAAAAGAAATTAAGTGTAATTTTTCTTAATAAAAAATAATGGAAAAGTTATTGGAATTTTCTGAAATAATCTCACTAGTATCATCTAAAATCATTCTTTATTAAGAAATATCACATGTATGACACAAAAATTCTTATTCCATTTACTCAAATAAAAGACAAATAACAGAATAACAAGTAACAGAAATGCTGCAGTAAATAACTGACACAACATATTATGAATGTAAAAATTTGGCCTTGTACAAAGAAAGCCTCATATAATTGCACTTTGTTAAAAACCCACTGTTACAGATTAAATACAAACAAATGCTGCTATAAATTTACACTGAACTAGAATAAAAAATAAATAAAATTAATATTCAGTAAGTTTTAATTAACATGTACTATCACAATAACTTTTGTAAATTAAAAAAAATTAATAAAACTTATTATACATAAAACTTATATATATATATATAATAATAATCTAGAAAAAGAACAATAGGTACTTTATCCCAGATGACACATTCTGCCAGTAAAATTATGAATAACCATTAATTTATGATAAAAAAAAAATCAAACAGGAAACATAAATAAAATTTTACCAGCAGCAGATAAGGAGTATTTTTTTTCTTTTTTATTATTTAAAATTAATATCACCCATGTCTTCCACACCAAAAAATTTAGATTTTTATTAAATGGTCTTCAAGCTTAAAAATGATGTCCTACATGTAAACCAGTCTCACACAAACTACTGAATCATTTAATGTATAGAAAATATATCTCTAGAAAATGAAATTACTTTATTGGTTCTTAGTTAAATAATAGTGTAAAAGTACTAACGATGAACAAAAGTAGATATAAGAACTTTAAATGAGGAAGAAAAAGGAACTCATGATGGCTTATGGGAGAATCAGATCCAAAGTTTTTTTTCCTTCAAATAGGGATAAATTTTATGATTGTGATTTTTTTGTGAATAGGGAGAAATTTTTTTTTTCTTCAGGGTAAATTTTGTGGTGAAAGAACAAAACTGAAATACTACAAATCAAACTTCTTTAGAGAAATTACAACAATTACTATTAATTAAAGATGAATTAGCATTTGTAGGGCCTGTAGCTTATACCTACAGGGGACCAACTCTTGTGAAGTTATTGTGCTTGAAGATCAGCCAAAACTTAAGAGAAAATAAATGTATTTCTGTTGTTCAATTACATGTGAGAATGCAAAAAATAAATAATTAGACTGTAATATATTGATTAAAAGAGGATAAGAACATTAATTATTTCATAAACTAAAAAATAGATTATGAAATAATTAATGTGATGCTTTCAACTTAAAATAAACAACAGTAATCCCATTACACAAGATGTAACTTATTATTCTTACCGATTGCTCAGATTACAATACTGATTTTTTAATACTGAGTAGAACAGTTTTCAGTTTCCAGTCAAAATCATCATTCAATAGTCTTCAAACAGTAGTAGTCAATAACTGGGAAAATTGAACTGAAACTTTATACTTTATGGTTAAATATAAAGGCTTTTTGGAACCCCTGAAACAGTTCCTGAACAGAATCCTGATATTACAGATAGACCCATTTTCAACAACTTTTCCTAGCCTTTTTCAAAAAGGCTCTAAATTCAGTAAATAAAGTAAGAGATATCTGATTTATATTTAGAGCTCAGTGGCTCATTTTCAGATTGAACTTCCATTACATATCTGCTGCAGTTAACAACAATATTAACTTCTAGTACATTCTTTCAGAATAAGCTAGTAATATTAAAACACTGCAGACATCAGTTGCAGAAAATGTGTAACTAATTTAAAGAAAATGAAGAAATTTAAACAAAAAAATTAAGATTTGATTAAACAAAAGTATTAAAAAACACACAAAAAAGGATAATAGATTTGACTTATCTTAGTTCCAATGCTTATATGCAGTTGGAAATACTAAAATAAAAATCCGATAAAAATGCTATATTTATAAACAAAAAATAGGAACATAATTTTAAAATATTCATTTAAATACAAAAGGCAAAAAGATTCTTTCCCTCATTTGAACTTTTCTGACTAAGGAGAACCAGCTCATATAACTTAAATCTTTTCATACATACATATATACTTTTTCTGACATACAAAACACTTTAAAAGATTTTTTAATCACAGAGTTATAATTATACTTAACACACAAAACTGCATTAATTCAATTAAAAAGTCCATAACAAAGAATATTAAATGAACTTAAAATAGTAATAACTTGTACTAAAATTACTAATGTCTACATCTAGATTGCCACTTACAAAGATATTCATGACATTCTAGAGCTTTAATTATATGCACTGGAGTGTGTAGCACTTATATGACACTGTAATGTATGTTTCCTAGAAAATCTTTTTTCACAATATGGACAACCAAATGGACGCTCACCAGTGTGTTTGCACATATGTCTCTTTAAAAAGCTCTTAAAATTTGTGCAATATGTGCAATACGGACAATGATGTTTGAACAAAGTTTTCTGGGCAAAGAAATTTTCTTCAGGAGCAACATTATACCTTCTCCATTTTCCAGAACCTTAAAAAAAGGAAAAATATTATTAAAAGTTTAAAGTAATTGTAAAATCTAAGAAACACAAGATAACAGGTAATACAATATTAAAAAAAGCACTTTAAACAATTTAACAAGTTTTACTTAATCACAAGTAACACAAAATATTTTCTATTAACATGAAAACAACTAAATGTTCAAAACACTAAAGGAAAACTATTAGCAAAGAAAAACAATATTTGGAGATAAGTTTGTGAGAACTTAATTATCTATCCAATAAATATATATAAAAATATTTTTGAAAAACTAGAAAATGGTAACAAAAAAGTATGTTCAAGCTATTTATTGCCATACAAAAAAAATTACACTTAACAAGTTTTCAGTTCATTTATCAAATACTTCTTAGAGTTAAAATTGTACACATTATTTCCCTAATTCTTAAACAAAAAGATTGTTATAACAATTGTACAAAATCTTCAAGACTCAGCAATTAAATAGATCATATTCTTTAAATTATAAGAGAAATAAAAATAAATATTTTATTTTGCATCAACCCTTTTAGCCTGAATATTATCTTTAGTAGTTTTATAGTTTGAATAAAACTGTTCACAGAAGGTTATAACAGATATTGTATAGTGTGATCATATTTGATCTTGATAGGAGGAAAAGAATAATATATATTTTTTCTAACCCTTAAAAGTTAACATACTCCTCTGGTGCAAATACATACATAAAACTTTGAACCTTATTAAGTACATTTATATACTACATGAGTACATAATACTATACAATTTCTTAAACTTCATGTAAACCGTTTCAAGCTAAGAAATTTTTCTTTTATAATAAGTATACTAACTGCAATTAAAGCAAATTTAACAGATTTTTTGGTAATTTTGAATTTTTTCACTAAGAACTTAAATCGTACCTTAAAACTTCAGAGCCTAGGTTCAACCTTCCCCTCCCTACCATAGTGATGTTAAAAAATTTAAAATAAAACTGAAGCTCAAAACTTGACTGCTAAGATCTACATATGACTGTAATAGTACATTTAAAGCTAACACTTCGCTTAACTTCTAGTACCATATAAAATATCTTCATTTTCTTCCTCTTCATTATATTCTATAAATCAGAATATTTGTGTCTTTTTAGAAATAAGGTCAATAGATAAAAACCTAATCTTAAAGAAATTATTACTAAATTTATTAGTAATTTGTTTTAGGAGTTTTAAAAGCAGTTTCTTAATGGAACTGCAAAACTTTCTTAACATAAAAATGATTTCTCAACATAACTGCATTAGACTACATGTACTGCACATTTACCAAACCAACCATCTAATTATATGCTTTAATGATACAGGTATGAATCCAAATGATAGAATAAACACCTTTACAATTACACAAACATATCAAATACATCCCTCAGGTGGAGCTATGTTTTTTTGAGGGCTTAAATTATAATCAAAGCTTAAATTATAATCATGAAAATCATGGTGTGATGACCAAAGGATACATAGTATGGATTCGTTAATTTCAAAATCATGAAGGTCTTTAGGTATATTATACAAATAATGAATTGATCGCATATTGTTATAGCCTTCCAATCTACTCTAAATTCAATCAATAACTACACAAGGTTAAAATGAAAACATTAGGAGGGACATTTTTTAACTGATAAAATGTACTACAGAATGTAACAGACTGACTCTCTTAAAATTTCACTAAAAAATAGAAAACAAATTCACAGCATACAAGTTTTCTAATTGATTAAATTATGTTAATATAAAAAATATATTACAGTAGAGATGAATATGAACAAATTTTATTTAAAGTATCTAAAAGAATACTTTGCTAAACCTTATGTACTCGATTCTTTGTAGCTATAAAAATTATAATATTACAATCACTATGTATATCAGTTCTGGAAGTTTTCAATACATGACTTCAACTTATGCTATCTTTTCAATTTCATTCACTGACTTCTAGTAGAAAAACATCCTCTGAACGTATAACACTATATTAGAGAGAGGGTTTTTTTTTTTATATAACTGTTTAGGAAATAGATACCTGTACAATAGAGAAGAGCAATATCAGTAATCAAAGTATTTGCTGTTTTGAAGTACCAATGCTAATTTACTTTATCCTCAAAGTAACAGATCAAAACAATTTATGAATTAAATTGGACAGGCCAAAATAAGATGCTATTTTTTTATTTACAGGTAGCTGTTATAAACCTTAAGATAAGAAACCATTGGAAACCATAGTTTTTTAAACAGTTTTTATGATTTTTCAGGGTAATTTAAATTAACTTAGCTATCATAATCAAAAATTAAGTATTTGTTGATTGCAATAAAGCAGTTAGGAAAGAAAATGGTCACACTTTTGGAAATATTAATTTAAATTCACTAGCACTAAAGCCACTTTCAACTGATTGTTTGGTAATTCTGAATTTCTCAAACGAGACATTTACGAGTTATATTTGTAATGCATGTTAATGTAACTTGGAGACAAATTAGACAAAAGATAGGATGTCATCACAGAAGATAAATAGTTTTCCTAATTACACATAACATGATAGCAAAACTATAAAAACTGAACTCATACACGTGGGTCAATCACTGCTAGAGTGAAGAAAATGAAACCATCATCTTAAAGAAAAATCCATACTACTTACTAAGCTTAGCTAGCTAACATTTTCCCCTATATGACATTTGGGCAGGTAGAGATTTCATTTATTAATTGATTACTGTTTACCTCAATTAAATTGCCCATATATTAAAGATTATGTGGGCAATTTATTATTTAATGCCATGCAAAGCAGCTTTATGATGTAAGAGACTGTGTTTTTGTGTAAAGCTCTTCAAACAAATATCACAAGAAAAGGGTCGAACTCCAGAGTGAGTCAGCAAATGCCTTTTAAATGTTCCATGATGTGAGGAAGTATAACCACAATAACTGCAGACATGCATCTTTATGGAAGACTTTCTGAAAAACTGATGATTTTGCTCACTAATGCAGAGTGAGAAATCTGAAATTCAAATATCATTCAATTAGGGATGACAGCAAAATAAAACTGAACACACAAGTTGCACACACATATGTTACAGTTCTTATCACATGCAAATACATTTTTTTTTTAAGTAAAGGAATAGGATTTAATTCTTTTTTACTAACAATAAACATAAAATATACTTCATCAGATAAATAGAATTCATTCAATCAATATTTTCTTACAGTGTACGTAAATAAGTTTCTTCAAAGTAAATGTATCACACACACTAAATGTTTTTAAAAGAATAACCAGAAGTCCTTTATAAAATAACATTTCATAAAAATTGTCATTTACAACATCTATATAATAGCTTCACAAAATTTAAAAAAAAATTAAATTACTCAGATTGGTTCTGCCACATTAAATAGCTATGCTCTAATTTTGTTTGTAATTGAAATAACTTATTTAAAAAACTACAAAAATAATACTCCTAAAGACATTAAATTAAGCTGACTTCAATCTTTACTAGCTCCCCACCATGAATAAAGTAAAAGAAAATAAGTATCAAGAGTACAAAAATAATACCTATAAAACATTTTGTAAGGGCAGTTCAAATCAGAATTCAAAAATGAAGAATCCTTAAGGGCTTTTAGGCCTACACAAGTCTTTATCTTAGACATGAAGTCAAATATTGTTCATTGGGATAAAAGGAAAAAGTCACCATGAGATTGGAAAAGATTTCTTAAGAAATTATAATAATGAACAATTCTTTGGCTTTACAGTACATAAAATTTTTAGCTACCTATTCTTTCCTAAAAACTGGGAAATTTTAACATTTCTTAGGTAGGTAGACTATTGCTTAGACATTTGGATGAATTGTCAGCTATAACCTTGTATAATATACACAAAGTGTACAAAACAAATAAACAATGCTTCAGATGTAGAAAATTTTCTCAATAACATATCCATGTGCAGAACGTATAAGAAAAACTATTATACTGAGAGAGAAAAAAAAAAGGCAGAATATGCAGGAATAGTGTTATGTAACTTTCCCTCATACATATATTTACATTACTCAGTATATTTATCAACATAAATATCCATTATTAAAATTAACTTCACTCACAGAATATAATTAATGTTTATTATATAAGTTCTTTTGTTTATTTCAAATTGAATACTACAGGGGGAAAATGACTTCATAAAGAGAATTTTTAAAACAATATTTACAATTTATATATACACTTTTCCATCATTTAAAACCATTAATTAATGTTTAATCCATCAAAAGAAGAATAAATAATTCATTTCACAGAAGAAAAGTATTGATTCTTTTGTACACTAATATGTCTCTTTACATTTTATATTTAAGTCGAAAGAAAAAACAATAAATCAAAAATTAGTTTAAAGAAAGAAAATAAAACTCCTTCCTCTGGATTTATTTCCTCATAAATAATCTACAAAATATTTATGAAAACACAATATAGTTAAAGATTAATTCACAGAACAAAATAAAAGAGTTTTACAACTTAGAAGCATAAAAAAATTAAACAAGAATGTTCACTAGCAGATAAAAGGTCCATAAAGTCGTCATTATATACTGTATCTCTTATTACTAATATTAAAATAAAATAGATCAATGAATATATGTGATCATTAAATATGACCCAAAAAAAAATCTTTGAATTCTCATAAAATATAATGTAAACAATAGAATGAATATGAGAGTAGTATATAACATACATTTTATTGAATAGATTTCATTCATCATTACAATAAAATAACAAAAAATATAATTTGAAAATACATAAAATGCTACAGATGAATAAGTAAGAATACCTCAACTTAGTAAACACCAACTTCTGGGCATCAGTTTAAACAAAGTAAGATTCATAATTAATGGGGAAGAATAAATAAAATTCAGCATACAAACAAGCCATGTCTTGCAATATTAACTTTCAAAATAAAACAGATATCCCCCCCCCCCACATACACAAATATATAACATCAAATTTCTTCTACATATTTGAAAACCTCTCCAAACCTGGGATCTCCTGTTAACAGAATAGGTGAATTGGTCAGTACAGTCCAAAACACATTGCAGAACATCAAATCTTCACCAAACTCATAGAAAGAGAAAAAAATTCTTGTAAGTTTGTTAAATAAAAAAAATTTTTAAAATTAATAAAAACTTATAAAATGTACATTAGTAATATACAGTGGCGCACCCAGGATTTTTTCTTGGGGAGGGGGGGGGCGAGATGAATGGATAAAAATATTTATAATGCATGGGGGGGAGGGGGGGGCAAGATGAACGAATAAAAATATTTATAATGCAAAATCAATATTTCTACTTCTTTGGGGGGGGGGGGGGCAGGGCCCCCTGGGTGTGCCACTGGTAATATACATTGAAAATTAATAAAAGAATAAAATATAAATTTATTTTATAGTTTAAAAAAAAGTCTTTGCCAGATACATATTATAAAGTACATATATTATCATTAATTTTGAACACTGAATTAGTTAGACACATAGCTAGTATAACTGAAAGGAAGAAATGAACATGTTAAGCAAAGGTATCTGTTTTTATACTCTGTCCATTAATCTTAATCATATACACTTATGAAAATCAGCTAATACAAGAACAAAAAAAACCACAAACAAATTTTTTTTAAATTTAATTTTTACGAAGTAAGATTCATTATAAGATTCATCTAATTTAGTTTAAGATGCAACATATTATAAACTAGCAATGCAAACACATTAAAATACCCCTAAAAATTTTAATGGTACAAATACTCTGGAATAAGAAAGAAATTTTATACATAAATTTTGAAACTTTCCCATTATACTGACGTGTTGCCAATCTCTTGGCAAAATGTGACTCTTGCAAAGGAAAATTCATTCTCATATGCTTGCAGAGATTGGGGTTGATCTTTGGAACATCTACTTACAAATCACAGATGCAATCACGACGTTATGATGTTACTAACAAAACAACTATATTAAAGTGTATGTTAGAAGTGGATAGAAATGTACATGAAAATGAAATTTCAAGATTATTCAAATATTTATTATCCTTTGTAGATATGCCCTTTTCTTACATACACTTCTTCATGTAAATGAAATTCCTGCATGGAAGGAATAACAATATATATGCCACCAAAAGTAGAAATGTAGTTTGCAAAAAATAATATGTGATGTAAAAAGTCAATCTTATCTTTTTTTCTTCTATTCCTTTTTTTTAACTTTATCTTTATAATGCAGTTCATAAAAGTGGAAATGTGGTGTGAAAAATGAGTATTTTCTTGTATTCATTTTATTTAATTGGTGACTTTTTGCATTACGTTGACGACAGGTCGGTATAATGGGAAAGTAACTAAATTTTGATTAAATTCCTTAAAGTATTAGCAAACAGAAATTAAAAAGTGATTATTTATGTATGTTATAATAATATGAGAGTAAATATTATAACTTTTATAAGTTCCAACAATCTTACATTATTTTAATTCTGATTTGTACATAAAATTTGAATATTTATATAACATAAGCCCTATGTAAAGTAAGATATGAGCTGAAAACTGCTAAATAAATGCATAACAAAATATATATACTTATATCATTTAACTTACATCCACACAGATACAATTCAGGTAAATGATGAATATGAAATTAATCACCAAAAGCAGATACACATGCATAAAAAAAAGTAAAATTTCATGAATTCAAATACACTTCACAGATTGCTGTATAGAAAAATGCAGTACCTCAACAAGAAAACTTATCTTGGTGTAATGAACCTGGATAATAATAAATATTTAGTAAAATTAATAATTTTTTCTTTCTGCCAAATCATTTATTACATGTTATATATTAATATATTCATCAGGGGTTCTTTACAATAAAAGTTGGGAACCAATCTAGATTCTAAAAATAGATAAATAAATAAGAAAATATAAGTATAAAAAAATAACTCAGTGCAGTTTATTCAAATAGTACAATGAAACTTCTCTACGGTGGCCAGTCATGGTTCTGAGCAAATATGGCCATTTTAAGGTATGGCCATTTTAAGGTGTGGCCATCGAATAGGATTGGATTGCTTTATGGTGGCCAGTAATAGTTCTGAAAAAAAGTGGCAATTTTGAGGGATAGCCAGATAGAGAAGTTTCACTGTATATCTATATTAAGTTATAAAATTACATCAGCTTTCAAAGTAATCTTAACTGAAAATAAATCAGATATAATTAGCTACTATTTGCTGTCATCTTGTAATATTTCACAAAGCTCTTCTATGTAAACTAACCAACAAAGAAAAAAATCTTTTAAAATTTATGTTACTTTGTTCATTCCTCTCCACTCTCTTAACCTTTCAATCAAGATTGATAAACTAATAAAACCTCTTTAAAAATCCAATGATCAATGGCCGGACTTTAGATGTAAAATTTTAAACATTTAAAAAAATAAGCAAAAATATTTTAATTTATTCTGGTTTTTTTAAATAAATTTAAACAGAATCTGGTTTATACTGTATGAGTTTGGCAAAATTCTCAAGTTGAACATTCAAGTTCAGAATTTTGCCAAATTGTTTGCCATTTGTTCAGAATTTTGCCATTCTAATTTTTATGGTTGGTTTCAGTCCCAAGAAACTACCAATTTTACATCTAGCAAAAATTAATAATAAATTGCTTAGATTTTACCTAGATTTGCAAAGTTTTAAAAACAAAATTCTCTTAAACTTATGAATAATATTGATGTGGAGCAATATGTCTGTATACAAATAGTTCAAAATGCAACTTAATTTCTAACACATAAACACGTTGAAGGTCAATGGCAGCTCTAGAGAATGAGCAAAATAATACAAGTTAAAAGGCATTCTATATTTTTTAAAGGAAAGCAATTCCTTCTAGGAGAGAAAAACCAAATACTGATGATACATTAAATACTAAAAAATCAATTATTAGTAAAAACAAATATTTTCTTTCCTCTATGTGATAATGCATTACAAGTTGGAACCTCTGGAAAAATATTTTGTTAATTAGAAAAACTATGAAGAAAACACAGTGCATCGCAGATGATAAAATAAGAAAAGTATAAAAAGAACTTTTCTTAATAAATATTACAATGCATTAACCAACAAGCCTCTCTATTTTTTAAACTAAGTATTTTGGGGGGAATTTAATTTCCTTGCATATATGGATTCATGTTATAAGCATGCAATACAATGTAAACATTTACTTGATTATTTCAAACATAGTTTATTACATCTTTGTTTCAACAGATTATTAAGTGTTTAATTTCTGTCCATGGGATTTTATCAAATGTAACTGTAAATTATATTTTCGGGAGTATCCTCTATTACAGTAAATACAAACATAAGGACGTTCACCAGTATGTTTGAGTATATGCCTTCGAAGAAATGTCTTATTATAAGTACAGTAGGTACAATATAAACAAGTATACTTCTTCTGTGGACATGAAGATCGTGAATTCATAGCCATTCCATGTAGAACAGCTTTCCCCGTGCCTAAAATGAAAAATGATTTTTAAAATTTATTTTTCGATGAATTAGAACATTATCCATGCAAACATATTCTTGAGTAATATTTTATTCCAAAATGAAATTTTAGAGGAAAATATGTATGATATTCTGGGTAATTTCATACCTTTCATATGCTCAATTTCTGTGAAATATGATAAAAAATCAATCCCCTTTATGAATCTAATAACAGCAATTTACATTGATATTACGTTCACAGTGAAACAAAATACTCAACAGAACTAAGTATTAGGCACTTCATGGTAATATGTAATACTCAGTTCAAATTTGAAAGAATTTTAATCATCAGTTTTCAATTATATTCAGCAATATATAAAGATGGATATATTACTGATTATCAGAGTTTGAAGAATCCTAACTCACCCAGGTTTTTTTTTCAAATAAAGCCACGCTGTAGCGAGAATTTTTAGATCTTAAAGGCTGCGACCATCCTATCCTATTCAGATAAATTAAGCAATAAATATTTTGTCCCAATAATCTGTTTAATTGTGCCAATCCCTTACTCCAATCTTGGGCAACAATGCAAATTTTTTTTAGCTTAATTTTTTAAAAATATGCAATAGTAATGTTTTTCAGCTGATTTGGGAAACTCAGTTATTTTTAATATTAATCAGGGGAATATACATCTTTTTCAAAATATTTCAGGTTTTCTTTAGATATTAAAATTTAGCAGAGAATTCCAAGAGAAATTTTTATTCTTATTTCAAGAAACTAGATTCAGTCATTGTATGCTTATTCTGACTCATTGCATCAGATCAGATAGTCACACGTATAAATAATATTAAGTAATACGTGAAAATGTAATGTAGAATCAAAATATGATACTTTTAATGCAATAATGGTGAAAACATACAAAATTTTATAAACAATTCTTAAAATCTGAAATGGACTTCTGCAGACTTTTTGCAGGTTGGGCCTCTTTGGTGACCTTGGTGAAAAGAGAGATTTTATATAAATATATCATACTTTATTACAGGTTATACAATTGTTTTACCCTATATTATATTTTATTTTGGACAATGTGTCATATAACAATCGTCTGAGGTGAAGGATATTAAGAGTTATGATCATTGATTTTCAAGATCCAAACTTGATTTAGCCTCTAAATGTTGAAACTAAGACCAAATATTTTTGAGTATTCAGTAAGCTCATATGTCCTCTTGCAATTTCTTTATTTAAAAAGAAGAGAAGTGGTTTAGGTCAATATTAAAAAAACTCTTGAATAATTTAATAACATTTTACAAACAGTAACTTATATATAAATTGAAATTTTGAATTTATTCTATTTTCTTAACTTTACAGCAAAAAGGGCCTGAGCCTGGGAATCATCACCTCTAAAGAATATATTTCATTTCTAAAAAAAAGGGAGGAGGTAAGGGTGTTTAAAATAGCTAGCTAAGGGTATTCATATATACAAAATCGAACACAACAGGTTCGACTAATTTTAAAGATGGTGGCTAACTTTATCTCAGCTAAAATCTAATTTGAGAACAAAAGCAAACAGAAAAAATTTCATGTCAGCAAAATTCTTGCATTTCTTGTTATAAAGAGGCAATATTCAAATTTATTCAGGTATAGAAGAAATGCTAATAAATCAAACGCTAATGCTAATCAATGCTATAATGTGATCACCCAAAATTTCTCTTTCGTATTTAGGAGAAAAAGTATGAGGTAGATAAATGGTCACAAAATAATCCACATGTATTTCATTTATGGTTTTTTGCAGTGTTACAGCTATCTTTTACTACAAAGTGTTTTCAAATTGTATATAGCTGCAGTGAGTTATTTAATGTTACTTCATACATATTTATCAGATGGATGCAAACTTATAAAGAACAATTTTTTTCAGAAGCCTGGGGCCAAAGCAAGCAGGGGAAAAAAAATCGGCAAAATCTTCAAAATCAGCTGAAATTATTAAGCTCCATTCAGTGTAATTGTATACTCCTGATAGGTCACTTGAGGCATTTAAAAAAAAAATTAAAATTTTAAACAGGGATTCCCAAATAAAATTGAAGGTAACTATCTGATGAGTTTAGGTTTATCATTATGCATTTATTACTGCATTACTTTTAAAAAGAAGGTATATTATCATCAGAGCATCTTAAGTAGAATCCATTTCATGGAAGGTAGGGATGAACATCCATAATAGGGATGTTCTACTATTTCATAGTATGGATGATCTTTCTTTGGCTCTATTATCCAAAATATTCTATGATGATGATAAACCTAGGCTTCTCACAACTTACTCCTAATCCCTACATTTCTACTTTGAGTCAAAATGCAATGCAAACCCTTTTAATATATTTGAAAAAGACAATAAGGTATATTTTTAAAAGATGGTGGAATAATACCATGAATACAAAGTCAATGGACAGAAAGAATATCAATAAGCAAATATCTTTCACGTCATGACTGAGAGAATTCAAGAAAAATTTTCAAAAATTGAGAGCTCAAAATTGTGATTTTATGAGACCTATACAGGAATATACACTTTAAAATTAAAAAAAGGAAACAGATTCCAATGTGCAGAAGAAAAATGTGTTTTCAAGTCACATAGCTACAAGAGTGTATCTGGGCAGGTTTCATCTTGTGAAATCTGGAAAATGCCTTATTTGCTTGACTGACGGCATGATATTGTAACATATTTTATTTTTCTATACTGGGCTGAATTGTTTTATGAAACTTTCGCCAAGATGGTATACGGGAGAAGTCCCTTATCCTGTGCTGGAAATTTGGCGATTTTCTTTTGGAGAAAATAGTTAAAGTCATGTAATTGACAGAGAACCTAGCGGGGCGGGGGGTCGAAGACCTCCCGCTTTACCTCCGACCGTACGATGTTACGATCGAAGTATGATTCTTCTGTTGGGCACTTTGCTTTCCATGTTGATAAGCAAGCACAACAGCTTAACTCCTCCGCAAAAATTGGAGATAATAGCTCCGCACCGCACTCACGTAATCAAGTTGTACTGTATTGTAATGTAGGAATACGTTCTACAGTCTGTAAAATAAGAATGAATATCGGGCTATCGTAACAACGAAATAATCCAACTTGGGCACACATTAATAATTAAATTCCATAAATTTTAATGTTTTAAAAGTTGAATATGACACGGTTAAGATTAGACAAGAGCGATTTTTCCGTGTTCCTGCAAACGATAAATCAGTAACAGACACCGTAAAGTCGCAACTAGCAGATAGCAGTTTAATGCAGTGATAGATATTACATGTGACCGCTATTCATTAATGCTATCCCGGTCCCGGTACATAAAACCATCATTGCATACTCTAACGGATCGTTGTAATTGACACCCTCTCTAAAGGATATCCATTTATTTTTTGTTTTTTCCTCTGTTATTTCTACAGTGAGATTACAGGTTTGGTTCTGAAAATCATTGTATACATTCTAGTTATTCTGTACTGAAATCTGTTTCATTCTATACCGGTAGTATCAAAACTGAATTAACTAAAAAACCTCATTTATATAATTTTTATGGAATCGCTGTTTAAATAGTACTAGAAATGTATAACTGAATTAGTAAGAAAAAAAACTTTCCAAAGAGATTAATGTTAACTTATTATTTGGAGAAATATATGTGCGAATTTTGCAATAATTTTTGTTGTCCTTCGTGTGATTGATTACATTCGTTTTATTCCTAGGATGCTTGACACTAGACCAAATAATACCATTTATGTCAACAATATTAATGAAAAAATTAAGATAAGTGGTGAGTATTTTTATTCTGTGCATTGCATTGTTCTATTTTAACTATTTTATCAATTATTTTCGGATTTTTACAGAAAATAATTTTATTACCATTCTAATTTTAGAAATTCATGATTATTAACTATTAATTACTATGAAAAACAACAATTGCAGTAAAAAGACTTTTTAAAAAAGAATCACATGCAGGACAAAAGGAAAGTTCACTCTGTACATGCACATTTGTACAGAAAGTTTGCAAAACAGTTGAGTCTTTCATCAAAATATTATTATATATATTTATTATTTTATAAGTATTTTACATTGATTGTATCAAGGATTTTTTTTAGCAACACTTTTCAAATTAATTACAATTATTTATTTTTACACACATACACATATATATATACATATACACAGTAGAACCCCGATTTTATGTTGTCCATTTTGTACGTTATCCCACTTCATACATCATTTTCTGCTGGTCCGTGAAAATTGCCTATAGTATGCTTAGATTATGTTTTAACCCTGATTTTACGTTTTCCCGTTTCGTACGTTTTTTATCGTTTGTCCCATGAAAAATGTAAAATCAGGGTTCCACTGTATATATATATATATATTATTTTTTTTTTTTACATGTTTGAACTCATTTTCCAAGCCTACTAAAGAATTTTGTTTTCCTTCACATTTTTCTCTGTGTTTTTAGTTTTATAAGAACATTTTGTTACCTAATAGATTTTCAGTTAGTGTCAGATTCTTTTGTTTCTAAACAAATATTAATGAATGTTTTTCTCCTAATTACTTCTATAATGTTGTGGTATTTTCTGATGTAAAATAGTTTTGGTTAAGATCCCGTATATGCACTCTTTCTCACCAAGCCTAAATTTTCACACCAACCTTGGTGCCATTTTTGTTTACACCAGCTAATATGCTGTATATATGAATAAATATGCTATGTATAAATATATTAAGCTAAAATAAAATATGTAAATTAAAGAAAAGCTCATCGAGGTGGCTCTCCTGAGGGGAGAAGAACAAGTTGTGCCACGGCGATTGGCACAAAATCATCTTGGCGAGAAAGTGTACATATAAGGAAGCTGTTCCATAGTTTTTATTGGAATTTACATATTCTGTTTTATATATAATAAAAAAATCAGCTTAATTGCAGTTATTAACTGATATGTTTTTTAGTGATAGGATTTATAAACAGAAATCTGTCTTTATCATATTTAATTTATTTGTAATATAAGTGTACATGCCCTGTTTAAGAATCATAATTTCTGAACTAGAATGTTATTTTAGAGCATAATAATGCAATAATGTTAAAAAAAATTGACTACTCCTTATTTTGAATTCATAAAATAAATACAGATACTTTTTGGTTATCTCCAGATTTTCTTGGCAACAAAAGAGACATCCTTAGCTCCATTTCTTACTTTTGCACTTACTTCTGCTCACTGTGCTTTTTTCCATGGTGTTACTTTTTTAGTTGTGATTGTCGAGTGCATCATTTTTGCACTCTACTTTTTCTGCAGTTTCTCACTTAAGCATTTAGTAATGACACCAGAAGTAAGTATAGCTTAAAGAATTTGCCGTGGACAGAGCCAAAAGTTATAACAGTTTTTCAGGAGTTTGATATCATTTGTCAGGCAAAAACTTGCCAAAATAGCATGTGTCATTAAAATATTAAATGATGGTATTGAAAATAATTTTTTCAGTGATAGTGCATTATGAAAATTTACATTTTATGAGTAAAATATCAATAAAAATTTTGATCTATTGATTTATTTAAAATATGGTTATTTGGTATGTTTATTAGAATAATTTTCAACTTATGATTATTATAGTTGCCATTATGTCTTTTTGTTGTTCAGGTTTTTTTTTTCCATTCTAATCAAGATGAAATAATTAATCCTATGTATATTTTTAATCTATATAACACTTTTACTTCAAGTTATTTGATATTTCGTAACACTCAGAGGTTTGTTCCTTCATAAAGTTAAGTATTGGTTCTAATAAAATGCTGAAAGGTGTAATGCTTCTAATAAAATGCTGAAACCTACTGTATGAGAGTCCTACATGTTAAAATATATATCCACTATGGTGAAATTATGTGCCACAAGCTAAAAAAATTTGAAAATTACTAATTAATGTGCCTTCCTGTCCAAAAACATTTCTAAAATTATTTTATTATAAATTTTTAAAGTTTTTTTTCACTACTAGAAGAGGTTGTAGATATATTGCTGCTATCTGACAGGATGGTAAAAATAAAATTTCCCTCTTCACCAAAAAACTTATGGGGCTTAGTGTTGAACAAGGGAAGGATATTACATTATTGTTACTGTGTATTATAATGCATAATGGATTCTGAGATATTTTATTACTATATGTACATGCTTTTATATAAATAAATTTAAGTCAGTAAAAAATATGTCTGAATGTGCAATGAATAATTTTGCAAGAGTTTTGCTGTTTTGACCATTATGTAATAAGATGTTAGAATATAAAGGCTTCAGTGCGCAAATGCTTGTAACATGTTTAACAGAGTAATTTAAGTAAGCTCCAAGTAATTATAACTTAGCTCTAAAAAATCTTACTGGGTTCTAAAATTTTTTAAATATAACTATAAAATTATTATTCTTTATTTCTGAAGAATGAATTTTGAGATTGACCTTTTTCATTATTGGCCATTAATATGTAATTTTATTTCTTACTGATCTGAAAATGTCAATGTATTATTTTCTGACTGTGAAGCATATTTTACTTGCTTTTTCAGAACATCAAATTTTATGATTGACTTACTTTGTAATCATTAATATGTGGTTTTGCAGAGCTGAAAACATCATTATTTGCTGTTTTTTGTCAGTTTGGACAAATTTTGGATATTATTGCTCATAAAAACTTGAGAATGCGTGGACAAGCTTTTGTAGCTTTTAAAGAATTGAACAGTGCTACAAATGCACTGAAGTCTATGCAAGGATTTCCATTTCATGGTAAACCAATGGTATGTTATTTTGTTTATCCTCAACCATAATTAAAGAAATTGCTTGCCACAATTGCTTGATTGTAAATCATTTATTTAATTGGTACAGTAGTACCTCCAAAAAGCAGACAGTCACAGGACCAAAAGTTTTGTCCGTTATTAGGAGGTATCCGCTATTGGGGAGGACAACTTTTTTATAAAATATGTTTTTGCACTTCTGTTTGAGATTTAATTGAAAATTACAGCTGCAATTTTAATTAAAAAGGAAAAATTAATTAAATATGAAATGAAAAACTATTTACTTCTTTACCTTTTAATTGTGTGCTAATCCTTTTATCTTGCATTAAATAATCCCAAAATACAATGTATAGGAGCTAAATTATTTTAATTACTACCGAAAAAATCTGTTTAAAAATTTTGATTTCTCTTTTTTACACAGTTTTTCAAGGTGAATCTTCATAGGATTTAGCTTTGCTAGTTCCTCCACATTGTCATTGTTCAGAAAGAACTGCTTTAATTGTTCGCTTTATTTCAGTGCTCCTGAATTATCTTTGATTTTGCAGTCTTTCATTGGCCATTCCTCATCATCATCCTCAGAAAGGGCCAGTGCTTCAGTGGTGTCCCAATGAATGAAATTGGAAACATGCAGGTTTTCTTCCTCAATGGATAAATCGTCGTTGATCTTGACATACTCCTGAACGCTGACATTTGAATCCAAATTGGCTACTAGATCCGCAAGTTCTTTTTCACTTTTTTCAGTAGTAATGTCAGTTGCCACTTAGCTTGTACTCAAAAATCCCTCCTTCTTAAAACATTTTAGAACGCACCCAGGTTCCACCTTTTTAAGGGCTGATGTAGTCCAGGAAATTGCATTCAAAACAAATACCGATTTTGCAACTCTTCGCTGTATTTGCAGGGGATAATCTGTGAAAGCACACGTCTCAGAAGCAGCTTTCTGTATCATACTTGAAAGCTGCGAATAATTCCCTGATCAAGTGGCTGTAGCATCGAAGTGGTGTTAGTAGGCAAGAAAACTAAATTAACATTTTTGAGTTTTAAATCATCAGGATGGGAAGTAAAATTGTCCATGAACAGACTGATTTTTCTCATTTGTTTTTTCATAACTCCACTAACCAATTGCTCATTATCTAAGTGGTCATCCATGCTTTCTTATTTGACTTCCACGAAACACTAAGTTTTCGTAAATCAATGTTCTTGCAACATCTAGACTTCTTAGCTTTTCCAGTCACAACTGGAGTTTCGAAGTCTCCCAGCATGTTGCAACACAGCAAAAGAGTGAGCCGCTCTTTTAGAATTTTCTTGTCACTACATTTTTCATCCTTAAAACATGAGGTCTTGTCCGGAAGGACGCTGTGGTGACGTGGAACCACAGAAACCAAGATTTGGATGATGTTGTCATTCTTAAACATGCAAACAGAGACCTTTTTAAAATATGTACACAAGTCTTTATTAATACCTCCTACTAATATTTACAAGTATGTATAAGTCACATAGGTACATTTTATCATCATGTAGTGGCTAGCAAAAGCCAAAGTAAGCTTACGCCACAGGTCTCTGCCTCAAAAAGAGCAGCAGCTCATTCGATGGTTGGCTAAGGTCTCCCTATGGTTTCGCACAAATGACTCTTTGTCAACTTTGAATTCCTCTGCCATTCTAGCGACTAACATTCTAACATCAGAGTCTGATGAAATTCCTGATCTAATTCTGATTCTCACCAGTTCCAACGCTCTATTTCGTTTTTGTTTTTCTAACTCCTCTTTCTCTTTTACTCTTGTTACAATTACTTCTAGTTACTTTTCGCTAATTGTTCGTCAAAATCCGATGCTCCTATAATTCCCTTAATAATTATTGGCTTACTGTTTGACACTGACACATTTGAGTCGAATTTTTCTGCCAATGTCAGCAGGACATCTTTTCTATATTTAGCTAGAAATAGCTCCATTTCGGTATATATTGCTACATGGCTCTCCATTTTAAGTTCAAAATCCCTAGGACATTTGCGTTCTCGTTCTTCCCTTTCTTGTCTTCCTGACTGCTGCACTTTTCTTCTTATTCTTATAATTTGTTCCTCACGTCCCTTTTCCCATTCCTCTTCTTCTTTTTTCACAAGAACTTCTAGGCAATCTCTCGCCATCTGTTCATCGTAACCTGGAGCTCCTATGATTTTTTTTATAATTTCTACCCTTTCTTTTATGATTGATGCATTAGCTCCAACTTTCTCTGCCAATGCTAGCAGAACTGATTTGGTACACTCTTGGTAATCTGCCATAATTCCCCAAACTATTTCAAATAATACTACTACCAAAACACAATTCTCTAAATACTAATTTTTCAACTTAATATCAAAAATCCTTGATATTAGGAAATTTCTAAATTTGCTAACAATGTAGAATACCCTCAATAATATGCAGAATACACTCAATAATATATCAGTTTCAAATAGATATAATTATACAAAAATACTTCTTAGAATTAACTTTAAATTCCAAACCTATATGATAATACACCTTGTATTCTAATAAAATTCTGCAATTATCACTGCACAGATATCCTTAGCAATATGCTAATTTTCATTTCATAACAAAATACACTTGGCAAAATACAAAACTCCAAGTTAATACCAGTACACAAAAATATCCTTAGCACTAAGCTAAACTTTTAACAGATTACAAAAAATACACTTATTCAGATAACTAATACAACTATATATCTTGTGTATTTTCCAAAACTGAGTCTTTCTCTTAAACAAAGCAAAACCCTGGTATAACGTTTCAATGGAATTACCTCATTTGAAAACACACCATTACTTTGTTTAATACCCAGTTAAAATTTAATGACTTCAATCAAGTACTTCAACTAAATGAAATTAATACAATTCTAAACAAAAATCATTCAACATCCTGAAACTTTTTTGCACCTCTAGAATCTTAATTTAATTTTAGTGTTTGTTTATTTATAGCATTTGTGTACCCGCCTAGACAATAATTCCTACAGAATCTCTCTGGTCTTTAACTTAAAAGATCTCACCTCCTGCTTGTAGCCTTTTCTCTGCTCCAATCTGCTGCAAGGGATGTACCTCTGTTCACTACTTCTGTATATTGCAGCTTCCTGGGCATTTCCTTTCACTCAAACGCATTCCCAGTTAAAGACTGAAGACGTTGATTTGTCATCCTTTAGTTAGGATGAACATCCATCACACAGCACTGCCACCATCTGTGGTGACATGGCCCACAGAAGCCAATATTCTCGATGAAGTATTAATTTCTTAATCACGAAAACAGAGACTTAATTTAAAATATATACACAAGTCTTTATTAAGACCTCCTATTAATATTTACAAGTATGTATAAGTCACATAGGTACATTTTATCATCATGCAGTGGCTAGCAAAAGCCAAAGTAAGTTTATGCCACAGGTCTCTGCCTCAAAAAGAGCAGCAGCTCGTTCAATGGTCGGCTAAGGTCTCTCTCTCTCTCCCTTCTGAGGAACCACCTTTTTATCACCTTTCTTCTTTCTAGAAAAACTGGAACATTCTTGAAGGACTTTTAATAACCCCAATTTCCAGATCTGCCATTCCAACGATAGGTGCTTTCATTGGCGAGGAAGTCCATAATTAGGGCCTATGGCAACACCTGGTCAGCCTCGGCTCCAATTGTCACACATCTTCCCTGGCCATGGGGATCCAATTAGCGAAGATTGGACTGCCGGTCTTTATTTTCTCCCTGAAGAGAGCGCTTCTGAAAAAGTTCACAGGCAAGACCACACACAAACACACTATATAAAATATATGATTCTTTGAAGACATCATAATGCGGTAAAAGAAGCCAGTCTCATCGGTATTGAAAATGCCTCTGTCATCATATCATTTACACAAAGATTTAAGCTTTCCAATCCAATCTGTTAATTCATTTGAATTTACAGATTTATCTTCATCACAAATCTGTTTAAAAGATATGTTGTGACGTGTCCAGAATTTTTCTAGTTCATTGTAAAGACGTATAAGCATATATTTTTAGCTTGCTTGTTGGAATAATTTTGAAATGTTTGCCAAAATAAATGAAACTTTTTCAAAAATACCTGTCTACTATTCGGAGTGTCTGCTATCCAGAGGGAATAACATGGAATGTTCTATATAAAAGGACTGGGATTCGTAAAAATGTCCATTAATTAGAGGTGTCTGCTATTCAGGAGTGTCTGTTAAGGGAGGTACCATAGTAGAATATTTTCTGTCACAATTGTCCTTTTTTACGAGAAGGTAATTTCTTTAATGTTTCACTAGGGGCTTCGCCCCTAGGCTCGCTACGCTCGCTCCTCTGGTGAATCAAGTGAATGAATGACTCAATAGTTCTTTACAGCGATTGAGTCATTCATTTGTTTACAGTTGAAGCTTCCCCCCCCCCCCCCTCCTGGCGAAATGGATGAAGCCCGGCTATGGGTGAAAAATCGGATCTTCTTTCATGCCCTTCTGCAAAGGAAGCAAATGAGAAGATTTTTTTGAAGTATTTCTTTAAAATTCAATTAAAAATCGAAATTTTAAAATAGAGACTTGAAATGAAGTTTATATGAATGAGAAAGCTTTCATCTTCCCGTTGATATAAATATTTTCTTTGTAACATAATAAGTCTGAGAGCATCGAATTTATATATCTCGAAACGCATAAATTTTTCCAAAAAGTGGGTTTTCAATTTTAATAAAAATATCAATCTGTTTTAAATTATTTTTAAACAAATGAGGTCTTGTTTGAAGGAGAAATGTCTGTAGTCTTAGATTGTAAAAAAAAAAATTCTACGATCCTTTTTTGGCGAGTTATCGTAATCTGAACATGAAAAAGTCAGTATTTTCCCACAAAACATAAAATTTAAAAAAACTTAAAATCCGATGAATATGAGACATGTCTTACTTTCTTCCCCACATTGTTCTGCATCGATTGGTATTGGTCTCGACCCCATACCCCCAGCAGTTTCGGAGGAGATAGCGTGACAAGCTTTTGACAGCGGCGGCGGCTGCAGCAGCGGCAGTTACTTTTTTTTAGAATAGAGAGATTAGAAGTTAATGTTCATGATTTAAAACAGAAAATCCCTTTTTTTATTGTAGTTATAATTTAAAAAAATTATACCTTATAAAGAATTTTATTAGTTAAATAAGGTTAAAATTACCAGAACACAAAAAAATTGGTAACCTTATATATATTTTTTAATTTGCAGGTGATAGAGTAATCTTTTAGTTCTGTTTTAGCAGCTGTTATTTTATATTTTGTATTATTCTATTTTTAGGTTTTCGGTATGACAACATTAAGTTTTTGTTAGTTCAAAGTTGATGTAGATGTATTTGTTATTATTAAAATGTGGTATTTAGAATGTGTGCTAGTAATTCTTGTAAAAAGATAAATATTACTTGTGCCGCTTTGAAATAATGTAAAAGTTTTGAGAATAGAGGTTAATGTCTTATCAGTTTGCTCATGCTGGCGGACTTATATAATTGTGGTGCACTGTTACATTGTCATGCTATTTATTTTAGAACTAGGTGGAATTTTTTACACTTATGTTACTCTCTCTAATTTGATGTCATTTTAGGCATATTTTATACTACAGCTAAGTTGTTTCTGTTATTAATTTACTTTACATTTTTTAAAAATAAAACTTGTGATTTTAGATGTTGAAAAGATAGTTTAGATTAAAATTAAAGAAATCAGTAGAAAATTGAAATATGATATCTTACAGTAACCCAGTATTCACAGTATTCATAATTGTTTATTTGCTGGATTTTAACATTGAATTTTACTATAGTGTTGAAAAATTTTTAAATGAACTACTCATTTTTATCATGTTAAACTTTAGCTGTTACAAATATGTAGTTCATTTAATATAACTATTAGTTACAATGTAAAACGCCTCTAAAACTTAATTTCCTGACTGAATAGCAAATGTCATTCAGTTATATCTTCTTTGGCTATATTTTAATATCCCTTAGCTGTCATGGGTGTACTGAAGTTTCAAGATAATGTTTATTGCATAAGGCTACTTGTCTACTTAATATGTTAATCAGAATGCTCAAGTTTACACTTAAAGGAATATAATAAATTATTGGAATACTTATACAGTTAAGTGCTAAGGGTAACATGCATAATTATAAAACATAACATTCATCATTTGAAATTTTTTTACATGCCATCTATTTGTATATGCTTTACTCGACCTTGTAAGAAATTGTGCTTGTATTTTTCCTTTTGGACACAGCTGAATGAGTCTAATGTCGTGTCTTATACTGTATTTTTCTTTAATATTTTTACAGAGAATTCAATATGCTAAATCAGATTCGGATTGTGTCTCAAAAATGAAGGGTACCTTTGTTGAACGTCCAAAAGTCCCTAGATCTATCGAAGATAGAAAAAAGAAAAAAGCTACCAAAGATCAACCTAGAGTTCCAAATCAAATGCCTCCTGGTATGCCTCCTGCTCCCATGGTACAAGGTTTTGTATCAGGCGTATTTGCTCCACATCCAGCTATGATTCGTAAGTAATCTTTTAATCAATGTGTGATTAGTGTAATTGATTTCTTAGAGATCTATAATTTACGAAATGACTTAACAAGTTTTTACTTTTCTCAAAATGCTGCCCACATCTAGATATCAGTGCAACAAGTGACAAATGTTTTGTAGGTGAACCTACAAAGCATTTGTTGCAAAGAGTGTTGTTATCACTCTTTTAAAAAAATGTGTTGTACCAACCATCATATACAATGGTGAATGACATGATGACTGATCTATGAAATTTTCAAGCTCATTTCAAATGCCTTTTTGAGATTTTGGCATAAGTGCTAAAATTAAGATTTATGGGTAAATTAAGATATATTGGTAAGATTTTGGAAAGAAGTTTTGCCTGAACTTCTTTCCTGCAAAAATCCTGCAGGAGAGAGAGAGAAATATGTGTAATTTTTCCAGTTATAAAGTATAGGTTAAAGAAGTTTCAATATATTAGGATGTTATTTTCAAGCTGTTACATTTATAGTCTTAATAACTGATACACCTAAAAATATATCAAAAGATTGTTTAAATACATTATATATATATATATATATATATATATATATATATATATATATATATATTGATTTTTAGTTAAGATATTTAAAGATTTTGATCCATTTATAAAAACCAAAATTGTTTATTTTTTATCTTTCAGCTATGGTACCTGTGACAACATCAAACACTGATGCACCTCCAAATCAGATACTTTTCTTAACAAATCTTCCAAAAGAAACAAATGAGATGATGTTATCCATGTTATTTAGCCAGTAAGTTTTATTTAATTAATATTTATGTACATTGGTATTTCAACTCTTTAATAGAACTCAATATTAATTTGGTTTAAATGAGTTACTGAGAATAATTTAATTTTATAGATTTGAGTTAATTTTAAGCTTAAAATAATCTATAATCTATTTTTTAAAATTATGAAGATATTCATAGTTATGAGCTCGATTAAATTTATATTAAAAACAATTTATCTTGTCACTATTCAGTAGTTTTGTGTTAGAAAAGTTAATTTAAATTTTTGACAAAACTATAGGCAGTATTAATTTGTGAATCTAAAACTACAAATTATATTCTCAAGCCATGTTGGTTAAGAGCACTACATTCATCTTTTGCTGCAGGGAGGCTAGTTAGATTGAAACCTAGTTTACAGTCCATGTCAACAGTGGACCAAAATCCATAGGCTCTCTTTGCTATGTCAGAATTAATCTATCTATGTATATAAAACAGTTCCATGACTGACTGAAAGATAACACACAGACCAAACCTCTGGACCTAAAGGGCTGAAATTTTGCATGGCAATTCTTCTCATACTGTAGGGGTGCACTAAGAAAGATTTTTGAAACATTCTTCTTAGATCTTTTAAAATTAAACTTTCAAGCTGTTTTTGTAAATTTTTTTAAAGTTTGCCTATAAAATAATAATCTGAGGATTTTAAAATTTATATCATGAGAAAGATCATAAAAATTCCTTTAAAATGAAACCTTTTTCAAATCTTTACCTCCATGACAAACCTGGTAATATTAGTTCCGCCCAATGAAGAAACAAAAAAATTTGTTTATAAGGAAATCCTCTAAAAAGCAATTTCATTATTTTTTCATTGTAATTATCCTAAAATGTACTCTGTAGCAAAGCACGGTTATTAAGCTAATATATATATATATATATATATGTGTGTGTGTGTGTGCGTGTAAAGGATTTATCATGGGGGGCAAACCGTAAGAAACTTTAAAAGGGTTTTTTTCTAGAGAAAATGGGAATTCTCAATTTTACACTACTAATTTACGAGGTATTAGAAAAGAAGCACCACGGGGAAAACAAATAATAGGTATGGATTTTATTGACAGCTAAGCTCCGCCCAAGCCTCATTTTACATACGTCATACAATATTCTAGAATTTTTTTGGGGAGTGAAACAGCTTGATTCAAAGGGCTAAAAACATCAGAGACAATGTGATTATCAACTAGGAAAGATGTTCTGCGCTTGGCACGCACTCGTTTTGGATAGAGATGGGAATATCTTTAATTACAGAGCTGAGAGTTTTGAAAGGATATAATAAATATATTTAAATAATACTGGATTTGTCGTCATTCTGTTGAGAAGTGATGTCTGCAATTACTGGTAAGATTCTACATAATTACTAGCCATCGGACCACCATCGACTGCAACATTGGATTTAAAGGGAGTAACATCGTAAGCTAGAATCGGACTACAATTATAAGAAATAGGTGTGAGAGCCAAGTCTGTCACACATATATATATATATATATACGCACACACAGTAGAACCTTGATTGGTTGTTCCCAGAATCGTTTTCCCATGTGTCGTTTATTTCATCCAATCCTGATAATAATATTTCTTTGTTACGTTCCCACATTTATTGTTCAGTGCAGTTGGTCCCTTGAAAAATGATAGTTTATATTCTCTTTACATAATTATAGGTTGGCAATGAAAATTAGAGAACATTCCTTAAGTACTTGTATGAAAGGGGAAGGGGGATTTTTTTTTTATTATTGAGTATGGCAATTTATGTTTTAATATCATAAAATTAAAATGCTAAAAAGTAAGGCCATTTGTGCATGTTTGCTATGGCTGAAATCTTTATTATCATGGTGAAGAATTTTTTAATTTTTTTTTTTTTTTTTTTTGGGGGGGGGGGGGGGGTAGTAAAAGAAGTCCACTTCTATCCCTGGTGGCTTTAACTTCTTAGTTGATAAATAGAGATACAAAACTTATTAACCTCTTAAAAGGGGGGGATGGCTGTGAGGGGCTGCCAATAACATATTAGAACATAAAATCATAAGCAGTGCCACACCACAAAAACAGGATCAGTAGGAAAAATAATGAGACCGTACACTTCTTCAAATTGGTCAGATCAGTGTTGTATAACCTTTAAAGTATTTTAACCCAACAATAGAATATGTATCATTTGGGAGAGAGAAAAATTTAGCAAAGAAAGGTGATTATTTAAATTTGTTAAATCATAAATTGTGTGAATATTTACACTATGCTCAAGTGCCTTTCACAGCAAAAAGCCCCCTGAATATATCTGGGGTTTGACATTTCGAAAGGAGTAATGACCAAATATTTTCAAGCTTAGATACTAACCATAGTTTTAAATTTTAATTCCTGACCTTTAAAAGAAGGAAAAAAATGAAGGATTTTTAGCATCTTTACACTAAAATGACCAATGCTGTTTTAGCCTGATGTCATCATTTCAACTGACTTATGTAAGTTAGGATAGAAAAATAATAGAAAATTAAATGTCTTAGTTATTGATCTCCTTGACTTACTACATCCTACTCTCAAAATTTATTATAAAATGCTTGTATGTAGCAGATGGATATTATTAGCACAGTTAGTTGGAATAAAATTTTAATTACAAGTACAGTGGAATCTCGATGCATCGCTTTCCCGTATGTGTCAATTATTTCACTCAGTCCCGACTATCATATTGCTTTGTTATGTTCCCACATTTATCATTCAGTTCAGTAAGTCCCTTGAAAAATGATAGATTGAGATTAAACTGTATTTTATAATTCAAGGGTACATAATATACATCATACTTTGTTTCTGCATATATGTGAATTTTTTACTCATATTGAAGTATATAAAATGATAGTCTCAAGAAATTGCAATTAGTTTGCCTCAAATGACATCCCTCCACCCCCTTTTTATGGTAAAAAAGGTATTTGCTTCTCTGATTCCATCTTTGTGTTTTATAGGTTTGGTGGCTTCAAAGAAGTCCGTCTGGTTCCAGGAAGGCATGATATAGCATTTGTAGAGTTTGAAAATGAAGTTCTTAGTGCTGCTGCAAAAGATGCTTTAGAAGGATTTAAAATAACACCAACTAATGCTATGAAAATAACATTTGCCAAAAAATAATATTTCATTACATTCAAATCAAGATATCTTATTTCTGTAACATTTTTCAGTAAGCATTTATTTGTATTATCTTTACATAAATATTTTTTCTTGTTTAATAGAGTATCACTTTCACAATCAAATACATAAATTTTGCTTATTTAAGAACTTGTATCTATCTATATATATATATATATATATATATATATATATATATATATATATATATATATATATATATTAATTATTTTTTTGGGGGGGGAGAGGGGGGTCAGCAGAATCAAGTTAATAAATCATTTGGATTCTGTCTTGAATGAATTGTGAATTCTGTCACATACACATTTATCATTTTAGAGTTGTTCCCATTTTTGGTTTTGTTTGGAGTGCTATGGCCATTTTTTGCTACAAAAGGACTAATTAGACTGGGACCTATAGCTTAACCCTTTAAGACCCAGCCCGCAGGATCGTGCGGGTTAGACATTTATTTATGTTTTTGCTTCTGGAACAGTCGTATGTAAGAAAAACCCGAATCGAACGATCGTGCTGGTCAGCAGAAAGTGTAAAGTATCATTTTGTATCAACAAATGGCACTTGTAGTCCATGTTTTACTTTCAACCGGCAATTCTAGATTTGTTTACAAGTACAACGGATACAGTTCGCCATTTTGTCTATCGTAAAAAGGTAATTATCAATATATTTCTAATTGCTTAAATACAAATTTGTGTTTTAATGGGTTAATAAGTAAAAAATATTAATTATGCACTATTTATAATGTTCGTAGGACTCAAGATTTCGTTACCCGCATGATCGTGCGACTTGGGCGTTACGTTAGTCACTGCTCTGGAATAGAAGGACAATAAAAAAGTGATAATGTCATCAAATTGTTGTGGTACTGAACCAATGGATAAAGTTCAATGCTGATCAAAAATCACTCGTAATTATATTGAAGTAACATGTCTATTATAAGTGATGATGAAGGTGACAATGTAATTCCTCCCATAAAAAAATCAAAATACTATAATCCGCCGGCTATAAAACCATGCCAGGATAAAAGGTATGATATGTATCAGCATTTTCCATGTGTTGATGACATATCAAGGTCTCGCAAGTGCAGATTTGAATACTATGAAAGCAGTTCGAAAACACGTTGCGAGAAATGCAATGTCTATTTATGCCTCTCAAAAACAAAAACCTGTTTTAAAGATTTCCATTGTAAATAATCAGTCAATAAAGTAATATGCCAATAATTTTCTTATTTGTAACAATTTTAGTTGAATAAGGTTTGTTTCTTCTATCAACTTAGAGCCAGAAAACGTATAACTCGTAAAATTTTACAAGTGATGATTTCACAGGAAAAGCCCAACCAGCACATTCGTGCAGGTACCCCACTCCCCACGTTGCAGGGAACCAGCAAAATTTTTTTTATTTTTTTCAGTGTCATTGGGGTCAGTATAGAGTTATTAACCAGAAAAATGTAATATTTAAAGGCAAAAATATTTTGGGTTTTAAAGGGTTAAAGCTGATTCCGAACGGCTACAAACATCCATACCAAAAGTGGGACTTGAACCCACAGACTCTGGTGTCGAATGCCTTAGACATTTAGCCATCGTCTGAATATTCCCATTTTTATCTCTCAGTCATACCAAGTCACATACAAAGTAATACAATGTCTTATTTTCAATCTACCAAATTATCAGCAAATCTTTCTCTGATAATTTTATTTTCCAGCCATAGCACACATTATAGCTGGAATATTGTCTTGTTATAGTATAGTGTGTCTTACTGCTATATCTAAATCATATTTCAGTATTTTGGAAAAAGACCAAGTGCAGAGGCTTGCGTAGGGTTTTAGCGGCCCTGGGCGAAACACATTTACTGACAATCAAATTTCCCTACGTACTGAGTAATAGATCTTGTAAGACACCTTCAGCCTTCAGACCCCTTTCTTCCCAACAGGTTTAGAGCGCATTTACTTACTTGTCTTACACTCCCTGGAGAAATGTCTTATCTATTGTTTGCTTTGAATAGACCAAACATTTGACCAAATGGTATTAGTAGTCGTTCACAAAGATATGTTCACGTTTATCTCAATTTGCAACTATTCTGGGAAGAGGGACAGATTCTAACAAAATGTAGTGACTGACAGATAGTAGAAACTGATATTGAAAAAAAGGATTGATAATCAAGGTTTTACGATAACTGAATTGAGGATAAATCATGTTTATCTCATACCGAGAAATTCTTCGAACCAAAAGGGTAGTTTGTCAATTAAGATTCTTTTAAAAAAATCGAAACATATATTTTTTTATAAGCTGAATTATAGAAACCATGAAAAATGAGGGATTTCTTAAAATACCCGTAACATTTAGAAAAGTACTGCGATGAGGAATAAAAATGGTGGCCCTGGGCACACAACACAGGTGGCCCTGTGGCACCTGGGTAATTTACACAATACTTTAAAATCCACACAGTTTTACAAAGGAATGTACAAAGTTATCTTCCAAACAAATACAGAGGTTAATTATGCCAGAAATGAGGTTGTTAATAAGTGCCATCTATCAGGGCAATGATTCTGGTAAAAACATCAGCATGTGAAGATTATAGCGAATCAAGTAGGGCTGTACCATCAGTAAAAGTACCATGCGAGTTATTTTTTAATATATTTCCTCAAAATTTTACTGTTAACCCAATTTGAAGATTTTTTGCTGTTTCAACCATTTAATATAAGAACCTGAGTATACATATTTATTTGTCAGAAAATTTAAGGTGACTGCCTACGTTGAAAATGTCATTTTTTTACTACTTTAGTCAATTTTATTATTTGCAAGGATCGTGTAATTCAATCTTTTCTCTTTACAAAACTGTTTTGATTTTCATTTTACATCAATTAGAAGCAGAGTTATAGCTATTTTAAAAAACATCATCGGCTACAAAATTGAACTGGAAGTTTGGTTTTGAAACTGGAAGTTACCGTAAATTGCAGCTTCTAGGTTTTAAAATTTTTTCTCTAATTGATAAATGTGTCATAATGTTGCTAGTGCACAGCCATTACTTTGCTGCAGTTATGTAATTGATTTCTTGATAGAAATTTGCAACTTCGTCATACAATCTAGTGTTTGTTTACATTGCTTTTTAAAACTTTAAATGCTTTTTTTTTTTAGAATCATGTTTCTTAGCACAAATCTCTACCGTTATATCTCACATAATGCATATAATTCGATGAAATTTTCAAGACATATTTTAGATGCTATTGTTAATGAAATGACCAGCAATAATTGATGTATAATAAAGTTTTTTTTTATTTGGAGCTGTTTTTATAAGGAGAGGAATGACGAATCATGGGGAAATTTTCAGATTGGAACATAAAATTGTCTGTATTATTTTTGCATTTTAAAATTTCTCTTAGATTGTAGGTCATTTTGAAGATAACTGTCATATGTATCATGTGTGAGAAGGAAACTAAGGTAATAGCATTACAATTTTGTGCAGAGTGATAGGCGTTTTAGCTAAATTTCATTAAAAAATTACTTCAAGTTGACCAATTTATACAAAAGTATGGTACTTACAGGTAAGTTTTTGCTCATATTTTAATTTTTAAGTGCTATTTTACCATAAAAGACCAAAAAAGCCTTAAAAAATTATTTTTTCAAAAAATTGGCTCCGAACATAGGCAGTCATCTTAAAATCCTAAGTTTGATTAGACATTAATGACATCAATAGACAGGAAAAAAAATTTCCCAAAATGCCCACGAATATCCATTCAAATTAATATTCATTGTAGCCACAGGCAGAATTTATAACTTAAGTATCTTTCTCATTCTTCAAACCAACAGGAAACTCAGTAAAGGCTTGATAAATTTTGATAAATAATGAAAATGCATGAAATGAAAGCACACTTGAATGGTTTACTATCATGAAAGTATTTACAAGCACAACTTTACTAAAGAAGTTTTATTATATCATCAAAGAATCATTCTAAACATTCAGTACAAACTTTTTAGTGAACCACACATCAATTTATGTATTATTTTTGTAGTAACTGTTGTATAATTATGGATATCATAATGAATATGGTTGTCAAATATCAAAATATATATTGTGAAAATATTTTGTATATTGAGTACAATGCTTAATAAGTGGTAATTACAATGCATAAAATGAATTTATATGCATTATTTACATGGATTTATGGTAAAAATAAAAAGCTGTAAAATTTTCTTTCACTAATCCCTAATTTCTAACTTAAAACAAGATATAATTTATAAACTACAAAGGAAAACTGCTGCTATTGCATCAAATATAATATTTACAACTACATGTCATTTACAATGAATATAATCTATATACAAATATTTAAAATAAAGTATTTGCAGATTCACAAATACCAGCAGTTTTGTGCTATACGCCAGTGAAATCAATTATACAAAGTTCATATCACAGTTTATCTCAAAATACCAAAAAGGTAAAATGAATAATATTAGTAGGAAAGGATAGGAAGAAATAATAAAATATATATTAACAATTAAATAATGCCAATAATGTGACACACAGAGAAAAAGGGGAATGAAAAAACACAGAAAAGAAAATGAAAGAGCTAAATAATAAATATTGCATGAATTATGAATTAGGAGTTTTACTAAAATATTTTAAGAAAATAAGTTATATAGAAGATGATTCTTGATATACAATGTATAAAACATGATTTCATAACTGCCAAAATCTAAAGAATAACATTCAGTAGTTTCATGTACAATAATTAATTCAAACTTTTGAAATTACAAGTATGATTTTTGTTACATACAGCAAATAATGAGTATATGATAGTTTAATCCAACATGCTTATTCCTTGTAAACGCTGCATTTTTTTTCTTTTTCTCTTTTTTTTTTCTTCTTTTTTTTTCCCTTGGGGGGGGGGTTAAGAAAAATTTTCAAAGTATCAAGAAGTCTTCATTGCTTTAGAGTTAGCTTATAAAATTTCTTCATCACAAGTATTGAACATTCTGTGGGAAAAAAAAATTAATAATTTTCCCCCTTTATGCACATGCTTGATCCTTTTTACAGACAGTGTTATAATTATAGATTCCAAACCATTAAGAATTATCTTCAGGTTAGTCACCTCAACTAAATTTAAACATAGAGATGATTTTTATACATGATGATGATATTCACAGCAACTCCATTTGCAATTTTAAATAAATGCATTATGCTAAACTGACAGATTTAGAAACTTAAGTTTTAGATACAGAGACTCATACTTACACTTCTCATAAGAAATTCACAGTTATACACTAAATTTAAATGTGACTTGTCTGTTGACTTGGGATCTACTTTGTGCCTGTTTGCTATCACAAAGGAGTTTTAATTCTGAATATGCAAATTAATAGCAAGATTAACAACAAACAATGTAAATGACTAAATATATATTGCAGAACAGTCTCTCAACAGACATTCCAAATTTAAAATAGCAATCAAAACACATTCCAGTTGCCAGTTATCTATCAACTCAGGTAGGGAGATTAATTTCATTTCCAAATCTTTTTAAACCTGTAATAACAATGAATTTAACTGTGATCCTAGGCTGTGTAGCACAAGTTCTGGCATAGAGTGGGAACAGATATTAAATACCTACTATGATGCTTTAGAAATAATGAAGAGTTGATTAAAATAAGGATACAAACACACCTGGCCTAATTTTAAAATTAACTACAGTTTTGAAATTCAAAAAGCTGCCCAAGTAAACCGCATATAAATGCATTGTCTTTATAAAAAAAAGGTTTGAAAGTAATGTCATGAAAACATCATTCAACGCAAAATAGACCTGGTTTGGAAAAACCTCAATTTACCCCCCTATTTAATTGATGTATTTTATAACAGTACTATATCTATATCTATATATATGTGCTACTACAGTTTTTTTTTTAAAGCTTAATGGCTGAAAATTATAAAAAGAACACAATTCCTTTATAGTAAAGGAAAATGAGACTAATTTCATGATAGGATAAATACAGTCAGCTTCCTCAGACCTGCTGCTGTGTAATCCTCAATAAATTTTAAACAATAATTTATAAAAGAAATGTAAAATGGTGAAAATTACATTAATTTTCTGTCAGTTTGAATGAAGCCTTTATTCAAATGTTTTGTTAATATTTTTACCCACTGTAAATTGTAACCGTTAACGCAATGCAACCATAGCAAAATAACATGAGGGAGTTACCAGGTCCCTGCAATGCAATTGCTACAAGAGCAACAGAAGGTATAATTTTGATTTGCTTTTGAATCATTAAAAAAAAAATAATTTGGTTTTTACCTGCAATAGTTTATGATTCAGTTTCTGTACAGCCTCTATGGTTTTCAGGATCCCACTTGATATTTTTCAACAATTGATCATGCCATTTTTCAAATGATAATTATGATAATTTAGTTTTTTTTTAAAGAAAAATTATCTATACAAATATCAAAATAATACAAATAACATCAAGTGAGATATTAAAGATTTACTAATAGTACCTAGATTAAATGTTATATTGAAATATATATACTATATTAATCATATAGATACATTTTTCTATTAAATTAATCTGCATGAAAATTTTTCAATTAACTACCTGAATTGCTTAAAATATTACAACTACCTGAAACATGAAACAGATGGAGAGAATTTTAAAAAATGCAGATTTATAATTTTAAAATTTTTTAATGCACCTGGAGAATAAAAACTACTACAGAAACCAAACGATACATATTTGTATTTTAATGAAAATCAAAAGATAAAATGGTGCAAGCAGCAAAGACGTCAGTTATATTTTTGAATGTTCATAGTTCCAATGGTTTTTACAATAGAACTTCTATTATTTATATATACATATTAATCCCTCTACTGAGCTTAATAAAATTTGTACCTTTTAAGGGTCTGGAACCAATGTAGAACCTTTTTATACACCCCTATAAAATAATTTTTAAAATTAAGGCCTATATGAGGCCATTGGATACCTTGTGTTACAGAAATTTTTATTGAAATAATCAAAGATACAGTGTTTCCCCCCCCCTACTTTTACACATTAATTTATACCACAGTAATGATAATTTGTTATAAAATTACATGGGAAAAAAAAGGAACAAAGCAAAATTATGTTATCCCCACAAGTCTTTGATCCCACACTAATCAAATTTTAAAGTCTAATATACGATTAATTTTGCACAGTCTTTAGGTTTACTGAAGTAGAGTAATACTCAGCATACATAAATATACAGTGAAACTTCTCTAGCATCCACTTCTTTCGGAACCATTACTGGCTGCCATACAGAAATTGACTCCTATTTGATGACCACCCTTCAAAACTGCCTTTTTATTTTTTCTTTTCTTTTTTTTTAACCATGACGGGCTTTCTTAGAGAAGTTTCACTGTATATGGCACTACAGAAAAATAGAATTCATAGTAAGTACATTAAGTACATTTATTTATTTTGAGCCTGTGAAATATTGTTCAATTGAAGTAAAATTGAAAAATGAACAAATTTGGCTTGCTATTAAAAGTGACTTTTCTCCCCCATACACTCTACACATAAAACAAGTTTTTTTTAATGATAAAAATTAAATTTTTTATATATATATATATATATATATATATATATATATATATATATATATATATAAATGGTTTTCTATCTAATAATTCCTCTTGAACTGAGAAATATATAAACAACTATAAAGTATTGAAAAATGTCAAATAAAACTCTGGAGATCAGACCTTGCTAAGAAAATTCAAAAAGTTGGCAGTTATGCTATTAATACAAAATTTTAAGTAACCTAAGTCCATAGTATTAATACAGTCATGTAATAGAAAAAAAGCAACTATTGTCTTTTAATTTCTTACAAGAAAAATACACCTAATTTTAAAAAATGCATGCTAATTAATTACTGACAACACATTAAAATTTTTTTCAATAGGCAATAAAAGGTTCAGAATTAACATTGAAAATTCTAACATGACAGTGTCTTTATTATGCATGGAGACTTTTTTTTTTTTCTTTCTTCTTCTTCTGTATATTTTTTTGTAAAATATAGTTTTTACTTTAACAAACTTTCTGGAATTCATTTAAAAATAAACCCTAATTACAAAATAAAACATGAAATGAGTTTTATTTCTTGCATATCTAATTCTACTGTTAAATATGAAACACTTTTTGATTGATTTATGGATGATAAATAATTATAATAGAAACTTAATGGCAATCGAACACATATCATTTTGTATATAGTCCAAAGTCCTACCTTTTGACTGATAGAAAGTAACACAAAAGGGGTATATTCACCGGAAATAAAATCCTCGGGTTTTCAAACGCAATATAGAAATTCATAAATAACAGTAAAGGATGTTTTAAAAAACATCTGAAAACAAATGAGGAAACAGAAACAATGTGAAATTAAAAAAGATACACCCTAAACATATTCACCAACCATTATATAACACCAATAAAAATATTTTACAAATCTCACCATACACCTATTATATCATGTTAGAATCTTCTAATTCTGATATGTTCAAAACAATTTCAAACCACCTAGAAATTGCAGCTACTTTTATAAAACAAACCATCAATAAGAGATTACACTATATTTCAAATAATATCCAGTCAGTAAAAACTTATAAGAGAAATTATGGCAAATATGTACAATAGGGATTTCATTGCAGTCAGACAGATTCCATATTAACAAAAATGATTTGTTGTGAATGAATGCCTATTTACAATACATTAGTATAACATTTTATGAATCTTCAATATTTTTCCCAGTCTCTGTTTTGCTGTGGCAAAACCTTTTTTAGGCTTTTTGTTCACTGAAAAAAAAATTAAAAGATTAAAATAAAACCTTAAAAATAGCTAAAGAAAGAACTGAACAAAAATCAATAAAATTACCAGTGTATATATATACAGTGGAGTCTCAATCTATCGTTTTTCAAGGGACCGACTGAACTGAACTACAAATGCGGGATCATAACACAGCAATATGATCAACGGGACTGGGTGAAATAAACGACACATATGGGAAAACGATGATTCTGAGAATGATCGATCGAGATTCCACTGTATACACATATATTTACGCACACAATATGTCTATCTATCAATCTAAATAGATAGACACACACATAAAAAAATAACGCTATCTATCTAATAAAGATGAGTCGGCCAAATCTGCATGAATCACAATAATAATACATCTAACTACATTGGGTCTACATTGTGAACACAGACAACATATATTAGAAATAAAAAACACATAATTATTTTAAAGCACATAAATTACTGCACTACCTTTACATGGTTTGAAACTTTGGTAAATTTTTAGGAAGTTTCTTTGATTTCTCGAAGCATTTTTATGATAAAAATTATAAACAATTCCTAGATATTTTCATTACTGAAGATAGATTTCAATAGATATTTTCATTTTACTTTGGAATTTTCTTTAAGTAGAGGTCATTGCAAGCACAGGCAGGTAACCCTCAGGCATATTAAGTGTGCATTTAGGGCCTCAAAATATATTGTAACTCACATTTTAAATTTAAAAAAAAAATCTTTCTTGTTACAAATTCTCATTTGATGAACATGTATATGAGGTGAAATATGCACAAATGCAAATTTTCTGCAATGATGATAAATTACAAACCTTAAAACCATAGTTAGAGAGATGAAGTATCATTTAATAGTTTTCCCTACCTTCAAAACAACACTTATAAGAACCTTTATAGCTTTGCATGAAAATTGCAGGAATTCAGTAATAAAAATTCTTTGAAAACTATTTTCTTTTTCCCTCTGTGAGAAATTTAGTAGTTTTGATCCAACTCTTTGTATACCCCAATTTCTTTTCTTTGACAATACCTAGTTTTACAGGGATGTTTGAACCCTGTCTCAATATCAAATCACCCGTTTTACCTCTATTACCAGTTTTCTTCACAACTTTGCATGGAAAAGAACTCTTTCCTCACAAACAACAGAATACAAAATAATCTTTAAAATCACTCTCTATTAACTACTATTACACCATAATTTTCCCCCCCAATTATACTCACTAGAGATATCTGCACACTTTTTAGGTCCCTTTAGATCAGTGGTTCCCAACCGGTGATCCGCAAGAGCCTCCTGAGTGGTCCAGCCCCACATATAAAAAAGTTGCCAAATAAATGGGGATTTTGAAAGCAATGTTCATAGAACTAGATGGGCCAAATATATCTGATGACTATCAAGTGTTGAATTAAAATTTCTTAAAAGTTTAACATAATTATTTTATTATTACAACATGATACATAAGAATGTGAGTATGTTACTCCTGTAGTATGTATACCCCCATATGCACGGAAAGTTCTCCCCCCCACCCAAGTCGGTGGGGTGGTCCGCACATGGTCCAATTTCTGGCTTAGTAGTCCGCAGACTTCTACAGGTTGGGAACCACTACTTTAGATGAACACACTTCAAGGGAAAAGATCAAATTAGCAAAGTAAGAAATTAATTTGAAGCTTAAGCGCTACCATCAATACATTGCAGATTAAAAATCAAGGGAAATTTGAGTTACCTTTGGGTGGTTCAGAGGGTAGTTGACGCTTATTGTTCCAGAGAGAATTTGATGGACCAGGTTGTTGCTCAGAAGAAAGGATTTTATTTTTTGTGATAGGCTTTTTCTTCATGTATTGTCTTTTCTGGGGCTACAAAAAGTAACAAGAAACAAAATCAACAATACAGACTATAGCATGTGCAAATCGCTTTCACTGTAGATATATATATTAATTTTTAAGACCTGAGGAAACCTAGCGTAACCCATCGACTTCTTCATAGAAATTAAGATCATAGATAGAGGATGGAAATAAGTCACTCGAGGATGCATGAAAGGAATATGGAAGAAACTAACAAAACATTTTGAAACAAATGCAATTCATTCAGTATCCAAGCAAGAAGATCCTTCTTTGGCTGAAGTTATAGACCTGATCTTAAAATTTGGTGAGAAACTTAATCTGGAAATTTACAACGAAGATATCAACCAATTTATTGATCATGATCCAGAAGAGCTAACCAATAAGGATTTATTTGCAAGAGACTGTAACACATTATGCTGCAGAATAAAATATGGATACAAACAAACAAACTGAGAGTACAATGAAAAAAAATTGTTTTGAAAGAAATGGCTTCAGCTTTTCACTACATTAATAAGGGATGACAACAATTAGAAGCAATGGATCCAAATGAAGAAAGGTTCACAAGTGTAAATCGTTGTATTCTGGCTTGCTACCAGACAATCTACAAGAAAAAGAAGACGCAAACTGTTCAAACTACATTGGATAACTTAAAAATACTTGCAACGTATCTTCTGCCACATATTCTGAACCAATGGATTGTACTAATATAGTAAGTAGTGATGGCGAAGAATAATTTCTCTCTTCTAAATAAAGTACAATGTATTTTAAATTACGTATGTATGTAGGAAAGTAAAAAATACAAGTATGTACATATACAAAAAAAACAAAAAAAAAAATTGTTTGAAACTCGACTTACGGCCAATGTCTCAGTCCCTGTCTCGGTCGTAAGTCGAGGAATATCAGTACAATACTTCAAACAAAAACTAAAATGTGTGATTTTTAGCACCTTCTTGCTTTTTATAGTCATATGATGTGTGTGATATGATGCAACATATTTTCTTGAATCTTGTGTACTTTCTATCCAGAAAGACTTCTGGATAGAAAGTACATTGCTATCTGTTATGTGCATGACAATCGAGTACAAATGTTGTATGAAATAAGCTTGAACAATAAATTCATACCTGAATATGTCATGCACATAACATTCAAATAAATATGGTAGTCATTTACTTATTAACAAGAGGTTTTCATAGTTGCCTAACAACCAACTAACAGTTGAAATGTGGTAGGTTGCAGTTATATTTCCAAGACAGTTTATTACTTATTCACATGCCAAGATATTTAAAAAAAGAAAGAAAAAAAGAAAAAAAAAAAAGAAGAAAAGAAAAAAAAAAACCTTCATAAGTTATATAAGTTGACAATCAACTTGAGCTAAATAACTTTTATATAAATAAGGTTCGTATTTGCTCTTATTATAGATAAATAGCACAGACAATTAAAATATTTTTTTTTACATTCAACCTCAGAAGGGTAACCATTGTTTATTGGGAATTACTTACTGCATTAGAGCTGGCAAATAAAATATTAATTTCTTCATGTTCAACGTCAAAATGATACTCATTATTTATTGGGAAATACTTAACGTGTTAGATAAAAATATGAACAATAATGTTCAAACAAGTTAACTGTTAAAAGTTAACCATTAAAAATTAACTGTTCAGCATTACTCAATACAAAAAGCAAAAAGAATCAGAATTAAAATAAAAATTCATACAACAACTTAAGCCAGTTAAAAAGGGAGAATATTAAATTGACATGCATAAACTCACCGGCATAGTAGCCAGTTTTGCTGCAGCTGCTGCCAAACCACACTCAATAGCTTCTTTGCGGGTACCTTCACGCACTGGACGTTCTGGCTTTGGACAGTTAGGGACTAATTTGGCTAATAAATTAAAATTGATAGAAATTAAAATTCACTTAAAAGAAACTTTTCATCAAAACAGAAAAAAAAGAGCTGTAAAAATTTCTATTTACCTTTAGGATTCCATGGCTCATCTCTCCTACTCCTTCCTCGAGGTTTAAAAACATGACATTCATCATCAGATGCATCTAATCCCAAATAAACTGGGAAAAAAAAGGGAATATTTATTAATTTCTTTTTTTAAATTAACCTTTTCATTACGGGGTGGGATAGCATGTATCCCAAGAATACGGGCCCAAGAATGAATGAATGAATGAATATATATATATATATATATATATATATATATATATATATATATATATATATCTGTACGTCGGAGGTAAACTATTGTATGTGCAAAATTTCAATTTTTCAGGAGAGCTTTTCAGGACAGCTTTGTGATGGTTTACCTCTCATCAGGACTTACATATGCAATAGTTTATAAGTCCATATTTAATCCACCATCTTATTTTGCATATATGACAGTTTTCCTCAAAGAAGCTCCTCCAAAAGGAGTCACTTAAATAAAAATATCGAAAATGAAGAAAATTCATTTATGATAGTTTACCTCTGACATACAGATATAACCCCCTTAGTACCCTAATGGCCATTTTTACAAAGGGGGTATCCCATCCTAAAGAGGGAATTTGAAAAATGGGCCCTGTAAGCTAAAGGTTAATGTTATAAGTAGATGATACATAGAATGGATCAAGAATAATACTCTAGAAACATAATACAAAATATCAGCTGTCATACAGAAATAATGAAGCAGAAAAAAAATATGTTCACTAAAAATTAATAAATCAGAATAAATAAGAAACATATTGAACAGTGAGATTAAGCAATACTTTTAAAATAGATTATTTAAGTTACTGAAAAAGTTTAACAAATTCAATTAAAAAAATATATAGCACAACACACTAATATTTTATTTCTGTTAGAGAAGTTTCTGTCAGCTTAATTGATCTGCCTACAGGAGAGAATAAAAACTAAGATTTAGAGATTTTACTGATTGATTACAGAATAGCAAACTATATAAATTCATAACAATCATGGAATATCCAAAATTTCCCACAACATTTGCTACAGTTACTGAATTTGATCAAAATCTTCAAAATGATTCAACAATTTTTATCCTATTGGCTGATCGGTGCAATATCTTAGTTGACACAGTTGTCTTTTGCTATATGATTGGATGAAATTGGACTGAAATGTTAAGCATATGAGATGGTTGAAATTGGGTTCATTTTTTATCAAACTAAAAATAAAATTAAAATAAATACACATATAACTGCACCTTTTTCTTAGATTCAGAAAATACTGCTTAAGTACAAGATAAATACAAACATGGAGAAAATTTCCAAATGTGGGAAAACTAACAAATTTTTCCCGAATGCAATCAGGGTTTTTTAGAACCAATTTTTAATTTTGACACTTTTGGGGGAATTTTGTGACCAGTAGAGATCCTGCCTATATTTCACTGAGAAAAAAATTTTAACACTACATTTCTAACATGATTTTCAAAAAGAATCTTGGCTGCAAACAAAAATATTTTAACAAAAAACTATTGGAATTTCAGTAATCTATATACAGTGGTACCTCAACTTAAGAGTTTAATTCATTCCATGACTTAGCTCGTAACTCGAAATACTCGTATCTCGAATCAATTTTCCCCATTGAAATGAATGGAAATGCCATTAATTCATTCTGGGCTCCCCCAAAACACCGCAATTTTTTTGTTACATGTTTTTAAATAAGAAAAATGTGCTTATAAACGACGAACATTGTATAAAAATGCAATACAATAGAATGAACTACAATAAATTTGTTTTATTAAGTGTAATGTACAACATTTATCTTGGAGATCAGACTTGAAGATGCTGATGGAAGAGGAGGAGAAAGGTTGAACTGAAAAATTAAATCTTATTCGTTGATTTTTGATCTTTTCGCACCGCTTTCCTCACTTTCGCTTTTATTACCAGCTACTCTCTTAAAGTGAACGAGTGATACACGGAAGCTGAGCAATTGTTACATCGTTCACTGTGGCGGTAATGTCCTGATTCTTCTTTCTGAGAATCCGAAGAACATTTTCTCAGAATCCAATCTCTCAGTTTAAGACTGGATAGTAGTCTCAGAATAATATGTATACAATTGCATAATGATTGTACATAAAGGTTGTAAATATTATATGCTGCTTGTGTTCTCATTTGATGAGCACGTAACATGGCATTCGCTGCTCAAACTAGCGGTGGGATATCTGAAGCTTGCTCGAAACCTGAATTTTAGCTCGTAACTTGAAGCAAAAAATCTACCGAGAGAATGCTCATATCTCGAAAAATTCGTAAGTCAAGGTATAACTGTATATAAAACAGTTCCGTGACTGACTGACTTACAGATAATGCACAGACCAAACTGCTGGACCTACAGGACTGAAATTTTGCATGGCGATTCTTCTTACAGTGTAGGGGTGCACTAAGAAAGATTTTTGAAAAATTCTTAGATTTTTTACAATTAAATCTTAAGCTGTTTTTGTAACATTTTTTAAAGTTTGCATTTAAAATAATAATTGGAGGGTTATAAAATTTATATCAAGAGAAAGACCATAAAAATTCCTTTAAAATGAAATCTTTTTCGAATCTTTACCTTCATTTTCTGATTTTTGGTGAATTTTTAAAGATTAATTTTTAGAATTTAATTTAGTAAATGCTGATCACGTGGTTTCTTTTCTTTTTGTGATACTTCCAATTAATTTTGTGTCATGTGCATAACAACAAAATAAATTAACAAAAAAAATATTAAAATGTGGTAAAAGATAAAATTTAACCACTAGACTAATTGATATGGAAGTTTTTTAAGAGTTTAATTCAAATTAGTATGTTTTATTAATATTAAACATACAAATTAATTGCATACATTGACTGTTGTATTTAATTTGAATATTTTCTACATTATTTTGTCTATAAAAATATCCGTTACGATTTTTTTATAAATATATTCATTTATTTTCTTTTAGGCATTAATCGCAGACATTGACCTTTGTCTTTAATTTTAATGTACTCTGTAGTGAAGCATGGGTATTCAGTTAGTACAGGTATAAAAATCCTGCTATAGAGTGATTATGCATGGTAAACCATAATTTAAACAAAGCATGTCTTACTGTAATCCCCATCTTGATGACACTGCTTCAGCTGCTCTTCAAAATCATCATCATCTTCATTATTATTGTTATTATACCTGGAAAGACCTAATGTAATTTTTGAGTTCCTCATAGGAGGATTTGATTTTCTAGCTAGTATGGATAAGTTAGCGAGAGAATTGTCCATGTGTGGCAAAGAATTGTCCAAAGAGCAGTTTTCCGTTTTGAAAGCATCTTGAACTGGTCCAGTAGGGACACCTGAAGGATCACCTTGACTAGGAAATCTAATTGCAGCTTTACTCATAGACAACATTCCTTGAACTGCATCAAGTGTTGAGGGTTCTAACTGAGCTTGACCAGCACTGGAAAAAAAAATTTTTGAAAAAGATTAAAAACAGAGCATATTCATCATAAATTAAGCTGTGATATTATATGAAGGAAATAAAGCAGTGGTTCCCAACCAGTGGTCTGCGGACCACAGGTGGTCCGTGAGAGCTTTGGGAGTGGTCCGGCACCACATATAAAAAAGTTGCCAAATAAATGGGGATTTTGAATGCAATGTTCATTGAATTAGATGGGCTGACTATACCCGATGACTATCAGATGCTGAATTAAATTTTCTTAAAGCTTAACATTATTTTATTATTAGAATATGATCCCTTATATTAGTACATTAATCCTGTATCCCTTTTGATTGAGGGATATTCTATACCCCCATATCCCCCAGAAGGCCACCCCTTCAATTCAGTGTGTGTGGGGGGAGGGGTCCACACATGGTTCAATTTTTGGCTTAGTGGTCTGCAGACTTCTATGGGTGGGGAGCCACTGAAATAAAGGGTGTAATTTGCAGGGGAGGATGGAGGGACAATTTAACTCAAAATTAAACAAAATACCAATAGTATCACATACACAACAATTACAAAATAAAGAAACTTTTTTTTCAACAATGTAAATTAAAAGATTACCGTATTTTCCTGTATATAATCCGCAAAGCCTTTTTTCCAAATTAAAAAAAAAAGTTGCATAATCTGCAGGCGCCATATAATCCACATTGTGGATTTTGAAATTAAAAAAAAAATAAAATAAAAAATAAAAAAATAAATAAAAACTTGAATGATCACTAAATTTATTAATAATAATTAAAAACCTTCAAAATCTGATTCATCAGATTCGGATATGAATAAATTCATTACATCTTCACTTAACATATTTTCCGAGTCACTAGATAACGAGTCATCATTATTAGAGTAATTTTCGTCAAAAATATTGCATTTTCAAAATGCTTTTTTTGTTGTAGTTTCCAAGGCATCATTCCACGCTTTCAAAACCCAATTGGAGACATTTTTATATGATGCACGTATCAATTTTCCTGATTTTGTGAAATTCTTTTCTCCATTGGACATCCATTGTTCCCATAATTTCTTAACTTGCAATTTAAATGATCTGTTAATTCCAACATCTAAAGGCTGCAATTTTGTTGTCAGTCCTCCAAATATTATTGCAATTTTTGCAGATGCAGGCTTCAGAGCATTTTTAACATTCTCACTGAGATGTGCTTTCATCGAGTCCATAATCAGAAAGGCTTTAGGATGAAAAAATGAATTTTTTCATTTTTGCCAGATGCTCTGTAGCCATGACATAATGATTTCTTCATTCATCCAGCCTTTCTCATTTACACGAATTTCAACACCTTTAGGAAAATTTTCTTTTGGGAGTGTTTATCTTTTAAATACAGTTGGCTCTCTGTTTAACGACTTTCAAGGGACCGTGAAAAATCGTCTTTAAGTAGAGATCGCCCTTAAACAGAATATGTGAAAAAATAACATTTCCCATAACGTCAGAGGGGCCGGGACTGGGAAATATCATCTTTAAATAGAGATTGTCGTTAAGTAGAGCATCGTTAAACAGAGAGCCAACTGCATTAGCATCGGCGGCAATTTCAAACCATTTGCAACACAGCATAAAACTACCGTAAATGAAGTTCTTTCATTTCCTGTAGTATTTATAGGAATACTGCTTGTTCCTTGAACATTGACGGTCCTGGTAGATGGTACATCAAATGATAATGGAACTTCGTCCATATTAAAAATCAAATCCGCTGTAAAATTATTTTCGAGAATAATTTTTTTACAAAATGCCACGAAGTCATCTGATTTTTTTTCCCCCAGTCATCAAGTAATTTCTGGCCGACCATTGAACGACTACGAACAGCTAAATTGTTTCTTTTCATAAACCGGTAGCACCACGTGTGCCCACCAGAGAAGTTTCCAATATTCATTTCTTGTGCAATAAGTTGAGCTAAGTTCCTTATATTTGTTGTAGAGACAGCTTTCCCATTTTCTCAAAATCCATTTATTTAATTCTTCCTCTAATTCTGGCCAGTGAGGTTTTCCACGCCGATTAGCTCTTTTACGTTGGTCGCATTTTTCAAAATTAGTCTTGTTTTTTTTCCACAATCGAATATTTGATTCGTCAACGTTAAACAATCTTGCAGTTTCCTGATTTCCCACTTCAGTAGCCTTCTCTATAACTTTTAGTTTAAAATCTGCTGTGTAACTTACACGCTTTCGCTTCAACATGACGATATATGAACTTGAATATTTTCAGGATGAAACAGTTCAGGTCAAGACAGAATGCGAAATGACAGTAGCGACTAGCAACTGTAATATCCTTCCGAGGAACCGAATTCGTTCTTGAACGTAATTGGACAAAACTGATTAAAGCTGAAATACATCAGCCGAGTCATGTGTTAGCACCAAGGGTTAAAGATAAAGTATATTTTTATCCGCAATAAGTTTTCCCCAGGCTTGACATCCAATCCAAAAATATAATGTGTAAATAAAATAGCATTTGTTTAAATTAAATATTATTTAATTGTACTATTATTTAATTGTAATTGATAATTACCTTTTCTTCTTCTGCATAGTTAAGAGCTGTTCACTTACCTCAGCAAATGTTTTCATTTGGAAGTTGAAGTTGTAGTATGATAGGCATGTGATGTCATTTGATAGCCTGTTAATTACTCATTGGTTTCCAGGTATGAGGTCATCAAATAGTGATTGAGTATTTGGAAGTTAGATACACCTCAACCCTGGGTTTTAATTTCTTTTTGATCAAATGGCATCACATGCACATATTTTCAGGATATGCAGATTTGTCTTACATATGATGATATAAAAGACCAAGTTGATGGCGGATGGATAGGCTTAGTGACACGTGGCAGTCGGTTGCGTTTCTTGTTGTTCTATCTTGTTTTTTCGCTGCTTTTTGGTAGGCGTTCTTCGTGTACCATTTGTGTATTGTTTCCTGTGTTGCGTTATGCTTCTTGTGTGGTTTTCAGATTTTTTCCTCGGTTTTGTTTGTGGCGTTGGTTCTGCAGCTGCCGGTGACGGAGTATGCGGTAAGTGGTTTCTGAATTTTGCTTTTCTGGAATGGAGGAGTCGCCGGCTGACGACAACTTCTTCTGGTCTGCTAAGCTCCAGCCGCATGAATTTTTGAATGAAGCTTTGGGTCAAGGTGGGGGAACTTTAACAATTTTTCTTGAAAGTCCTGCAGGGGCTATCCCTATTTTACACCCAAAAAAACTGAAGGATGAGCTGGTCAGTCACGTCGGTCCCAAGATAAGTTTAAGTTTTTTAAAGGCCACACGTAACGGAAGAATCGTTTGTGTCACGGAACATAACAATACTGCCATCCAACTGTTCAAAATTAATGAAATATTGTCGGTACCTATCGTGCCCAGATTAAATCCAGATACACTTACGTCAAAGTTTTCACTTTATGATATTCCGCTAAATGTCACCTGCAATGAAGTTGCGGAAGAACTGTTAGAGAATGGCATTCCGGTTTTTGAAGTCTGTCGTTTTCAGAAGCTGACGGGAGGTAATCGTGTTCTGCTTAAAACCATGCTGGTAACAAAAATTGGGCAACAACTCCTTGACAAGATTCACTTGTGGTTCGAAAAAATACACATATGGCCTTTTATCGATAGACCCCGGCAGTGTAAAAATTGTTTCCCAATTCTCACATTCGACTAGGGCATGTAAAAACGCTGTGGTATGCTATAAGTGTGGAGAAGAACATGCTACTCAATCGTGCCAGGCTGATAAAGTGAAATGTAGCAACTGTGGCGAGGGCCATGAAGCAATCAGCAAAAGTTGCAGCGCATATATCCCAGAAGCGGAAATAAATAAATTCAAATGCCTTAACCATTTAACGATCACAGAAGCTCAGCGTCGTTATGCACAGAATAATAACAATAGGAAGGCACCTTCCTATGCGGGGGGTTGCGTCTCCCAGCTATAGGGAGGAAAAGATTAATCTACAGGAGGTAACCACGAACTTTGAAAAGATCATGGAAAGATTCGAGGCTAAGTTTGAGGAAACCCTCCAGAATTTTTTAAGTACTCAAGTCGAAACTTTCAACAAAGTCATCGAAATAATGACATCATCCTTTACGAACATGTTACAAAAATTTCTCCCCCCCTACGCTGTCGGGTGCTCCGCAAACTAGAGAGAAAATAAAGAAAAAACAGAGACTGTCACAAGCTAATTCACCATCGCCCCTGTCCTCTACTGCTGGGGACTTCGGTTCGATGGATTTCTCCGGGACCACCGATCTTGATAATCCCGGTTCCTCCGCCTGGGCCGCCCCTGTTTTTTGAGGGGGCCTTTCCTGACTCCCCTCCCCTCTAGGGAGGTGGGCTGTCTGGTGGTCTTCTTTTGGTTTGTCCGTGTTCTTTTTTGTTTTTGGTCTGGCTTCTTTTTCAGTTGTGTCATGGAACGTTCGTGGTGTTCGGGCTAGGGCCGCTTGGCTCCGGTGTCCGGTTTTTGCTTCTGTTCCTGTTTTGCTTACTCAAGAAACCTTCCTTACTCTGGCTCTTTCTTTTGCTGTCAATCAGAAAGTCCTGTATCGAAGAGATAGGCCTCGGGGGGGGGGGGGGGGGGGGGTCCTCACCGCGATCCAGCGTAATGTTACTTCCATCAACCTTTCTCTCCATTCAACATCCTTTCATCGAGTATGTTGCTGTTAAATTATGGGTCAATAATACTCCTCTCACCATTGTAAATATCTATAATCCCAGATACAGTTTTGACCTTGGCTTTTTCGTTTCTCTTCTTGATGATATTGAACCACCTTTTATTATCATGGGGGACCTAAATTTAAATTTACTAAAACGGGGCAGTCAAGGCCTGGCCCCGGTAAATCAGTTTCTTGACTGGGTTGCTAGAAATGATCTTTGCATTGTTAACAGGGACATTCCTACCCGTTTCATGGCTAACAATTCACCTTCTGTACTCGATCTTGCTATTATTTCTCCAGACTTATTCCCTATTGTAAAATTTTATATCCACCCTGATAGTTTTGACTCGGATCATTGTCCGATGTTCTTACAGCTTTATGGCCCTTACGCTCAGTGTGTTACTACTACCTTTCGACTTCGGACCAATTGGACTAGGGCTGGCCAAGATTTAAATAATAGCATGAATTGCCATAACACTCTTTCCTTCTCGGATCTTATGTCTTCAAGTAAACAGGCTATCTCAGATAATAATCACTCTCAAAGAATTACTGGGACGTCCTACCCACAGTGGTGGAACTCGAGGTGCTCTTGGATCTTGGGGCAGAAAAGGAAGTATCTTCGGTTGGCTAAGCGGACTTTTTCGCGCGATTACTGGTTACAGTATAAAACATTTTCAAGTCTTTTACGGCGTCATATAAAATGCAGCATTCGTAGCTTTTGGAACAAACTCTGTAATAGTCAAAACAGCATGCAGACCATCTATCGCATTCTTAAGAAGCAATCTACCCTACAGGCTTCTGGGGGGACTTTGCTTTATTGGGGTGTTTGTATCAATTGCCCCTATCATCAAACTAGCCTTTTCGGCCAGAACCTTTACCCTACTTCACACCACCCTCCCCTTCCGTACGCTCTTACCAATGTAATGGGGGATTTTAACAACCCTATTTCTACTCCGGTGCTCCAGCTTGCGATCAAGGCTACTAGACCCACCACTACTGGGGAAGACGACATCTCGGCAAAGCTAATCAAGTGCATTGATCCTAATAACCTCTGCAAGATTGGTGATATTTTTAATAATCTCCTTGATACGGCCAGTGTCCCAAGTCAGTGGCGCTCTGCCATAATTCTTCCCATTCTGAAACCCAAGAAGCCCAGTACTCTGATTTCTTCGTATCGCCCGATTGCCCTTACTTCGGTTTGGAGTAAAATTTTTGAACGCATTATTCTCCATCGTCTCACTCGCTGGTCTATTAGCCACAATGTTTTTCCTCCCGGCCTCGGTGGCTGTCTCCCCAATCGGGACAGACAATCTGTCTTGGCCAAGCTGTACCTTGATATCCAGGAAGCTCACCTGAACAAAAAATATATTCTCCTTGTTAACCTAGACATTGAAAAGGCGTATGATTCCGTTTGGATTGACGGGTTGATTTACAAGCTGGCTTCCGTTGGTGTTTGTGGAAATGCTTTATTATGGATTTCTAAGTGGCTACAGGATAGGAATATTAAGGTGAAATGGCACAATCACATTTCCCCCCCCCTCAAAAGGTTACGTCTGGAATTCCTCAGGGTAGCGTTCTGTCCCCATTTCTTTTCTCTATGTATATGCTTGATATTTTTTAAACGACCCCGTCCAGGGTTACTGTGCTGACTTACGTTGATGACATTTTTGTATATGCTATTGGTGATGATCCTGCTACCACTTGCAATGATTTGCAAACAGCTCTTGATAACATTCTGAAGTGGTGTAATTATTGGAAGTTTTCTCTCTCCCCATCGAAGAGCACGGCTATAAATTTTTCAAGGGGTAGATTTCTCTGCCCTGAAAGCCGTATCGCTGGCCATCCTATTCCGTGGAGTAAAAATATCAAAATTCTGGGTTGCGTCCTGTCGTCAACCATGTCCATCGTGCCTCAGGTTCAGTATCTGCGTGAAAAAACTCACCGTCGGCTAAACATGCTAAAAGGTTTGGAGTATAAAACTCGTGGCGCCACTAGCCGGACTCTTATCCCACTCGTCAATGCGGTTATCCGCAGTGTTTTTGACTATTGTGGTTTCCTGTATTCCCAGATTTCAAAGAGTGACGCTAATACCATGGAGGCCTTATACTCCATTGCCCTCCGTCTGGCCACTGGTCTCCCCCGGTGGAAACCGATCCATGTACTTTGGGCTGAGGTTCACCAAAACAGCATTGCGTGCCGCATTCAGCACCTTAATAAATGTTTTCTTATTAAACACCTGTCACTCCATACCAAATCCTTTCTTATAGTAACCTTCATGGGTGTATTTCGGGAAACTCATCCAATATCCCTGGTTTGCTGCATACCATGAATATCACTATGGATACGTACTGTCTGGGCTCAAGCTTTTCCCTTGACCCTGGCCGCACTTTTCTTTCTCATCAGGTGGAGATTGTTACGCAGGGTCTCCCCTTTCAAAATAAAGATCTCCCGAACTCTGTGATTTCAGCTCTATGGGCTGAGTTTGTCAATAATTGCCAGCCAAAGTGCTTTTTGATTGCCACTGACACCTCCAAGACCGACGACAAAGTGGCGATTGCGGCCTTCAACCACTCGACTAATTCTGGGAAAGCCATGTTAACCCATCGTTTGAATTCAATTTTTACGGCGGAAGCTCTAGCTATCGTTCTGGCTATTGATATTTGTGGCCAGAAGGTTGATCATGTTTTAATTGCTTCTGACAGCCTTTCCGTTCTCTCGGCGCTACATATGGCTCATTCGAAGTCCCCAGTGGTCATCCTTTTGCTGCATAGTAAAATTACTAATGCTCTTGAGAGCAATTCCATTCGGCTGGTCTGGACCCCTGGTCATCTGGGCATCTATCCAAATGAGGTGGCCGATAAGATGTGTAGATATGGCCCTTTCACTACCGACCAACTTAATGTGGTTAGCCCGGAAGACATAAGAAAGATCAAAAGTGACATGTATGCTGCCGGGGGAGGATGAATGGAATAGAAGCATTTATCATCAGCGGTATGGCGCAATTAACCTCAAGAATCAAACGCATCGTAGGTGGATTTACCATCGCCAGATTAATGTTCTGGTTGCCCGCTGGCGTACCAAAACGATTCAGTGCAACCATCTTTGGCATAAGTTGAATATGGCTCGTTCCCCTCTGTGCGACACGTGTAATGAAAATGATACGCCAGATCATATTTTGCTCAGCTGCTCCAAGTTCCGGGTGCAGCATTGTGCTTTATTTAATTCTCTTAGGATTAGCGATAACCCTTCTTATGATTCTGTTATTAATTCGGCTACGAGTTCGTGGCGTGGGCTGGTTGCCCTGGCATGTTTTACGCTTCGCTCCCTTGGTTGGGGGTGATCTCTGATTTTGTCCGTGTGTGTGTTGGTTCTCTGTCTGTTGTTTGTCGTTGGTTTGTGGTGTCTGCGTGGTTCTTCTTCCCCGTGTTTTGTTTTTGTGGTCCCGGGTGGGGCTTCTCGCCGCTTTCCTTCTCCCATGTTCGAAGTTTATGTTTCAAAGTTTCTCCGTGCTAGTTGGTCTAGCGTCTGTCCGTCCATGTTTTTCCTTTTCGGGTCGTTATGTAGAGACAAAGCCGGCCGCCTGGCTGTAGCATAAGTCTCACAAATATTCAATTCAATTCAATTCAATTCAAGACCAAGTTTGGTCAGTGGCCAGCAAGCAAGCTGCAGTCAGCATCAGGATAGATGTGATTATTTGTTTGAATATACTGCTGGACAGTATCTTTATTATTTTCTTTTGTTTAAAGTTTTAAATAAATCTAAAGTTATCCAAGTCTTTTTTGCCTGATAAATTCTGCTTACAAAATCCACCAGTCAACATCATGAAAGCTTTTAGCATCATCTGTTATTTATTTTATAAAACATTAATGGCATTTCTTTCAAAACTTTATTGTAAGCTTTTCTAATGGAGAATGTTCTTTATCAGATTATCCACGGTGGTGTATAATACGCACAATGAAATTTGAAACTTTTTTAATGCATAATCCCTTGGATTATATACAGGAAAATACGGTAATCAATAAGGCACCTAATGCTGTATATTTAACCGATATAGCAGTTATACTTAATCTTTGTATCGATTGATCAGCATACCTATGATCATTTATGAGTGCATCATTAATTTTTCTATAAACATAATTGTAAAATGACTGGGTAGCATCTTATGCTGTGCTCTGGACTGAATGAAGTTGAGTTTTTATCTCTACCTTGTTTTGAAGTGGTTTCTCTTTTGTATTGGACTGCAAGGCAGCGCATGCTTGAAGGGGTAGTGGTGGGTGTAGGTTAAAAAAAATAATATATAAATAATTAAACATAACTGCTTGTACTCTTAATGAAAATCAAAAATAATTTCTACAACTAACCACAGCACTCATGAAAATAAAATGTAAAAAATAATAATGAAATTATACATTCTAAACATTAAATTTGCTTTAAATATCTATTTTACATTTTCTGTTATAAATATCTCCTTAGATATGTATATAAAGAAATACACTTACTTAAGTTCATCATCATCTAAGCTTACACTGCTCTCTGTATCTACTGCCAAACCAGTAGCAACAAGTAAGTCATCGATTGTAGCATTCTTGGGTACTTCTGAATTACTGTCATCTTGAGCATGATGAGCCAACAAACTATCTGGGTGGAAATTACCTTCCACAGGTTTTCCATTCACTACTGATAAAAAGCATGCATCATTTATCAAAAGAATTTGTACAGGAGAAGTGTTCACAAGTCCTTTGTAAAAATAAGCACTTTTAAGGTGACTGCCTATGTTCAGGGCCAATTTTTTTTTTTTTTTAAATAATTTTTTAAAGGATTTTTTGGTCGTTTATGGTAAAATAGCACTTAAAAAAAGAACAAAAACTTACTTGCAAATACCATACTTTTTATAAATTGATCAATTTAAAGTAAAATGTTGAAGTAAATGTTTGAAGTTTTTAATGAAATTTAGCTAAAATGCCTATCACTCTGCACAAAATTCTAATGCTACTATTTTAATTTCCTTCTCACACATGATAAATATGACAGTTATCTGCAAAATGACCTACAATCTAAGAGAAATTTTAAAATGCAAAAATAATATACACAACTTTATGTTCTAACTAGTTGAAAACCCGCGCTTCGCTACGGAGTACATTCAAATAAAATATAATGGTCAATGTATGCAATTAATGCCAAAAAAAAATTAATATATATATTCATAATAAATGTGACGATCAATGTATACAATTGATGTAAAAAATATATATATATTTATAAAAAAAATGGAAGGGATATTTATTTTTTTTTGGATAATATCTAATCGTCCGCTGCATTAGAAAGAAAAAAAAAATGTCTTTGTCTATTTAGTTGTTATGCACGTGACGATAAATTTATTTAAAGTACCAGAAAAAAAAAATCACATGATCAGAATTTAATAAATTAAATTCTAAAAATCAATCTTTAAAAATTCACCAAAAATCAGAAAATGGAGGTAAAGGTTTGAAAAAGATTTCATTTTAAAGGAATTTTTATGGTCTTTCTTGTGATATAAATTTTATAACCCGCAAATTATTATTTTAAATGCAAGCTTGAAAAAAGCTACAAAAACAGCTTAAAAAGTTAATTTTAAAAAATCTAATAAGAATTTTTCAAAATTCTTTCTTAGTGCACCCCTATACCATAAGAATCGCCATGCAAAACTTCAGCTCTTTAGGTCCAGCGGTTTGGTCTGTGCGTTGTATGTCAGTCAGTCAGTCAGTTACGGAACTGTTTTATATATGTCGATATGAAAATTTTCCCCAATTCGTAATTCCTTTCTTTATAAAAACAGCCCCAAATAAAAAAACTATTTACTATACATCAATTATCATACATCATTTCATTAACAATAGCATCTAAAACATTTCCTGAAATTTTTATCAAATTATATACATTATTATGTGAGATATCATGATAACGGTAGAGATTTGTGCTAAAAAACATAATTCTGAGAAAAATGCATTTAAAGTTATTTGTCACTTCAATTTTGTAGCTGAAGATTTTTTTAAAAATAGCTATAACTCTGCTTTTAATTGATGTAGAATGAAAATCAAAACAGTTTTGAAAAGAGAAAAGATTGTATTACACGTTTCTTGCAAAAAATGAAATTGACCAAAATAGTCAAAAAATGACATTTTCAAATGTAGACAGTCACCTTAAGTACATCTATTAAAAAAAATTAAGCACAAGTACAAATGTGTGTATGCATACATACATATGTGCCAGTGATTATGAAAGTGGTCTAGGTCAGTGGTTCCCAACCTTTTTCAGCTGGCGACCCACCTTTCCTTATCAGAATACCTCCACGGTCCATTGGTCCATGGGGGAGTAAAAACCTTATTTGTATCGTATCCCTTCCTTATGTATATATAACTAGCGGCTCGTCCCGACTTTGTCCGGGTTGAACAAAATATTATACCAATAAATTTCCAGTTGATAACCAATAAATTGTAAATCTTTTTTTACCTTAAAAATAACCTAAATAATACCTTAAATTAATTTTATGTTAGTTAATAATTAAAATAAATTTTTTAAAAGAAAAAGGCGGCGGGAGAACGGCTAGGTTCGAAACGCTAGCGTCAGAACAGAGGCCCACCGCGATAGCACCACGATAAGGATCGTTGAAATCTTCGGAACAAAAAGCGGTAGAAGACAGTAGCGGAAACAATGGAGATTGTTAGGATTAAGCCCCTAACTTTATTTCTACTGATCATATATACATAATATATAGCCTATGTCCATCTGGAATAATGTACCTTTCAAACAGTGAAAGAATTTTTCAAATAGGTACAGTGGTTCTGAAGATTACCCTCCACGTACAAAATCGCTCTCTCTCTTTATATATAAGTATAGATTTACCATCAAATATTGCAAATATATATATATATATGCTTTTTTGAAGATACAGATTGATTATTGATAAACAATGTGTGTTCTGATTTGAAAATGGTTGACAAAATATAAGCACTTTGTAGCAAAACATTTATTTAACAATAGATATATGTTTGCAATATATGCAACAAGTGGTTTCATACTCACTAACAAGTGTTCCTACCGTATCTGAGTACCGTAATCTGAAGCAACGATTGCTTCAGATTACGGTACTATAAAAGAATGCAACATGAAATAACTAATAAACTCATTTTTTTTTTAAAGATTCTTGACTAAGGTCACTTTCATAATCACCAGCACATATTGTTATTATTTTCCAATAACACAATATATAACTTCATAATGGAACTACCAGATGAATGTTAAATGACATCAAATAACAATTCGTCCTGAAAATTAACAAGATTATTAATTAATTTAATCTGTCATACTTAATAAGATAGGGAAGAATGAACTTTCAGAACACATAAATCTGACCTAAACAGATTACCCATGCCTAATATTTACCCCGCATTAAATTAAAGAATCCAGTTTAGAAAGATTTGCTATTCAGGTTTCACATCTTGATAAAAACTTAAACTCTTAATTTCATTAGAAAGTAATTTATATACAATTAAAAGGGGAAAACATATATGAATTAACAGTTCAGAAATTCCCACATGATCTGATTGAAACATTTTCGTGGTTTTAGTTAAAAATTCTAATTATATACTACCTTTTTGAAATTACAGCAAAAATGCATCTTCCATGATCATTTTAAGAAATCCTTTGGAATTATGAATTTCTTCGGTTATTTTAATTTCAATGAAATTCAATTGATATTTCAAGCATTTTTTAATTTTGTAAATCTATATAAAAAATTATAAACATAAGCTTAATGGTTCCACACATACTCTTTTGTATTCTAAAAATAAGAGAGGAGCAGAACATGGAGAAATACTTAGATTTTATAAAGAAGAAAATTGATGGTCTCATTCTGGCACAAACAATTTTTTTCTTTCTCTCTCTCTCTATTCAGATGGTAAATTTGCAGTATTCCACTTTCGAATTTTGTGACCAGTAAACACCTTGTTTAATGCATCATGTTTAATCCTGACATAACATTTTACATCTGCATTTTGTGAACCATGTGCAGCAAAACCATATTTTCAATGCAAGAAAAAATAAAGACACATTAAGCATTTAAGCTAAAAATATAAACCCTTTTATAAACCCACAAAACAAAAAACTTTTAAGGGCCTTATAAAACCTGTTTCCAAATATAAACACTTCTATTAAAAATACAGTGCACTCTTTTAAAGGAAAAAAAGAAGAGTAACTATCTACAAGAGGAAAAATATTTTTTTTATTAGAACAATGAAGTGTTACTGAAAGACGTGATCATTAATACAATAGATCTGTCTTAAGGATAGAATCTTTCAGAAACAAGTATTATTTCATAACAATTTATACAATATCCATTTAACCCTTAGACATTCGAAGATGTCAGGAATGTACAATTAGGGATTTTTATTTAAATTAAACAGGATTATTTTTTAATAACTTCATTTTATGCCAGCTAATTTTTCTGCCTTTTCTCATAAATGATTGATGAGATCTAGAGTGAGAAATTAAAAAGATATAAATCTGAGGAATCAAAATGACTCCAGTCACACATTCAATAATCACTGATGAGACCTCATGCATCAAATCTTTAATCAAGGCTTCTTCATTAGTACTGAGTTTCAGAAAAGGGATTTTTTAGTATGCATATGTCTAAAACACTTAAATACTGTAATTATTTAATAATATTAATAAATAATAGCTTAAAGAAAATAAAAGAATTCAAATAGTATGATGAATTCTAAGCAGATTTCGAACTAATATAGTTAGGATGATTCTGTTTCATTTACACACAATAAAAATGTTTATCAGATAAACTCAGTTTGTGAGGGTGGATTTGACTTTAAGGAGCACATAAAAATGGATATATATATTCCTCAAGCATATATTTTACCTTTAAAGTCAAATGCCAATATTGATAAATTTTTTATCACAATACTCCCCTCTCTCTAAAGGGTTGGTTAGTTTTTTTTTCGTCCCCCCCCCCCCAATCTAGACAAGAAAAATATAATCACAAATTAGGAAAATTTAAAAATATGTTTTATATTAAGATAACTTATTTTCCCTTCTTTTTAATACACAGTAAAAGTATTTATTTTATGAATACTTTTAAAAATATTAGGATTATTCAGCTGTTATCTTTAGTAACAGCAATTTGTAAATAATCAATACTTTCCCTTTAAAAAGTTCAATATATTGTATGAATACATAAAAATATACATACAAGGTATACGCAGCCTCACTCTGAAGGGTCCAGTTTCAATGTCTGATGGTATTTCATTGGCAAAATTTTGCTTTTTGAAGTCAGCTCGCTGTCTTCTACTTGATGGATTTTCATCAACAACTAAATTGTCATCATCAGAGTCCACAAAATCATACACAGATTCTTTCTTTGTTACAACATTTTCTTCTTTGCTAAAATAAAAAAATTAAAAAAATTTAAATGCTATTTAACTGTATTAAAACTAATTCTTTTAGTATTGCTAAATCCTAGATCAGTAGTTCCCAACCCGTAGAAGTCTGTGGACCACTAAGCCAGGAACTGAATCATGTGCAGACCACGAACCCCACCGACTTGAGAGGGGGGGACCTTCCAGGGGTATGCAAATTATTTTGTATCATATTCTAATAATAAAATAAATATGTTATACTTTTAAGAAATGTTAATTTAACACCTGATAGTCATTGGATATATTCAGCCCATCTAGTTCAATGAACATTGCTTTCAAAATCCCCATTTGTTTGGCAACTTTTTTATATGTGGTACTGGACCACTCCCGAGGCTCTAGCGGACCACTGGTTGAGAACTGCTGTCCTAGATAAATGTAATCAGAAACTTGTGTTTCAAACACAAAATAGTTAAAATGTTTTGTTTATCAAATAAACTCTTGCAGATTTGAGAGGCTAGGTTTAACTTTACATGGCATATAATACTGGATACATATTTTATCACCTTTGATATGATAAAATAATGATGCCATATGAAGATACCTTCATTTTCAAGCTAATTGTTTATAATTTTGATAATTTTCATGACTAAAATACTTATTATATCTGAAAGGTAAGTTGACTGCCTTATTGATTCCTAGAGTTATCTTTTTCCCAGATGGGCAACAGATCAGCTCAGTATAAAGCCAATTCCAGCTTGTTAAAATCACTCATAATAATCATGGAATTTGAACCTGCAGACTCTGGAACAGCAGAGTGGCAACCTAACCATTGCTTATCAAAAAGAATAAAATTTCATGGTGCAACAGTCCGCAGTGGACCAAGGCCGGAGGTGCCTATCTTCATTTTCTTGACTGTGGGCTTGGGGTGCTATACAGCATATGTCTCAGTCAGGTGGTCAACCTGATGTGGGACCCCAAGCATGCTTGGTCCTCATTTTATTCATCCACTCAAGGGATGAAAGGCTGAGTCTATCTTGCCCGGTCGCAGGATTGAACCCTGGACCTGTGGTGTGGCTTGACGCTTTTAACCACTAGGTCACCAAGTATCACCAAATAGAATACACAAGGAAATAATTTGAGCTAGAAAAAATAATTGAAGTAGGAAGCTACAGAAATTTATGATAGTACAGATGATTAATGTACACTGATATAAAAGCAATATACATGGTGATTTCCTTTAACTGAAAGAAATCTGTAAAATTTCTTTCAATTAAAGGAAACTTTTATACAGGAACTTTTTATACTTTTTACATAGGTTTATACTATGCTTTTTAATCAGTACTTTTTATACTGGTCTTCATAGTCAGCTGGTATAACTTAATAGAATGATCACTGGATAATAGTCAAACAAAATAATTTAAAAGGAATAAAATAATTAAGGGGGAAAATCTTACCACACATTTGCGATGCCAAATGGAACATGAGTAATTCTGTTATTTAAGGAGCCATCTTTCATAAGAGGAGAATCTAATGGTGATGATTTCAAGTTTATCTGATTAAAAATGTTGATTTTGGAATCTTGTAAATGCATTTGCAAGTCTGAATTCTGAGCATTATAATTATAGTTGAAATAAGAATCAGAACTGGACAGCATTTTAGGTTTTAGTGAAAACTTTGACACCAAATTAAGATTCTTTTCAGATTCAGTCACCTAAACAGAAAGCAAATAAATTGGAGTCAATATATATCTTGAAGGGAAAAAAAATTTAAATGAATGTAATGCTGAAACTGGTCACCACATTTTGATAAAAGAAACAATCTTTCAGATGCATAATATGCCTACAAAATTTGTATTAAAGTTATAAAGCCTTGTAACAAAAAATAATTTAAATAAAAACTTTCAATAAGTAATTTAATTCAAATAAAATGCTGAAGATCAAGTAATTAAATATGCAGGTTGAAGTAACATTTATAATAAAGGATATATCTTAATTTATAACAAGAGAAGATAAATTAGTACTCTAAGCATTATATGATGTATATCAGGGGTGGGCATTAAGTCGATCGCAATCGACCGGTGGACCACCAAGACATTTTGGGGTAACCGCCTTTACTAAGACCTAACACGCGCATACTAAAAGAAACATATTTATGGAGACTAAGTATGCAGACTAAGTCTTCTACTAACTATAACTACAAGAACTAACTTTAGATGAAAATAATTTATTTTTTAATATATTTTGAATTGTTTGATAATAAATGCATCATTTGATATTATATTTGTGGCTATTATTATTATGTTTGTATCTTGCGTTTTGCTTTAAACACAGTTTTAAAAGAGTAAGTTTTTTATTGTAGTTATGTAAGTACATATTCCATATTTATTATTAAGTTATAATAAATATTGTAGACCCTTTTTTTTAGCTCACCACACCTACGCTACTGGGTGGACCGCAATACCTTGAAAAATTAGAAGTAGCCCATACCCTGGGAAAAGTCTGCCCACCCCTGATGTATATAATCATATGTATAATGCATAATATAGCACTTCACTCATTTTTGGAAACTATTTTACAAACAAAATCTTCCTTGTTAGAAATTTTAACAAAAATCAGTTATATTAGAAAACCTACAAAATCTTGTTTGAGAAGGTCAAATAATTTTATCTTTAATTCTTTATTGTTAATATTATTACACACATTTCTCACACACCATGATATACAGGGTGTTTCAAAAAGAATCACTCGATTTGAAATGAGTATTTTATGAAAAATACTGAACATAGAAACTTAAAATTAATTTTATATTACATGGCTAATCATAAAGTTTTTTTACAAATCAAATTAAAGGTGCTCAATATGCCCACCTTTGGATGCACGACATATGTCTATACAGTAAGCAAATTCGTCCCAAACTTTTGCAAGCATGTCTGCATACACTGCTTCCACAGCTGTTATGCGTACACAGACAACCCGTGTCTTGGAATCGTTTATACCATTGCCTAAGAGGTAGGAACTTCAATCTACCAGGGTTTTGTCAATGAAAATCATGCTGAACAGTTGTTATGGACTCACACTTCGCAAAGTGTAGAACACAAAATGATTTCTGTTGTGCATTTGCCATCTTTACAATTACTGAAGTGGTGGGCAAAGAAAGAGTGTTAGTGTTACTTGTCGGTAACTGAGTGAAACCCGAGATTTCCCTCTTTCTACCTATACATTATTCGATCAAAACGGATTAAAAGATGAATAGCTATGATTTTTTTTAAATCGGATGATTCTTTTGAAACATGCTGTATTTTAATTTATGTTAAGATAATATCCCAATTTCTTGTAAATTTCCCCAACTTGATTATAAATACACCAAAACATTTTGGTTATACATTTACTCATCATCACTTCCTGGTTACACATTTTTCCCAATTATACGCAAATTTTAGTACTTCCTTTCTATAGCGGCCTTGGCGAGAAAGGGAAATTGATGCATTTCTGTCTTAGCAAGAAACAAACAGCTATCCAATTCATAACCATTAGTTATATATTTTAAACAAATTGTTTACAAAATTATATTAAATAAAATAATAAATACAAACTTATGTTAAACTTCTTCTGTATGTATATATTAAATAAATTGTGTAGTGTAGGTAGTGAATGAATTGTTTGTGTATATTGGCAACTGTTCGTTTCTTGCCAAGGTGGAAACTCACCAATTCTCCTTTCTCAACAAGGCTGCTATAAAAAGGAAATACCCAAATTTCCATATCCACAGCATGCTTCAGATAAAAAGAATACTAATTAACTTCTGTTATATTACTATGCTCAGCATAAATTTAAGAGAATTTTTTTAAGAGAAAACAGAAATATTAATGTTCCCATAGATTGGCCCTTTTGCTTTAGTCAATAGTTATGCCTTATCAAAAGTAACAAGTGGTGTTTTACAATGAGGAATGAAGGTAAAAGTATGAAGAATATGTTGAGCACAATTCCTGTCTCAAACACTATGTAACTATATAATCAATAAGCATAAATGAAGAGGATTAAAGCATTCTTATGTGGTATAACAAAATTTTTAAAGTTGCAACTGACAAGTTAAATAATTTACAATCATATTGAACAGAGATTACAGACAAAGAATACAAAAAATACCTCTATCATTGATCAAATGAAATTTTCTCTGTTTATGCAAGAAAATCTCAGCAAATCAAGATAAATTATTTAACAAAGCAATAAAAACATGAAATTTTTAACTATCTTAATATTATTTCAGTCATAAAACATATAAATATATTTTAATCCAGATAAATATTAAAAAAAAAATCTTACAATTTTAAAGGGTGTAATATAACATTAGTAAATTTGAAAAATTCATGATCAAAAATGTTTTTTCAGTAATAGGTAGCGATACGCTTCATCAGTAATAAGATGTTTTTTAGTTTCTTTCCTTTACAAAGAACTATTTAAATATACTTCATTAAATTTCATTCATTCATTATTCAAATTAAGATGTTTTCCTCTGGCCCAAATAATTTAATTCCTTAATATAATTGATATTCCACAGCAAATATACTCAAAAGAGGAAGGAGGGCTTCAGTTCAAATATCTGTGAAAAAAAATTTTTTGTCAAATGCAGGTTAGCATAGAAAAATATTTTGTTATCAGGAGGTGACCTGAAATAGATCACACTTTAATCCAACAGATAATTAAAAAATAAATAAAATATTTGAATCAATTTTCTTAAAAGTTATTAATTAAGCATTCTAATGTATAAAAGTCTAAATGATTTTAACCTGTTTCATAACTTTTTTTACAGGTTTCTGGATCACTTCTTTCTGTCTTTTTTGACGAAGGGGAGGTTTTCTAGTAACAAGAGTTGGATTTTTGCTACTGGCATATTTCTGAAAACAAAAGACACAGAATATTATAAAATATATTTTTATAATACATTTAATATATTTAATATATATTAATTATATTAAATATAATAAAAATATTTTTATATTAAATATAAATATTTACTATAAAATATATTTTTATATTAAACATAAAAATATGTTTAAAACATTAGTAAATTAAGAAAAAAAATTATTTTCTAATTGCACATCATAAAAATTATATGAAATTTACTAATACCAAATAATGAGTTCTTAGTTTCACATACTTCATTATTTTTTAAACCCAAAACATTACTAGTTAGAACCAGCTGTTAAGGTACAGATAACTTAACAGCTTTTACTTAATAAGACATATCAGTAATTCCTTTTTCAGCAAAACAAATTAGAATTTTTATGAATTTTTGAGAGGAGACATAATACCCATTATTTACTACATGCATAACATATATATATATATATTTTTAAAAATTAAAACATTGATTGTATTGATAAACAATTTTTAAGAGCTAGAATAATTTTATATTTGTTCTTTATGAAGTAGGAGAGATAACTAACAGTTATATAATAACAATTGTTAAATAATGCATAAAAATCCATGTTACATATAAAAAAAAAGAAGTGCCTCCCATCTAAAACACTAAATAAAAAATTAAAAAGAAAAAATATAGAATAAAATTAGCTTTACCCATAAAAATATATATATATATATTTCAGAAGGATATTTTAAAGTGCAAGGCATTTGTGTTATCACTATAGCTATAATTTGTTTTAAATAAAAGAAAATATTGTGTGACTCTAAACCAAAGACATATGAGGTGGTGAAAGGCAAAGTGGTGTAAGTCCAAAGCGCTTTACTGCAAAAACTACAAAAAATTCCACTATAAATTGAACAAATTATAATTCATAATAATTATTATAATATTGCAAATAATAATTATTTGCAATTTCACTATAAATTGAACATAGAGATTAATTTTTGCCCTCAAATGAAAAAAGTTGAAAATGTGACTTACACCACTTTGCCTTTCACCACCTTATATAAAAACTGAATCAACTATACATATTACTGAGAACAGACAATATGAGTAAATTATTCAAAACATATTTCTGGTGTTCAATTTCAGAGAAGAAATGTTAACAGAAACCTCAACGATTTTGCCATCAGTTTTGTAATATAGTACAACCTCCCAAATCCGGACATCTCAAATCCGGAAACCCCCCCAAATCCAGAACGTTTTAATAAATGGCCAATTTTACTTTTCCATGTTACCGATAGATGTTGCTACCAAAATGATCGGTTAAAAGAACCCTTTTCTTTCAAGGAAGTGACAGCAGTGATTTTGAAGGCTTTCAAGTGTCTGGAAAAGATGCTAAAATAGCAGAATTAGCAAAATGTGCAAAAAAAAGTAACATTAACTTGGATAATCAGACATACCAGAAGTTTTAGACATCGACAAAAATGTGCCAATCGTCATTTCTCTGGGCGATTCTGAAATTATTGATAGTGTAGTAAATAACAAAGGTTAGGATGACAGCAATCATGAAAGTGATTCAGAATGCCCCGAAAATGAGAGAATGTCCACCGAAGACCTTATAAAATCATTAGATAAAACATTATTAGGCTTAGAACAGCAGAATTTTATCTCTGAACATGAAATTATGGCAGTATATAGGATTCGAGAAAAAATAATTTCGAATAAGCTGAAACTAAAGCAACAGACATCGACTAAAATGTTAAAATTATAATGTAATTATGTTCTGTATTCAGGTTTATTTAATAATTAAAACCATGTTACATGTTTTTTTAAGTGTGTTTATATTTTCCTAAAATTTTGTAGTGTTATTTAAAAACCTTTCAAATCCACAAAATTCCCAAATCTGGAATTGCCGTGTCCTGAACGATTCCAGATTTGGGAGGTTGTACTGTATTTAGAAGCACAGATTAAGATTACTGATAATATTTTAAAAAATTTCTCACATTTTTCTAACAATAGTTTTGCATTAATGAACAAAAATATATTAACAGAAAATTTAGGCAAAATTTAAGAAACTCTTATAAAATTTTTATATTACCTCAGCAACTCTGACTTCTCTTTGTAAATCCTTTATAAGTTTTGTAACATTTATTCCAGGAGGTACATCATCATGCTTATGATTCTGAATAAAGAACACAAGTGGATTAAAATCGATAAGATTTCAAAATTCCCATTATATAATTTTATTATACAACAAGTATAAACGTTTTCACTGAACTAAATAGTTACAGCTGTAAATTAATTTATCTATTTATCTGTTCAATTCATTCAATGAATACAAAATTATGTCAATAATAAAATGCAAGATAAAAAATTGCATTGTTACACTTATCATATGTACACTTCAATTTACATTAAGACAATGTGCAAAGATGCATGTAAACATACATTTATTCAGGTGTGCAAACACATATTTAACACTGATGAAAGACTGTTTTTGTCTAAGTAGAGGTTGATATTATGCTAAAATATTTTCAGCTTTGACTATCCCATATTTGTATTTTATCTCTGACTAAAATATCCATCCATGAAAACAGAAATAAAAACTCCAACAGGTGGAAAATGATATATATATCAATATATGTAAAACAGTTCCGTAACTGACTGACTGACATATAATGCACAGACCAAACCGCTGGACCTAAAAGGCTGAAATTTTGCATAGCAATTCTTCTTATAGTGTAGGGGTGCACTAAGAGAGATTTTTGAAAATTCTTAGATTTTTTTTTAAATTAAATTTTTAAGCTGTTTTAGTAACATTCTTTAAAGTTTGCATCTAAAATAATAATCCGAGGGTTATAAAATTTATATCACGAGAAAGATCCTAAAAATTCCTTTAAAATGAAATCTTTTTCAAATCTTTACCTCCATTTTCTGATTTTTGGTGAATTTTTAAAGATTCATTTTTAGAATTTAATTTATTAAATGCTGATCACGTGGTTTTTTTTCTTTTTGTGATACTTGAAACTTATTTCGCGTTACATGCATAACAACGAAATAGACCAAAAAAAAATTTTTTTTTTTTTCTTGCTAATGATGCAGACAATTGGACATTATCCAAAAAAAATATAAAAATACAGTAAAAGAAATGTTCCTCAAACTGTACTATATTCTTTAGTATGTTCTATTAGATTTAATTTGAATATTTTCTTCTACATTATTTTGTCTATAAAAATATCGATTACAATTTTTTTATAAATTTATTTGTTAGTTTTTTTTAAAACATCAATTGCATACATTGATCATTGTATTTATTATATATATATATAGGACCTTTATGGTTATTTTTATTATATCCTTTTGAGGCAATTATGACTGGACTATCAAAAGCATACAAATAAAAATGCTTCATATACAGATGGTGGACAAAATAATACGAACACCTGTGAAATAATGGAAATCTTTATTAATAGGGGGTTGGACCACCCTTTGACTGAAGTACAGATTTAATGCGGCGTGAGATAGATGCATAAAGGTCATGGACAATATTTAAAGGAATATTAAGCCATTCCTCCTGCAGAGCTGTCTCCAATTCCGAAAGTCCGGATGGAGGTGGAAATCGGGAACAAAGTTTGGACTCCAAATATTGCCATAAATGTTCAATAATATTCAAGTCCGGAGATTGAGGGGGCCAGTCGAGATGTTCAACTGCATCGTCATGCTCTTCGAACCATTCTTGAACACACCTAGCAGTATGGATAGGGGCGTTGTCTTGAAAAAGCGGTCGCTCTCCAGGGAATACGGTCTGGACAAAAGGATGGACATGATCCCCTAGAACGCTTAGATGGTGATTGGATTTGATCTTCCCATGCAGAATAACAAGTGGCCCAAGACCGCGCCAAGATATCGCACCCCATACCATAATGGAGCCACCCCTATGCTTCACAGTCGGCAAGAGGCATTCAGGATGAAATGCTTCTTTGGATGTTATCCAGACATAAATGTGTCCAGTCGTCTGAAATAGGGTGAATGACAATTCATCTGACCATATTACCTGTTGCAACTGCTGTGGGGACCAGCCTTTGTGATCTCTGCACCATTGGCGTCGCTTGAAAGCATTAGTTGCTGTCACCAAGGGTTTACGGATTGCCACTCTGCCATAAATGTTCGCAGTATGAAGTTCCCTTTTGACAGTTTTTGTTGAAACGGGGTCCTGGAGATGACTGTTCATTTCGGATGTTATCTCGGATAACGATTGCTTGAGCTTTCAGGCTACTATGTGCTTCAAGACCCGTCTATCCCTATCAGCAAGCTTGGACTTTCGGCCACTGTTGTGCTTTGAAGACGTCGTCTTACCATCTTTCGTGTACGCTGTCATAACGGCTGATACCGTACTCCTTGCAAACCCCAAAAGGTTTGCTGTTTCCGTAACCGATGCTCCACTTAAACACGCTCCAACTATCATTCCTCTTTGGAACTCTGACAGGTCTGACATTTCAACTTATCACAGACAGTTCGATAGAAGCATGAAACGTAGGTGACTGCTGTTGAGAGACTGATACCTTCCTCTTCACGCTCACTATGTGGCAGACTTCTGTTGTAGGTGGCGCGGCTGTACTGCAGGTGTGAAATACGTCATACTTTTTCACAGGTGTTCGTATTATTTTGTACTCCATCTGTACTTGCTTACACAAACATACACACACAGTAAAAATATTTTGATCTAGTATATTGTTCTAACACTTTTTTTTAAGTGGGGGAGGAATCGGATTTTTCTTGTTCCCTTTTTTCTTTGCTCTACAACATCTCTAATTACCAGCAATGTATTATGGAAAAACCAAAACCAAAGAGCTGACATAACTGGTCAAGGACACTTCACTCACTCTAAAACATAATACAAATTGAATAACTTTGCTTGATACCTGATTAAAGAGGAATCAAGAAAATACTGTGTACAATAAAATAGAGAAAGTAGAAAGCAAATAGTGTAGTACATATTAATTCAAGTGAATGCAAAAAAATTTATTCTGAAAGATTATAAAGAAACAGGAAATAAGAGTCCCACTTTTTAAACATCTGCAATTTATCAAATTACAAATACCTTATCAAATCAATAAAATAAAGTAGCAGAGAGCAAATTAAGCTTGCATTTTATTTCAGGTTATAATTATCCAGCTTTTATTTTAAATTACATTGATATGTTGTTAATCAGATAATAGATGTTGCTTTAATACTGGAGTTTACATTAAATCAAACTTCAAAGTATTATCATATGTATTATTGTATTTGTCATGTTAATCCAATAATCTAAATGTAAGTACCATGACTAAACTCAAAATATTCCCTTAGTCATAAAAAGAGATACATGGAGATTAGGCCTTAAATATGCTTATTTTTTTTTTAAATATCATACCCGAGTGTTCATTGATAATGTTACTAAGCTGTAACATTTAGCAATCAGCTGATTTAAGATTGGTTATTCTAAGATATAATACAAATATTCCTTGATTTTCAACAAAATCCCAAATGTTCCTGGTTTTCTACTTTGTAGTACCTGAAACATTTTTTCTCTAATAAAAACATTTAAATAGCTTGCACCTAAAAATGTCATGAAAGGCTGAATAATCTGAAAGAGATGACTACACAAGTGATATAAAACAAGTAATCAGGGTCATTAGCATTATTGATTGTGAATTGACATTTACCTGGCTGTCAGAACTCCATATCTTCAAAACTGATACTAATGCTTTTGCTCCAGACACTAAGAAACTTAATTCCCGCTTGCTCACATTATTATCTGGAAAAATTGCATAGTTTAAAAATTAAATTGCATTGTTTACATTAACAATCTTTTACACTGACACTGTTTATTAATGCAAGAATATTAACTCTGTTATAACAGACATAATAAAACAATAAATTTTGTTACAGACAGAAGATATGTAAAAAAATAAGAATGAATTAATAGATATATTCAGTGTACCTCAAAATTTAAAGAAACAGAAAGAAATCAGAAACCTAGACAGTAAAAAAATATAGGGCACAAACAATAACATAACCCTTTTAGAACCATGGTATCAAATATGCAACCACATAGGTCCTCCCTCATAACTAGGGGTACATAAATTTCACATAAAAAATATCGAAATTTTGCACAAAAAAAAAATTACAATATACATAATTTTACATTTATTCATATATATATACTAGCCCGGCTTCGCCTAGCTATGCTGAAGCCATCCGTGTAACATATTTATGTACTTCGGGCCCCACAAAAGAAAAAAAGGCCTACAAATGTATTAAATTCAAGTGAATAAATTCCCATCAATTTTCATTCCCGTTGCTGCTGACAGATGGCTGCACCACTGCACCAGATGATTTGATTTCTCAGCAGTGAGTGATTTTAGAATTAAAATATCTCTAAAACTATTGAATTAACAGAATAAGTGTATGCAGAAAAAATTATCAGTTTTCGAAGCTCTTTCCAAATATGTAACAGTTATAATTATACTCGTCACTGCAAATTTACCGCCATGTTCACTAATGGTGGCCAGGGCACGTAAAATTGGACGTGGCTACAATGTCCTCCAAGTTCTCAAATTTACCTCTGGAGGTGCGGGGTCAAGTGTTCTGGTCCCGTCACTTGACTCGGTTCAAAATTACAGGACCGGTCATTAAGCCAAGTCGGACTCCGACCCTTGTGGGGCTATTAAAAACTGGAGCCGCACCTTCATCGCCCATAGCCTTCGGGACTTGACACTGATGTTACATGTCGGTCAAGGGGCATAAGCAACAACAACAACATATCCCTACTCATAACCCAATGTATCATATTTGCGACTATGACATTCTTCCCTCACAGCCCAAGAAATCATATTTGATACCGAGTCCCAGAACATTCTTTATGCATATTTTTTGCATAGAAGATAGCATTACAGATTCACAAATTTTGTATTAAAGTTGGTTCTGATCATTGACCTTTATATTCTGGTTTTAGGTTTTCAGTGTTTTTCAATGGCCCTTGGATAAATTGATATAAACAAACATTTACTTTTTCAAGCATGAATCAGATTTAAAAAGGCCAATGGCATTTACTGTTTTGGATATTTACTTAATGAAGAGGCAAAGGAAGAAATGATTACATAGGGTTGGTTTGGTTTGGAGAGCTATGGTCAACTTTTGCTACACGGGGGCTAATTAGACCTATTACATAGGGATGAGTATGATGATTGCAGGTAATTTTCCTGGGGCAGTCCTCATTTCTTAATAAAAATATATAAATTTTGTTTCCATGAGAATATAAATGTATTATGAAGACTGTCTATAAAACAATATAACAAAATTTAAGTGTATTTTACATTATAGTGTAAACAAATTTTTTACAAATCTTATATTTTTTTTTAGCTGAATTAGGATTAACTGTTAAAAATCCTTCATTCCTCACATACTGGTCCTGAAGGGGTTAAAAAGAATCCAAGAAACAATTTCAGGAAGCCTAAATATTTTCATTTTATAAAAAATACATCTTGTATCTTACAGAAATATATTTTATTAAACAGAGCATAAGATACAGAAGGACTAAATATTTTATATACATGTATATAAGTTTCTATCATACAAGATGCCTTATAAGGGAGAAGTGACTTGTAAAGACACTTGAAAAGGAAGATATTCCCACAGATATTTTTTACCTAAGATTTACTTAACATACCTATCAGCTTCTCAGAGCTGAAGCTCACAATTTTCAATAAAACTGCCAGCTTGATTTCTACAAAGTTTATAAAGTCTTTCTGAATTGTATAGAAACTTTGTAACATGCATGTAATACATGTTCTTCATAAAAACCTCTAGTATGTATGAGTCTGATATTCAAAGCCTGGTCCTGGCTCAATTCATCATTCGTTGACACATCCAGTAAATATTCCAGTTTGGATAGACTCAAACCTACCTTGCAAATATGCCAGTTAACTGTGGCTACAAAATAACAAAGTTAGAGATCTGCATGGGCTAAAAATTCAAAGTCCAAACTGAACCACTGTTACATGTTGTTGTTGTTGCTAATGCCCCCCTTGGTTGGAGGTACCATTCACCAGGTCCTAATAAGCTATTGGGTTGAAAGGGGCGGATCCTGTTTTGAATTGGCACCACAGGGGTTGGAGTCCAACTTGGCTAAATGATCGACCCCGTAATTTTGAACCGAGTCAAGTGACAAGACCGGAACACTTGACCTCCACACTTCCAGAGGTAAATTTTAGAACTTGGAAGACATTGCAGCCACAACCTATTTTACGTGCCCCAGCTACCATTAGTGAACACGGCGGTGGATTTGCGACAAGCAAATCCATCGCATCAAGCAATCCACCGATGCGACAAGCAATCCACCATGACAAGCAATCCACCGTGACAAGTAATCCAACTGCGACAAGCAATCCACCGTTTGGTGGCAGCGACAAGCATCGAACCAGGGACGTTCAGGTCACTGGCCTGCTGCTCTTGCCAACTGGGCCCCCACGCCCCCACTGTTACTTTGTTCAGTTAAGGCCCAAGCCCAGGCCAGTCTTGTCCACAATGCTAAAGTAAAGTAAAAGCAGATTTCAACAGTCATTTAATACTCCTTTAGAATCTGTATAACATATTGATAATTTTATTTTTTAATATTACTTTACTTATAACATTGTATTATTATAATATCAAGCAGATATCTTTTATTTGAACTCAAAACAGCTAGAAAAAATTTTTAAAGTTGTAAAAACTTGAAAGTTAATATAGAGTTAATTTCCAATAGACTGATAATAAATAGGAAACTAAAAAACTTAACTGTGATAAATATTAAGCAAGTTTCTCTTTTTTATTTCCATGGGAATGCATATCTTTTCAAGTAATTTATTTTATTTTTTTTACATTGTTAAGATCATTGTCTATGTTTTCTAAAACATTAAACTGTAGCTTTCCTCAGGGGCCGCTCCAGTCCCGAGGTTTTTTTTTTTTTTTGGGGGGGGGGGGCAAGCAACATCGGTTCTTAGGGATATATATATATATATATATATATATACATATGTAAATAAACATCTCATTTTAAATTTAAACTCATTTAGTATTAGGTCTACGATTATATATTTTTAGGCTTTGAAAAGAAAAAAAAAATACGACGGGCATTTTTGGGAGGGGCAATTGCCCCTACTGTACACCCCCCCCCCCCCCCCTGGAGCCGCCAACGGCTTTCCTTCATTTAAAATGCCTCAAACCATAATTAAAGATTTCTTTTAAAATATTTCAATGTGTTGGTTGAAAACTTTTTAATCTTTAAGTTATATATACAGACAACTCCTGAATATGAGGAAAAAAGAGGCCCAGCCAGGTAAAGAAACAAGAAAAGAAATGAAGCCTGGGCCCATGCACAGTCCACAGTTTAAATAAAGTAAAAGTTGATTTAAGAAAGCAATCATTCATTATGCCAAGAATGAATATGACACTTTTATAACTACTATAATTATAAATAAAATAACAAAATTAATATTAAACTGATTATTTCACTGTAACCTAATGTAATAAATTAGAAAATCATATGAAAGTTATGAAATTTTTAAAATTTTTTCATTTCATTTCAAATATATCAAACAGTAAAGTCAGCAAAAGGTAAGCCCAAACTTGTGGACTAGGTATTGACTTTGATACAAGACTGAGATGCAAATCCCTACTCTGTATATAAGAAAATCTTTGTGCTTTGTACAATTTACATAGCAAAACATTATATACATATAATATAAAGATTAAAATAATTAGCATGCATAAGAACAGCTCCTGTAGCAATATAAATTACAAAACTATAAATTCAAGAATTATGCCTGAGAACAAGTGAATCACACAGAATCCTACTCAATTAAAGTCATTTCACACACATATGAATGTAATGTGTATAGCTTAAGGTGACCAGACGTCCCACTTTTGGCAGGACAGTCCCGATTTTTAACAATTTGTCCCACATCCCGCGGCATTTTAAAAAAGTCCCGATTTTTGGAAAGAATGCACGACAAGCTAGGGAATGGCGGGAGAACGGGAAGGGAATATACGGTTTTCGACAGCCATGTGGTTATTTAGCCAGGATATGAGTTTTATATTATTTTTACTAATTTTATAATGTTAAACTTTAATAATAACAAATAATTGTTGAGAAATGATTATCGAGAACTGATTATCAAAATTCGCATTGTTGATCAGTTGTTAGAATTTGAATTTTGAAACAAACCATGTTCCATACAATAATGCACTAAAAATTTTGGAATAAGCGCTGTCTTTACCAGGAACTAATGCTACGACTGAATGTGTTTTTTCTACGGTAAATAAAGTGTGGACATCAGAAAAATCACAATTAAGTGTTGAGACTTTGAAAGTCATTTTATGTGTGAAATATAATTTAACAAATTCTTGTGAAAATTTTTATGGCCTTTTAAACAACAACAGCAATTTACTTAAAAAGATTCATGCAAATGAGATATATGCCAAAGAATAAAATAATACTATACATAATTTTTTTTAATTTATTATATTTGTAAATTGTACTTATGTTGACAGTTAAAAATATATATTACAATACTATTTTTGAAATCCTTTGAAAATTTTTTTTGCTCCATATAGACCAAATTTTTAATCAAGAACATCACCTCCCACTCCCCGCCAGTCAATGGTGTCCCGCTTTACCAATGTTAAAATCTGGTCACCTTAGTATAGCTATAGTTTAACAATATATATATATATATATATATATATAGTTCACAAAGTTGTAAGTGAAAAACCTGTATAAGCACTAAACCACTACAGCCAGGAACCAAAGACATGAAAAGATAAGTGAAAAATAAGAATAGAAATGTAAAAATAGGTTTTTAGACAGTACCTTGTCTATATATATATATATATAATGATAATAAGATGGATCACTGGACAATATACAGACAAGGAAAGTAGTTTGGTCAATGAAAATAGATTTAAAAATGACTATACTACTCACCTTTAAGTTGTTCTAAAATGTGGGGAGCAGCAAACCAGTGAACAGTTTCAAATGTAGGGAATTTGTATTTCTCAGGTGTGTTAATACGTTTTTCCATTTCATGAATGCTGTAACACAAAATATGAATGATTTATTCAATTTAATTAAACAAAAAGCAAATATTTTTAAATGTTCTTTTGATAAACTAATGGGACCTAAAAAAAAATTACATAATTTTCAAATCATTCACTAATCTATATATAAAAAACATGTAGGTATGCAGCACAAAAATCGACAATATTCCTAGACTCAGAATGGCAACGGCTGCTACTACCGGATGTAAACATAAGCGGCTGTCCGCAATTTAAAACTGTGTGTGTGCAGCGGCAACATTTGTTACAATTGTGACATTTGTTTTAGCACTTGCTGAATTTTTACTCCATTTTATAAGTGAAGAAATTTTCCCAGCAATTTATTATTTGATATGATTAAGTGGAGATATCTGTATTGTGAACAATAGTACAAAGGGAGAGTGATGTAATCCACACTATATTTTAGTATTTGCTAAATTTTTACTCCAATTTATAAGTGAAGAAATTTTCTCCACAATTTATTATTTGATATGATTAAGTGGAGATATCTGAATTGTGAACAATAGTACATACAGAAAATGATATAATCTACACTATATTTTAGTACTTGCTGAATTTTTACTCCATTTTTTAAGTGAAAAAAATTTTCCCCAACATGTCTTACTTGACGTAACGATAAAGTGTAGGTATATTAATTTTGAAAAATTGTACATACAGAGAGGGATGTAATTTATAAAATCATTGGTGTTGGGTTTCTCAGTCTTATCTTTAACTCTGTTCTGAAATAATAGAAATTCATATTTTTTAATCACGATGTTTTAGAATCAGCCTTATAGAAAATTTAGCAATGATTATAAATTTTTTGGCTGAGCTCTCACTACCCCTTAACAACTTATATTTATGATGACAGGTAATGGTAACGTTCCTTACATATGTTACTTTCAGTTGAGTTGTTTTGCAAATGAAAATATAAAACTAAAAGCGACCATGCTGGTCGCGCAGCAGCTAGTGCATTAAAATAAGCTGTAAAATGTTTTGTACAACAATAAAGAATTCATGCTTATTAATCAAGCTAAATCACTATCAATCATTATTAACATACAGCTATGTACTGAAAACTGGAAAACACAATTCAAAAATGGCCCTGTATAGGAAAAAAAAATTGGATTACTAATTTAGAAGTGTAGTAAATGATCTACATATAGTTTAAGGGGGAGGAAAAAACATTTAAGGAGGGTTTAGTTGCAATTATAATATTCTGATTTTCGGTCTTGCTTACATAAATATTCTGTTGTATTCCTTTGTTTATAAGTCATGCGGACATTATATCATACAACTTGTATTTTATATCTAACTTGTTATTTGCACTTATAATACACCAATGGATAATCCAGAATCCTGAGTTTCATTGTTACCACTAGAATGATCTACCTAAACAACCAAACTTCTGATCATTCTACAATAGGAACACTCCCAGAGTTCATCCCCACTGTAACTTCTAGTGCAAATTTTCTGGCTTGATTAATGTTAAGTGACTCATAGTTAAGTAACTTAAGAGTATTTTTCTGAGCAAATTTGTAATAAGGGAAAACGCTGATGAAAAAATTTAAAAAGACCACTATTATAAAAAAAATAACACACCAAACACTAAAAATTTCAGAGGCTTTAGATGAATTACATAGTTATATAATGATTTAAAAAAAACTTAACAAAAATGATAAATAATAGCAATTATATTATTCAGTTGCTCTCACTGGAAAAAGTATGTTTTATTCCTTTTTTTAAGAATCTAAACTGAATTTTTTTTTTTTAATTTTTTTTTAATTTTTTTTTTTTTTTTTGGGGGGGGACATATTGCATTGTTTTATTAATCTTTTGTGACTGGTGAATAATCTGTCCTTGGATAATCAGAGTTCAGATCATACATGCTGTTTTACAGCCTCAACAGAGGCAGTTTAATTTTAGCTGACAAAGAAATAATTTGAAGCTTTTAAAATTTGTTTGGTTTTACACATATTTTCATTTTAGATGTCAAGTTTCAACATTAGTTATAACAATAGTAATTATATGAATTTGAAATTATATGAATTTTAAATGACCATATTTTCAAAACATCCTCTATTTATAAGTAGAATTATTTTCAAAATTTTACTTTAATGAGCAGGTATACTTTACTGTAATGAGCAGGTACTTTAATGAGCAGCATATTGTTATAACAAAATCTGCTCCCATTAAAAGTCAAAATAATAAAATTTATATGTTAGCCCATAAGTTCATACTACTAAATTTCAAAGAATTTGCGACCTTTGTTTAAAATAATTCAAATGTTATATACCTTCCCTATCGAATTCCATATAAACTATAAATAGTCTAAATTGAACACAAAATAATTTATTTGTGTGTTTTAAATTTCAAGCACAAAATTTTTTTTTTTTAAATTCAGGTAGTCTCCTCTAACGAAACTACCACAGGTTATTAACATAGGATTACTTACGTTTGCTTACCTCTTTTTTTTTAAACGCATTTTGGTACTTTTCTGTTTAACTGTTTACTGCTACTGGGTTTGGCACGTTACCAAAATTATAACTCGCTACGCAGGACAAATTTTTACTCTCCGAAGGAGACATTATTGAGGAATGTAATTCTACGTTAAAAAAGTTTTATAAACTAATTGAACTCACTAACTGAAAAAAAAAAGCGTATTTTTTTTCAGTTGATTAGAACAAAGGTATGAACTGTGACATTAATGCCTTAGTCATTTTATATTTGTATAGTATACATAAGTTTTAAAAACATCTGATAAAATATATATATACACACAATGCACAGACTGATTTTAACACAAAATTAAGATACATAATACTTACTGAAGCTGCAGTGGGATGTTCAAACTGTGTAAGAAGTTACCACCAAAAACAATGGAATCAATAGGTGTTAACACAGCGTGAATCCAACCAGTTGGTATAAAGAGAGTCTGACCATGAGTAAGCATCATCTGATAACAAACATCAACTTGATCTCCAAAAAAAGTCTCACTCTGATTGGAAGAGGCCATCCAGTGTTCATACAAAGCAAGATTGGCTGGAGTAGGTTGAATGAGAAAAAAAATTTTTTCTCCCTAGATATGAAAGGATATTATGACAAATACATAAAAGAAAAAAAGTTCATAATAATAATGAATTAAAAATCAGAGCACTTCATAAAATGCTTTGCACTCACACATTTGCATTTTTATTCAAAGTTAGCAGTGTTTTCAGCGACTATTTTGTACATATGCTTGTGAAAGTTTTCAAGAAAGCTTAATAATGCCTATTTCTCTCCATAAACAATGGAATAATCTGACAAAAACAATAAGGGTTGCCCAAACGAAAGTTAAACTTTGGAGTTTTTTCTATAATGATTTATTGTTAATGGTTAATTGGTTAATTGTTAACGGTTTATTGTTTGTGGTTTATTGTTAATGGTTAATCCCCTTGTTGGTTCAAGAAATGTACCAGCACTTCTCTAGATTTTGGATACCCCTTCGGTATCCTGGATCTTTGCATCATTAGCAAACTGGCAGCCCTCGAGAGCCTTTTTCAGTGGGCCGGTGATGTGGTACTTGCAAGGTAGAGAGGTTGGAACTATAGAAAGGATGGTTGAGGACCTCCCAGTGGAAGAACACCAGCAAATCTTGCCCACACAGAAATTGATTCCACGGTGATGATCAAGTGTGCTTCAGTAGTTCTTGGCATGTCCCATGGCCACACATCCCTTAAGAAATTCCCTAAACCATCTGAACACTGTACACTGTGACAGATACTTATGCCCCTACACATCCTTCATACGACGATAAGTTTTGGCTTCACTAACACCTACAGCCATCAAAAATTGAATAACCACTTGCTGGGTCTGTTTGGATGAATCCATGTCATGACTTTACGTAGTCACCTTGCTTAAACACGTTCAAACAGCATTTAGAAGTGCTGAATGTTATAATTCACCGTGGTAAGTGATCAAAAGACGGTCAAGAATAAAAACTCTTATAACAACTTCAGAGGCAAAAAATAAAGACTTGAACACTAAGGTGCCGTAAAAGAAAAGCTGTCTGTGTGACCATTGATAGTGATCAAAAGACTATAAATATTGCAAGATAGATGGTGACATTACTTTATGGCCCACAATAAAACTTTCAGATAATGGTTAAAGTTATATTTCAAATGAAAATTATGGTGGGGAGATACTTGGTAGACTGTGAACAGAAGCAGTGAAATAAGGGACAAATTGGGGCAGGAAATGCTAAGAGAAAAGAAGCCCACTGTCCAATGAGAGAAAAAGGGGTGGGCCAAAATGGCCCCGGACAATAGCCCCTCCAAGAAAAAAAAAAATGAGAGAAGGTTGACAGATTGCACATGCTGTTCCCTTGAGCTCAAATGATATAGAGTGCTGATTGAACTGTCTTGAAGTATGGCGGAAGTTCCGGGAATCCAACATGATGATGCTGAATATGACTTGATATGGGCCCCTGTCAACAAAGTCATTCATCACTGTATTCTTCAACAGTAGTAAGTGCCTCCCAATAGATACTAGAAAAATGCAGAACAAGAGAACAACTCAAATTTTACAAATTAGACAGTTAATTTTCAAAAAAGATATCTTACACGAAGTATGTGATACCACACTGATGTTCCTCCAAAATCAATGTGGAAATCGGTGTAGCTATCTTGAGCACTCATAAGGCAGTATTTCATCACTTGAGGACAGAATTGAGTGTGAGTTTCTGAGTTTTTTGGCCAATAGTTTTCAACCCAGCTCAACTTCTGGACTATGGTGGGTGGTTTTACTAAATCAGCTAATCTGTAAGAGCAAAGTAATTAACAAAAAATCTTACCATAGTAACTTTGAACAGAAACAATAAAAATTTTCAATCATAAATTATAACAGAAAAAAATGCTTATGAATAAAACTAAGTAAAATAAGACAAATAACAAGAAAATAAATCAATAAATACAAATAATTATATTTCGCAAACATCATGAGCAATGTTAGATCAACCATTTAATAAACATATAGGGGGCAAATTTTGAAAATTAAGATATAAGGATTGTATTTTTACGTTCTTAAAAAAAAAAAAAAAAAATCTTAAAAGAACTTACAGTTGTAAAATTACTGGACAAAAATCTAGTGTCACAAATATATCATATACCAACAAATGAAGAGCTTTAATATTAATCTCTCGATAAGCTTGCTGCTTTGTTAACAAAGCTATTAATGGAAATTCTATCAGGCATAAGATTGGAATTTTTTTTGTGCATAGAAGACTATAATATTAATTTCAAAAACATGAATAATTTTAATTTAAAAATTACTGCAGGATTATATATTATCATGATTTGAATAACTGTTCAGCAGTAAGACAGTGAAATAGTTTATCTCAATTCTCTTTCAACAGACTTAATGCAGAAAAAAATTATGGCTGATAATACATTAAATTTGAACTTAATTTACAGTAAACAAATTAATTTAAATAGTGAAGTTCCATATTAAACTTAAAGGAGCAGCCATTAGTAACTAATTTTAATTTGTTTCAGTATTTTTCTGGTCACACTTTTTGCGATGTCAGAAAACCCAAACCTCAAGAATCTTTCATTCTATAACATATTATAAAAATCTTTAAAATATTTAAATCCTACAATGAATAATTACACAAAAAAATTTCTTAACTTAAAGTCAACAGTTTAAGCTTCCCTTTCAAATTCTCTCTTTCTTTATAATATCATACGCTTATTTATAATAAGAGTGCAAAACTAATCTTTTCTAGTAATACAAATTCATCAGTAGATTTTGAGCTCAAAAGAATATTTTCCAGTAGATTCAGCAAGGCATAGGATAATCTCTTCTCTAGTAATACTACTGATCAAGGATTTTCCAAACTTGTGGGAACATAGCAAAAGTTTTCTTGTTTCAGCTAAAATGCTTTTCTCAGGGTTCATACTCAATTTTGGAAAGAAAATTAAGGAATTAATAACATACATTTAATAATAACAATTGTATAGAAATTTAAAACTGAGGAAATATTTAGAAAATATATATACCTTGTTTTAGAAAATTCCAAACTGATGACATTATATACTTTATTACGAACAGGACTATTAAAATATTCAACCCATTCAGACATTGGCATACGAATATTTTCTTGCCTTGCAACATCAATAACATCTAGAGGAAAATCTGGACCTAAAGTAAATAAAAAAGGCAAAAACAAATTCTACAAAATAACCATTAAAAAACAATTTAAAAGAAATTAAATGTGAATTACTAAAGGTGAAAATAGAATATGGACAAATATGCCACCTATAAATTAGGCTGAGTAGCAATTAGGAAATGAGCAATTTAAATTACCCAATAAAACATGACTTTCATAAAAAAAATGATCAAATCTCCATCCAAAACTAACAACAAATACTGTATGTAATCACTTTTCTCACTTTATTCTCACAATAGCCTACTCATCTGTTGAGGGAACAAACCAAAATTAAATAGCTTACAACTAGTCATTGGCTGCTATTATAACCAAGTAAAAAAAAAAGATTACTTTAAATTATTTAAAGGACAATACTATGCCATCAAAAATCTCTAGATTGATCACTGCAGGTGTTATCTGAATAATTATCAAAATTTCCCCTGCCGTAATTCATTTTGGATCTATAGGGGGGGGGGAGGATTTAACTTAATGTTGTGTTCTGAATGCCAAAAATTTCATGATTTTTATTAACTTTTATTATAAATTGTTAAAATTAAGATCTCGTAAGGATAAAAAATATTGTTTACTTTACAGATTTTTAAAGATTGTTTAAACTCTAAGTTTCAGAAAAGAAATAAGAAAAATACTCTGTATGATCAAAACCATGACAAAAACAGTTCAACCAATTTATGTGTATAATATTATTTATCTTTTTAGCTGGCTATATAAAGCATTGAGAATTCATTACCCAGGAAGACAGCTTTTGACTTCAAATTTCATTGGCTATAAATGATTTATATACTTTGGATTAATTATTCAGAAATTACAATGGTGATACATTTTTCAAATATTATCATTTAGTGTTAATATTGTAACTTTGAAAGTTATTTTATGACTTTTAACATATAAATAGGCCAAGTAATGAATTTAGTGATTTTAAAACTTTTTTTCATTAATAAACAAATGATCATTAATCTATGAAAAAAATTATAGAATGAAGAATAATTTCTCAAAATTTACCGTATAAGAATTCATTATCTTCTCTTAAAATATTATATTCTATTTCAGCCAGCTTTCAAAAACAAGATGAAATCTAACATGCTATTAAAAGTAAATTTTAAAGAAGATAAATCATTGATAGTTAAGAGCGCCATTATTTTATTATTATCATTAATGTTATTAGTTGCTTACTAAATCCTAAATCAATTTTCATAATGAGAGCTAAAATATTTTCAGTTTAGATCAGTTTAGTTCATTTTAGATCTCTTTAAATATATTTACATATCACTGAAATTAAAACTCAATGCTTTAAAGTTTATATATATATATCTTGTTAATAAAAGCAAGTGTTTGCATGTGTGTGTGTGTATGTATGCGGCCCCCAGGCGAATCTGTAAAACTTACAGCCGTGAAATTTGGCACACAGGTAGTGCAGACTATGGGAAGGTGCACCTCGAAGCCCGAATTTTAAATTTGATTCTAGAAAATTTTTTATTTTATGTTTTGTGCGATATTTTATGTTTTTTTTTAACTTCAGATTACAATATCTCGGCCAAAAATTATCGTAGAATTTTGATCTTTTTACAATTTAAGACTACAGACATTTTTCCTTCAAACAAGACCTCATTTGTTTAAAAATAATTTAAAACAGAATAATATTTTCATCAAAATATTAAACTAACTTTTTCAAGAAATTTACGCTCTTTTGAGCATCTAAGGTCGATGCTCTTCGTGTTTTTATCTTACAAAGAAAATATTTACATCATCTGGAAGATGAAAGCTTTCTCATTCATATAAACCTCATTTCAAGTATCTATCTTAAAATTTTGATTTTGAATTGAATTTTAAAGAACGATACTTCAACACAAATTTCGGTAGCGGTCTTTCAAATGCGGTTTGGATGAAGAACCATTTTTTCACCCATAGGCGGGAAGGGGGGAAGTCTCGAAGAAAGAATTTTTCGCCCATTCGTGGAGGGTTGGACCGAATGAAATTTCTCGCCTGGGGGGGAGGGGGGGGGAGAATTTTTCTTCTGGCTGCGACTGTTAGCAGGTCGTGGGATACGTAGCCACAAAATTTAGATACCTTGATTCGTTGTTCTTTAGTGTTTCCACTCTCTGACAATGATTGCTGAAGGAAGCGGGTCCCTAAACCGAATGGCTAGAAGGGCGAAGCCCGTGTCATGGGTTATGTCACAGTATAAATAACATAGAAAATGTCAATTTTTTCTCTGTTATTTATACTGTGTTAATTTTTAAATTGATTTTGATTAACAAACATTCTTAAAATCCCGGGCAATGCCACCTGTAATTAGGAATACCTCCAGCTTTTCCTTTCTTACAGAACAAAACTCATTTCAGAAGTTTCATTGAAGGTGAATCGAGCAATTTCTGTTGTGGCATCTAAAAAGGTATTTTAAGTAAACAATTAAACTTTGAAGCGCATTCCCATTTTTAACATTACATCTTATTAATAAAAGCAAATGTTTGCGCATGTGTGTGTGTGTGTGTGTGTGGGCGGCCCCCAGGCGAATCTGTGAAACTTACAGCTGTGAAATTTGGCACACGGGTAGTGCAGACTATGGGAAAGTGCACCTCGAAGCCCGAATTTTAAATTTTATTTTAGAAATTTTTTTATTTTATGTTTTGTGGGATATTTTATGTTTTTTTAACTTCAGATTACGATATCTTGGCAAAAAATGATCATAGAATTTTGATCTTTTTACAATCTAAGACTACAGACATTTCTCCTTCAAACAAGACATCATTTGTTTAAAAATAATTTAAAACAAACTAATATTTTCATCAAAATATTAAACCCACTTTTTCAAGAAATTTATGCACTTTTGAGGATCTACGGTCAATGCTCTTCGAGTTTTTATCTTACAAAGAAAATATTTACATCATCTGGAAGATGAAAGCTTTCTCATTCATATAAACCTCATTTCAAGTCTCTATCTTAAAATTTCGATTTTTAATTGAATTTTAAAGAATGATGCTTCAACACAAATTTTATACATGATTCTTCGAACACGGTACTCTAGGCGTTGGAATCAATCATTCATAAGAACTGCACATGCACACAAGGAAACGTTTTATTTACTTTTGCCGGTGTTCACTTTTTCTGTATTCTGTCAATTTTTGTTTAATTTAGTTACTTTTTTGCATATTTCTTTTTATGCTTCTGTCTGAAACTCTGGAATATTTTTTATTATCATTCTAATACTTCGAAACTTAACAATGTTTACCAGGGGTATTTTAAAACAACTGTTAATTATGTTTGTGTTTAGCTTTGATTATGTTTGTGTTTAGCTTTGAGAAAAAATAATTTTGTAAAGGTTTTTTTGGTCTTTTATGCTAAAATAGCACTTAAAAATCAAAAAAAGAAACAAAAACTTACCTGTAAATAGCATACCTTTTTTATAAATTGATCAATTTGAAGTAATTTTTAATGAAATTTAGCTAAAACACCTATCATTCTGCACAAAATCCTAAAGCTAATATTTTAAACTAATTTTAGCTTTTGATTGTAGAAATTTTTGATGTTAAAACATGTTAGCAATGTATTACATATGCATTATTTTGTACGTAAAATATAGTTGCACGTTAATTTTATAGAAATTTGTGTTATGACTTTCTTAAGTAGCATGATTTATTTTTTCTCGATGATATCTTTTTCTTAATTGTCATATTTTGAGAACACAACTTTTTTAAATTTAAAAAAAACACAAACAACAGTTTAGGTTAACAAGAATTATTGTCAAGAATTATATTTCACATGATTGAACAAGCCACAGGTCAAGAAGTGTTGAAATTAATGGAGGTAAGGTTAATTTTTTTTACATGCAGTAATTTTTTCATGTCCTGATAAATGATTCATAAATTAGAATCGATAGCTGATTTATACCTCATTTATATTTTTAGAATTTAACTTCTTAATTCTGTTTTAACTTTCCTTTCTATTTTACCATCATGTTTTGTTTTGCTATTATTGAAGTGTGTAAAATATTTTTCATTGCTTACTACGATTTAAAATTTTTTTTGGTATTATTGGCCTGAGCATATCTGCCTGCAGCCTGTACTTTTTATTCATACTGTGATTTTTTCTACGTTATTTATACTGTATTTAGTTTTTAAATTGATTTGGTATTGTTTACTTTTCAGCTTTTCCTGAATGATTTTCCGAATCTTTATCCCAGAAAGAGAAGCGAGACTGAAAGAAATCAGACAACAACAGCAAAGAATAGTTGGACAAAAACCACAGGATCGTCATGATTTGTTAGCAAGAGTGTTTCATCAAAAACAAAAATCACTTATGAGTCTCATCACAAAGGCAAAGATTTTTGGAGAAGTTAGGTGTCATATGTACACCATAATTGCAGTTTTGGCTGATTTAAACTCTGTATTCTCACATTTTGATGCCCCTGTAGCAGTAGTGGATTACATGGTTAACTGGAGTTACTCATTTTGTTCCATTTTAAAGGAATTAGGCTGTGGTTCATATGGGAATGGCGTTTAGAAACATACGGCATATGAGGCAGATATTACAGATCAAATAATAGCCAAAGATGACACCACTTCAGTCAGTTGTCACAAAACAACTGTCTCTGTCCACATGTTGCAGAAGCCTCCTCTACACGATTTCTTCATTCGGAAATGGTGTTTAGAAACGTACGGCATATGAGGCAGATATTACAGATCAAATAATAGCCAAAGATAGCAAGTGTCTGTAGACAATGCGTGGATTGTCCCATATTGCCCTCTACTAACCACAATTTTCAATGCCCATATAAACGTAGAGTACTGTAATTCAGTTTTATAGTGTTGCGTGTGAGTGGAACACTGGTGTGTGGTTTTCAAATGATTTTAGCTTTCACTGGATATTAGCAGAACATTAGCTTCCAAAACAGTAATCGTTTGGGAAGTTTTTATTTATATACATAACTCACAACCATAATGCTCTTAAAATTTATATTTTAACACATTTCGGTTACTGCTGTTGTTTGTAAACACACGATCTTCATTGCCATGCTCATTTCAGAAATTTCTCATTGAGATGATGCTCATTTAATGCGTGTTTTCAAAAGTGAAATATACCATGTTCTGTAAATGCCCTGAAAATATTTCTATACAGGAGATGTAGACAGATTAAAGAATTTGAGTAAACTTTTGTGTAATTTATACATTTGTGTGTGTTTAATTATTTAAATTAATAGATTTATATTTTTTAAACATTTTATTCTTGCATTCTTTTAGGGGTTTATAGTGTTGCGTGTGAGTGGAACACTGGTGTGTGGTTTTCAAATGATTTTAGCTTTTACTGGAAATTGGCAGAACATTAGCTTCCAAACAGTAATCGTTTGGAAAGTTTTGAATTTAATTTATTAAATGCTGATCACGAGATTTCTTTTCTTTTTGTGATACTTTAAATTAATTTTGTGTCACGTGCATAACAACAAAATTAATTGACAAAGAAAATATTAAAATACAGTAAAAGATAAAATTTAACCACTAGACTAATTGAGATGGAAATTTTTAAAAATTTAGTTCAAATTAGTATGTTTTATGGATATTAAATCAAATCTATATATAAAACTGTAATTTCCTCTCAAAATATGCTTCGCCATTACGATAAATAAGTCCCAAGGCCAAACTTTAAAATATGCTAGCATACATTTACGAGAAAATTGTTTCTCCAACGGTCAGTTTTATATAGCTTGCTCATGCATAAGTTCTCGGATGAGCCTGGTAATATTAGTTCTGCCCAATGAAGAAACAAAATATATTGTTTATAAGAAAATCCTCTAAAAAGCAATTTCATTACTTTTTCATTGTAATTATCCTAAAATGTACCCCGTAGCGAAGCACGGGTATTCAGCTAGTGTATATATATATATATATATATATATATATATATATACTAGCTGAATATATATATACTAGCAAACTCAGGATATATATATATATATATATATATATATATATATGTGTGTGTGTGTGTGTGTGTGTTAAAAAAAATCAAAATGTTAACATTATGAATCTTAATAGAAACTATACAGAAACTTTGATAATATAAGCAATTTCAAGACTTATTTCTTTCTCTGGTAATACCTTCCTCACAATTGCTTTCTATTAGTTTTCAAATAAATGAACAAATTTATAAAAAAATATTCTCAAAATTAAAGACAGATGCAATAAATAGTGAATGATCTTAAAGTAGAGAAAAGTTTTTAAAATATATTTCAACATGCACTGTGCATTCTATTCATGTTTGAATTCTATTTTACTAAAAAAATTCTTACCTACATAATCCATGACATCACTCACAGTAAAAGTATCAGATGGCATCTGTATACCAAGTCCAACTTTTGAATCCACAAGAATGGGATAGTTAAAACCACTCTGTATCAGGTAGGGTAGAGAAAGTAGTGGTCCTCGTAGACGAATAACAATATCATCAGCACTACAAACAGATTACATAAAATCAACGAAATTAAAATGGGAAATTCAATAAAAAGTAATATTTTTTATATGTACTTTTCAAAGTGAAGCAAATTTACTTCTGCACTATCTCACTGAGATTAAAACTCAAAACCTAATGTTAGATCAAAAATCTCACTGACGTGTGGCAATAGCATTAATGATATCACAGACGACAAATGTAAGAACAGTTCCCATTTTAACACTTTCTATAAAAGACAAATTCAATACCATATATAAGCATTATACACATTTAAAGCATGAAAATTATTTCTATTTGTACTTTTTTATAATGCCTTGTATAATGAAAGCAGTATATAAAACAAAATTATACTATAAAAATAAAATACATTGCTTGTAACCTAATGAAGACATTAACTTAGTACAGTGAGCATGATCCTAAAGCCTGAAATATTCATCTATACATATTACACAAGCATCTTCATGCCAATACATATTTTTTTCATTTGCTTAATTTCAACTATATTTTACAAATTTATCAATTTCTTTTTAAAATGGGTGTTAAATGAAGTCAATTCTATAATTTTTTTTACAAATTTAGTCTTATGAAACAGCAGACCTGAACAAGTCACTGATAAATAAAAAATTATTTTACTTATTCAGTTCCTAAAGTCCTGCAAAAAAATCTGTAGATGAACCATATAAATATTCTGTAAGGAATATTCAAAAACTTGAAAGTTTTTAGAACTTTTTATCACAGAAAAGTTTAATAGGAAAATAAGAACACTGACAAAACACAATTACTAATGAATAAGAATGGATCTGTTATGGAATTTCTTTGTTTTTATAAGACTGGGGTGATTTTAAAAAATGTACTAACTTGAAATTTTTTTATAAACAGTTAGTAAAAAGAAATCTATTAATAAAATGAAAAGATAATGCATATGTATAGTATTCTTAATTAATTTGCTCCTTTTTCTGTAAAATTTAAATTGTACGTATAACATTTTGAATATTAAACTCATTACCAAGTTAAAAGCGTACATATAAAGTGTTTTAACACTAACTGCCTGTGTATGAGACAGCTGTAATAGAACTCTGAATATGAAAATTTTAATGAACATTTATTCTTTTCCTTAATTAAATATGAATTAACTATTATTTTCAATTATGTTTGAAAACATACAGCAAATAACTTTTAAACCTATGAGGGGATATAGATGTTAAACAATAACATACAAAAAGTATGCTTTATATTCTTACCTTTTAAAATGCCTGGATCGTAATTCTTTAACAAAGACAGGAGTACCAGACTGAACAGCCTAATATTAAAATATCAGAGAATATACTTTACTGATATTATTATAAACTATAAATTAAGAATGAATGAAATATCAAAAATATTAACATATTACTTTAATAAAACAGAAGTTATATAACTCTCTTACAATCTCTCTGCTAATGTTTGACTTGCAAATGTCTTAAGTTATATACTAATTCTTTGACAACAGAATATTACTAAACCTTACAAATACATATTTATAAGGACACACAAAGAGCAACAAATATTGCTATTTTTAATAAGAGGTAAGATCTATTCAGATAACAAAAAAATATATCTTACCTTCCCATCCGCATTTGAATCCCCATAATCATGCCTATGATAATTTTTAATTTCTCGATCTGAGGAAGATTTATCACATTATTTCACATACATATAACATTCATTTCAATTTTAAAAAAACTAATAATGTGAATATTTAATATAATTTGTATTACAAATATAAGTCAAATAAAAACTGAAGAATAAATCAAATTTTTTGGTCAAAATGACAACATGGTGCTCCACACTAATGCAGAAAAAGAACTCTGTAATGATATATATAATAACAAAGGAATATAGCTAGGTCTGTAAAAATGATAAATAAAGGAGGAAATACAACATTCTATCCTAAATGATACGAGTCACCACTGTTATTCTTCAATTAGCAACTATGATTAATACCTAAATATTTACAGACATTAAATGATTAAATATTTATAAAAATAACTTCAGTTTACACACAATTTTAGAACTTTTTTGGCTGTTAATAAATCAAGTCATTCATTGAAAATTATCATGTAAATAACTTGAAAATGCAATGAAAATTATTTTTTTTAAGTATATAAAAGTATGAAAAAAAATGAAGTAAAATATGATAATTTCTGAGCTCAGCATATTAAGATTTTTATTTGTGTATTCCTTACAATGCTATAAACATTTATTTATGTATGTAAATACATAGAAGGATATCAATAAAATACTTACAAACTGGAGGTCCAACAATATTCTGACATTGCACACAATGATATTTTTCAATGTCGACAGCTTCATGTTCTTTAACATTAACGCAGCTATAAGAAGAAAAAAAATTTAAGCATTTATATCACAGTCCACTAATATAACTTTAAAAAAAAAAAGAATATAAAACAGAGAGAGATTAAGTTATTCAGTTTATTTTATAATTATAAAAAAAAACCTCCCAATAATAGCCCTTTTTAAAAATTTCAAACTTTTCATACATACATCTATTAGATACATAATAGAAAAATAACAAATAGATTCTTTATGACTTTTTAAAAATTGTTTTCGTTTTTAAATTAAAGATAATGTTTCTGAATTCAAAATCAGACCAAAGCTCACATAATAAAATCCTCAAAGGTGTATCTTTTGCAATGTGTTAACTTATACAGTTACAGTTATGTCACATAAAACTAGAGACTCATGATCGTTAAATCTATTACACCATTGTTAAAAAAGAATAGATCAGATTATTATTCCCAGAACCAAAACCTGCTTTGAAGACCAGGCCAAATTTTTCTGAGCAAGACAATACAATTGGGGGCATTCAAATATTACATAAGCACATTGTTAGTCATTTTAGACCCACCTCCTCCCCTTTGAAAGCAAATAAGCAGACGTTCAACCCCACCCTTTTGCTTTTGTAAGATTTGATAAATTTCTTGTCACTATTTCAAAGGCAAACAATTTTTTTCAATCATTAAATTTATCGTACATTCCTAAGCACATAGATACTAAATCATTAACAGTAAAAACAGAATAATTTTCAGTACTGGATGGTAGGGGAGTTGGTGTTGTAAGGAGCACATCACAGCACACTCTCTTGAGTGCATATTTTCTGTCTTATGTAAGCATTGCTCTGATACACCCTTTTCAATAAATGATCTTCATAGACAATTCTGATTAAAAAAATTTAATTGGTAAAATTTGTCCTTTTTAAAGGTTCCTAAAACTATCCCTTACCTTTTTTATTTTAGAAAAACAGTAAATATATATATAAAGATTACTTACACTAATTTTTAGAAATTTGATTAAATTGGAACTTTTTAATATTTCAAACCAATTAATCTGGATTTCTTTGATCCTAAAGTTCACTTTCAGGTTAAAAATGATAGAAATTTGGTATTGGAGATTCAAAGTAACTCTTTCATTAATGTAATGTTTGCATAAGAAAACTCAGTTGCAGAAAAAAATTACATCTTTCTGAACTTATGTAAAAAAATTAATTCCTGACTTCTAGAAAAATAAAACTGCCCCTGTCCAAAATACACATCACATTTGCAGTTTTTTTCAAGTGTAAAATGTATAACTTATTTGAGACAGAGGGAACATTGACAAAATGGATAAAACTTTTGTCACAAAAATTTTAAAAAGGTATAATTGAAAATGGACATTTTCCAGATGCTCAAAGTTTTTATGCAGCTGACTGACCAATTTGGTGGTTTTTAAGTGTTAGTTACAATGAAAGAAGTTTTTCTTTAACGGCAAAAATATGCAAATGAACATGTAAAGTATAATATAAAACTGCTACCAGAAAACACTGAGAAATTCTCCAATTGCAAACGGTGCTGTTCACAGCTTATTTGCCTTGTAAATACCAAGTTATATGCATTTATGTTATTTCAATCAAACAATCTTCATGCAATTTTTTTCTTTATTAAACTTTAAAAAGAAATTTAAAATTTTAGTGCAGAAATACAACATTCATAACAAAAGCTGATCAATTCTGGCAAACAAAGCTACACTATTTGGAACAATCCTAGTTCAAAGCCCATACCCATGGCATAACATGAGAACCCAATCAGTTTCTCACATGTTTTAGTTAATCATAAAAAATTCCAATTAGTTTACGAAAATATCTTTTTTTGTGTCTCTTAGTTCAGAAATTAACAGGCTGAACTCCATCGTTTTTCATTTTAAAGGTCTATGTAAAGTAGATATTGACAAAATATAAATTTCCAGGTTTAAGATCAATTTCTCAGATTTTAAATTGTTTAATAACAATTACCAGTTTTATAAATCTTCTGGCCACTCTAAAGTTACCCATAAACTAAAGACCTAGTTTATTTTTTAAAACTCTCCATTTTTTAAAGAATTATCCTTAAGCATTTTTGCATTACAGAAATAAATTGATCTCTAGTGATCCTTCAAAGAAGTTTTGATAACCAAAAAAACCTTAGGAAAATATTTGATCTACATACTTATATCCAAAACTCATATGCATCAGAAAAACCAAGAATTTTCATTGAAGATAAAAGTTAATGTATAAAAGTTGGTGCTAAACTTAAGAAGATCTAGAATTATGAAACTGTTAAAAGTTCTAACAAGATTAATGTAGCTTTTTTTTGTAAAATTAAGGGTCTTTTAAGGGCTAATTTTGATTGAAATATCCCTGAATCCTCAACTATTTAGTACAGGTAACTGTCTTGCTAGAACCCAGCCTGACTAGATAAAATAATTAACAGAGTGATGAATTCTTGCATGCCTCAATACAAGAACCCAACATATGAAAGCCTATTAAAAAAATTTTTCACTGGTCTGTCATCAGCTGTGAATGACTAGATCTTGTGTAATTTAAAGAGAGAGTAAAACAAAAATTTTAGAAATTCTTCTTTACAATTGCCAAAGTTTGGGACTGTTAGTTGTCTGGCTCTCCAATATCTCTGTACAACACAAACAGTCAAAATCCAACAAATGTCCTTTGTTGCACAAATTACAGATCAAAGAAAGAACCAGTCAAACACAGAAAAGATGGACCCACAGGCAATTATTATGCCCCTGAGCACTCCTAGGACTGTTGGGGATTATTTTTTTTTACTGAGGGAAAGGTTACTCCAGATCTTACCTATGGAGAAGGTTGAGACCTTCCTATGGTAATTTCGAAATTTCATTTCTGATTTTTATACATTTCATAACATTGCTTTTAAATCTAAGAAATAAATAATCAAATCTCTAAAAAAAATTTTTAATTTACATTTATCATTATGATGGAAAATGTGTGATCATATTTCATTTTTTAAAAATCATAACATTTTGAAGGCACAGAAGATGAGTATGCTTAAAGTTTGATCAAACTAATTTTAGCATTTTCAATTATGTTTGCCAATGCCTTAAAAAATAGCCTCATAATAAGAATGCTAGCAATTACAAACTTTTTCTAATTGTTATAATTCTTCAAATGTTGTCATTCCAAAGTTTTTAAGGCCCTCATAGATAAATGGACAAGAAATGTAAACAAATGGACAAGAAATGTAAAATTTAGTTGATGGCATTCCATTAAAAAAAAATTTTTAAATGTTAAGTGACACATATAGAATCAGCTTATCCTTCATCAATTTTCCAAAGATTCAGCTATTTCATCATAAATTTTCCAATCTTTCAAAAGATATGTTACTTCATCCAAGTTCTGAAAAATTGTACTCATTGATTAATAAACAGAAAATTTTCAACAATTTCAGTTATTTATTATTCTTTGTAAATTATTTTTTTATTAAACTTTCTGCTGTCTTTATCTCTTGACTAATTATTTAAAATTTAGTAAAAGAAAAATTATTTCACCGACAGAGAGGTTAAAAATCCTACTTTTGCTTTCATACACCTATAGGATTCAATGAAAGATTGCTGTAAATTTTTGTAATTTCATATATTGTTCCCATTTGCAGTAATTTCATATAAAATTGATAGAAAAAAATATTTTTAATTTCCTGCAAATGTTTTCGTGCATTTCTATTAAACTAAAATTTTTTTTAAAAATTTTAACTATTAAATTTTCTTTAGAATTTGTCAAAAGTTTAACAGTTTTGATGTATAAGTTGAATTCTCTCGCTTTGTAACATACTAAACTGAAGTGTGATTTTTCGCAAAATGTCTGTGTGACAAAAGGTAACTCTCCTTGAAACCAAAGTGAAAATTCAGGAATCCTTTTTCGTAAATGCCTTTCTTTTAGTTAGTGAATAAACAGTAATAAAATATTAGTAATATTAAAATAGTATAAGCTCAATCAGCAAGATATATAAGATTTACTTATCAGCCCAGGATTACCTGTTTCATACTCAAATGCACAATAGCTAATTAACCAATCAGTTTTCTGACTGAATACTTTTTAACAGTAAATAAAGAACTTAAAATATTGAGAAAATAATAATGATCTACAAGCATATATTAAATTGAATAAGGATTTAAAAAAAATAGCTTTATAAGGTTTTTTTTATCATTTTTAACCGAGAACCAGTCACAGCAAACAAATGACAAGTAACTGCATTTCTATGAATTTTAAATGAAAAAAGAAAAAGAAAGAGAGAAAGGCATCGCTAAATACAAATGTACCACCTTTTTTGCAAAAATGTTCAAAATTAATGACTAATTAAAGTTTGTTCAGACTGGCGATTAAGTTCGTTTCTACAAGACCAAAGGAAGCATAAGAAATAAAATATTGTCAACCCTCTTATAATTTCCCTTATAAAGTTACATATTCAAGAGAGATTTTAATGTAATTAGGGTGAAGTGGGAATGGAAATTCATATAGTTCCACTTTGAATCTAAATAAGTTTTTAACAAGTCTTTGTATTTGTGTGAAAATTTGCATACATATTTTTGGTTATGTTCTACATTTATAGTTTTTTGTTTTGTAAATCTATTCACAACTTCTTTTGCCATAAATATTTAAAGTTTTTGTGTTTTGCATTCTCACTTTCCCCCACACTTAGGGCAAGAGAGAACGCAGGTTCCAATAAATCATAGTTGCTTATAGCAAATTAAGTAGGGCAAGGGAAAAAAATAGATATTTACAAAAGGCTATTTATTTTTTTTACATTATTTTGTTGTGCAGGTATTTGTTGTTCAAGTTAGCAGTGTAAGCAATGTCAAAATATTAACAAAATAAGTATATTTGTATTATTTGCTTTAGAGTAACAAATGTATGTTAAAAGTTCAAAAAAGGGTTTTCTTTCTTTGTCTAGGCCCTACTGAATATTGTAGGACCAAAAAGACATGGAAAAAATTAGTTCACTGCACCTTGCAGGCCTTGGCTCTTGCAGGAACACTAATAAGTCATCATCTGGTACAAAAAGCAACTCAGAAATAGTGACAACAGAATTAGAAATTCAATATATTCACACACAGTTTGTAATGTCCAGTCCACTCACATTCACTAACAGTAAGTCTAATTAGTTTATTACAATTCACTTCTTCAAACCTACGACAAAAAAACTAGTTTCAGTTGTATAACTTACTATTTTTGAATGTTAACGAATTAAAAACAATCATCAGCTGTTAAAGAAACATGGTGGTTGGTTATGAAGTTTTTCCAGCTAGAAAACATATGTTGGGAAGAAAAAACTACTTATATGGCTGTTATAACACAAAGGTGGGTTTTTTCAGTATATAGGGCAAGTGAGAACTGCTGTTCTCACTTGCCCCGACAAAAGAAATTTTTATGGGGCAAGTGAAAACCCTGCAGTACTGAAGTAATATTACAAAAAAATGGTTTTTATATATTTTATCTGTATTCTTCCGTTTTTTAATCAATAAGTTGGTATTTTCAAAATAACTATGTGTTGTGGTTAATTATTATTATTTTTTTTTTTTGGCTAATACTCGAACTTGGGTACCTTAGTTAAAATGCAATGGTTTGGTAGGTATAAAAATTTTCCATTTTACAATTTTTTTCTGTAAATAAAAACTTAACAGTAGAGCAAGAATTTTCCTACAAAGTACACTCAAAATTTTTTTTAAAAAAAGGTAAATTTTTTACAGTTTTAAGCCCACATTCTCACTTACCCTACTCTTCACCCTATTTAATTTTTTTATTTGTTATAATCTAAAATTTTATTATTCTGTAATTTATCAATAACAAAAGTACATATATTCCAAGAAACTCTCTTGAAAAAATAAGATTTGTATCATCTGAAATTTGAAAGAAAATTGATGCATTTAAATTGAGATCAGTTTAGTTTGAAATTGGCAAGCCTTGATCTGAGTGGTTTTTTTTTTTTTTTACTGTATATTAAATTGTCATTGACACATTTATTCCCATTGTAAATAATTTATTATTATGAATAAATATACGAGACATCTAAGTTATATTAGTTGATATGTGATTACATTTTCTTTCCTTTATTAGGAAGAAGAAAAAAAGAATGCCTTCAATGGATAACTTTCTAAGCAAAAGCATTTCTATGTTACACAATTAGAAAATCATAAGCATACATCATGACTTAGCAGCTATAACATACAAACATAAATAAAAATTATATATAAACATATTTATTAATATGTGAGTGTGCATATATATATTTAATATTATATGCCCACAGAAGAGCATGTGGCATTAGAAATATAAAATTATACACACACAATCAGACACACATATATTGTCTTACCTAATACTTAATATTGCAAAAGTTATAACACAAATATTAAATAATGCCCAAAATTAAAATATTATATAATAGAAGAATTGAATTTCTTTATATAGGACTACAAAAAAATTACCAATGACTTACTGAAATATAACCATAAATTTGAACATATGAGCTTATTGGTATTTTCAAAAATATTTCACAAATTTTACTCAAAGACTGTAAAAATCAATGCATCCTTTTATCATAGTCTTTATTGAAAACCAATATAAATCATTTGATATGTTTTTGAAATTTACTATGAATATTTTTCAAGCTAACACAAACAAATGCCACAGAATTCCCATACATAGGAAATTAAAAGCACAGAAATAAAAAAAAATAAAACACTATAATCTTGCAAAATCTAAAGTCAAATAAGTGAACTATATTAGTTTCAAGTTTAGAGAGGCAGCTTAAAAGATGAAAAAGAAATATTCCAACAAAAATCCAATTATCTAGTTTTATTTTAGATGCAGGTTTTACACTTTTCACACAGATATTCTTTGTAAATTAAATTTATTCTATGTGATTTAACCAAGAAAAAACATATATAATATTATCCTGATAGTAATTCTCATTAGTAAACATTTATTTCCTATGACATCGAATACATACTAACTATGGAAAAATTTATCATACTTTTATCTTCATAACAGACAGAATGAATTTCATCAATGTACAATTGAATACTATTTTTATTCTTCATAAGGTCATTTTAGATATAACAAATATAGGCATATATCTTAAAATACAAATATTTTAAAATGTAAAGATCTTAGACTTTTAAAAATTCAAAATTATAACAGTTGAAATTTTGAAAATGCCCTTAGCAGAAAAAAAAAATCCACAGCCAATAATTAACAAAATTATCTATAAACTATAGCTGAAAGTAAAGATCATATGTAAAATAATTATCTTATATGAAGAGTGTATAATGCACAGATTACACCATAATTTATCTTTACATATGATGATTTAGCCTTTCATCAAGAATTATTTGACAAAAATCTCAACAATACAGATTTTTATTCTTCAACTTTGTTTCACTCCTCTCATTTAAAAGGATTTGTGATTTATATAAACATATATACTCAAGTCCCAACAGTTAAAAATATCGCATAAAAAATTTTGAACAACTCAGAAAACATATTTTTGTTGTTTAACAGTGCACTGCATATCTGTTAATACATTCCTAAACACATAACGATAAAAAAAAATAATTTAAATACCATAAAAATAGCCCACAGTTAAAAGCAGAGACTAGGCTGAGTTAGTCAAGATACATGAATAATTAGTGTTTAAATAAAGAAAAACAATGAATAATGAAGCCAGTACAATTAAGACCACCTACGTCAAGTAGAATGTTTCTAAGCAAATATAATTTTCTTGATCGTTCATTACAAACTGCAATTACAATAAACTATGAAATAACATTTTAAATCCTTCTGCTCACTAGAAAAAACAAGTAAGTTCTTTTAAATAATAAAACTTTTACAGACCATTTAAAAGTTAAAGGTACCCAAGTGTCGAGATAGGCTCTCATCCTAAAATTGTGCACGACTAGAAATGTTCGATGTAAGCTTTTGGATACGTAAAGTTGAAATCACTCAATAAATACATTTAAGATAAATGCAAAATTTAACAGTTTAAAAATTTTTAAACGGTTTATCAAGCAAAACAAAGGAATATATTAAATAATTGTAAACAACAACTCATAGATGATCAGGACACAATGAGGAAATGTGTACAGTTTCAATGCCAGCAAGGTACAAGAGCAAATATGAAAAAGGAATTTGAAATCAAAGCATTTCATTCTACCTTCCATGATACCAGTCTTTACACGAATCACACTGTATCATAAAACGTACGGAATCATAAGGTTCACCGCAAATGCAATAAACAGTTCGAGAAGCCATAGTTTTTGAACCTCATGAAAGAGTTTAGTTGTTTAAACCTTTCGCTGGCTTCCTATGTAAGCCGTGTGCTTGCAAGATTTTTTATTCATTTCTAAGCTAAAATGTAGTACCTGTTTGGCAATTAAATATAATTTCCCTCAGATATTTCTTAATTCCACTTAGTGGAGATTGATCCTCTTTTGATTATAAATGAAAAAAATTAATAATTAAAGGGGAAAAACTTTTTAAAATCTAATCTAAGCACGTTAATGGGCTGTTTTAGCAACTGAAATGAATTAAAGATTTAAATAGATAAAGTTTTTAATAAGATTTTATAAAAAGGAACAAACTTTTTCGGTTATCCCATCCCCCTTGAGAGTTAGGGCCTGTTCACATAGGAGTCCGTATCGTTGCATTAAGGAAAAGATGACGTTGAGACGAAAATAAACCAATCATAGGCCTCCAAACGATTAGCAAGGAAATTTTTAACGCCTATGATTGGTCTATTTTCGTCTCAACGTCATCTTTTCCTTAACGCTACGCAACGGACTCCTATGTGAACAGGCCCTTACTGTTACTGAAACATCATAAATATACATTAAAATGTGTTAATATCCTTTTAAAACTAACGCTATCCCTTGGCATTCTGGCCTATGTATTGCACCCCAGGTGGAAGGGAGGGTCCACGACTCTACCTATTTTCCATTTTTTCTTTATGCTGCTAAGCAGAAACACCACCCCACCCCTCTTTCTTCGAACATGTGTCTCTTTCTACCGATGAGTGATGAATTAGCCTAAGAAAAGGCAGTGTTTGCAAGAGACAAATGAAGAGGAATATGTAGTGGAAAAGAATAATACATGAATTTAATTCCTCCACTCTCTGTTATATCCTGTTGCTTAGCAAAGCAGGGAGTTTGTTATCAAGTTTTTAGCAACTCTGATTTAAAAAAAAGAAAAAATAGCTACTTTTATGTCATTTCTCCGCGGCGCTAGCTGAGTAAACCTAATTCTGTTTTTCCACGAACTTCTTTTACACGAATTTGATTTAACACGAATTCAAAATAAATTTTCATTCTCTTTTTTACACGAGTCATTTTGATTTAACACGAGCGGTCCAATCCAATTTATTTATTTTTTTCCCCTTGGGGGGGGGGGGGGGGTCCTAAATTCTAAGAAAACAAAATTTTATTAGTAGCGTATTATTTTTGGTGATAGTGTATCCAGTGACTTTTGATTGTTGGTTACTCTGATGTGATTGATTTTGTTGGTTGTTCGTGTTCTATCGTGTTAAAATTTATTTATGTCATTTTTGCAAACAAACTAACTGTATAAAGATTCCGTCGAATGCTGATATCAATCTTTTATCAGATTGATTGCTATTTATAGCTTGTACATTTTTATCTGCTGCAATACGTCTCTTCATATTTTCAATATCGTTTCTCATATCATGAGCTCAGTTGCATATTTGAAGCCTTTTTCTGACGCCATTTTGGCGTCAGAAAGGAAGCCAACTTGGAGCCTTTTTCTGACAGCAGTGGATTGAATATTTTTAATATAATGAAATCCACATCTTTGTCAACTATCCTACGGATTACGAATGTTGGAGAAAACACTTCTCCTGGCCCTTCCGTCTCTGATGTTGCTACTGCTGCTCCTGCGAAAGATTCTCCCTTCTGTCTCGGTAGAGAGAAGACTTAGAGCCTGTTCACATAGGAGTCCGTGGCGTTGCGTTAAGGAAAAGATGACGTTGAGACGAAAATAAACCAATCATATGCCTCCAAACGATTAGCAATGAAATTTTTAACGTCTATGATTGGTTTATTTTCATCTCAAAGTCATCTTTTCCTTAACGCAACGAACTGACTCCTATGTGAACAGGCCCTTATTTGGCGAATGCTGTTATGGAATGCGATTTAGATCCAGCTGTTGCTTTTCAAAACCTTGACCCTCATCATCTTCAAATTGAAGAAATGCCAAATGTTCTGAACTTTCTCAAGATCTGCGGTGATAAGACGCCTGAATTTAAGGACTTCAAGAGTTCGATCGACTTCATTATACAAACTTTTGATAAGTCTTTGGCGAACATCTGCAGCTCAAATGGACTCGACATGACTTTGAAATCAGCAAATTATCAGGTATATGGAAGTACATTGTTGCTTTCACCCTTGGTCTTAACTTTGATAATTTAAAAACCTAATTGCCATTGTGAGTAAATTTAATACTACTCCGGTAGTTAAAAAATCTAGTAAAAAAAAATAGAAGAAGTAATGAAAGTAATGAGCCACAAGGTAAGCGAGTTGCTCGCCAAAACTTATTAGACCAGGTAAAATCGGATGTCATCGAAACAAGAAATAAATTTGCCCCCCTTGAGGAAAATTCTGCTGATGAAATTGTAACAGATAATACCATCCAAATAGAAAGAGAGCCTAAACCAGAACCATTCTTTATTAAAATGGTTCCAGGTTATCAAAAGATTATCGAAAATATGAACAACCTAATCCAATTTAATTTGCCCAAAACTGTCTCAGGACAGTTTCTTAAGATCTCTCCCACCACCATCGATCAATTTAGAAATATCCAAAGGTACCTTATCGCCACAAAAACTGAATTTTTGGGAAAAAAACTCCAAGACTGAAAGGCCTCTTAAAGTCCTAATCAAAGGTATCCCCATTGACATTTCAGTAGAGGAAGTCAAACAACAACTCGTAGAATTCGGTTTTGAGGTGAACAGAGTTTCACAACTCAAACGATTTAACACCAAGGAACCTCTCCCGATTTTCCTATGCCACCTCCGACAAAATAAGACTCTTGAGCATATATATGAAATCCGACACTTTTTAGGTTTCGTAGTTAGGGTTGAAGCCTACAAATTCAAAGGTACCAAGCAATGCTTCAACTGCCAAAAATTCCACCATAGTAGTGAAGTTTGCCTTCTACAGCCTGTCTGTATGAAGTGTGCTGGTGCACACTCATCAGCAGCCTGTACTAAACCACGTGACACCCCAGCAAAATGTGCTAATTGCAATGGTGACCACCCATCAAACTATCGTGGTTGCAGTGATCACCCGGAACAGGTAAAAATTAGACGTAACCAAATTAAGACCATAAAAGAAGCGGCCAAAGCCGGTAATTATACTCCCCAACTAATTGTCCCAACAAACTCAGGAAATACCTTTCCTAGCAAACCCGTTAATTCAACAATTTCTTATAGCCAGGCTGTTCAGCCCAATAACTCCCCTCGTCCCACTATAACGACTGAACAGACCACTAATATTGTTACTCCTGCTAATTCTACTACTGAAACTCCAACCTCTAGAGTAACGCCAATGGGAAACCTTGACGGCACACTAAATAAACTTTTAAAAATTAGGGATGTTCTTAAAGAAATTAAACAACTCTATTAGGAAATGAATATACCAGATTTTAATTACTTAGTTGATAAACTTAACTCGCCGTCTATAAATAACGTTCTTTCTGCTGCCTCACAAGAGACAGCCACCTCTTTTGCCCCTTAATGCTCCCCTCTACTTCTCCTGCAATTTCTGTTCTGAGCTGGAATGCTTATGGCTTGCGTACACGTATTCATGAGCTTCGGGAGTTTGTTATTAAAAACCCCGTTGATCTTATTCTGGTACAGGAGGTGAAGTGTCCTACCCCCAGAACTCTTAAAATTCAAAACTACAGTCTGTACTTTACTCCCCGCCTTGACCCTAATACTAACGCTCCCCTACGTTTCGGTGGCACGGCGATCTATGTCAAACGGAATATTAAACATTACCATCTCCCCAGTATTAACTTACATACCATTGAAAACACAGTTATTAAAATTTGGATAAACTCTAGTACTACTCTCACCTTTGTTTCCACTTACTTAAGAATTATCGATGGTAGAACCGTAACTAATGAACTTTCTCAACTTTTAATCTTTACCATAAAGTTATACTTTTTGATGACTTTAACGCTCACCACCCCCGTTGGAACTGCCAGAATGACCGTTCAGTAACCAGATATGGTACTGAAATTAATTCCTACTCAATTGATAACTCTATTGATATTGCTTTCCCACTTTATCCCACCAGGCTTGGTGTTTCAGGCTCCCAATCCATCATTGACTTTGCCCTTTTAAACAACATTCACTATCCGTATGAGATTAATAATATTAATGATTTATCCTCTGACCACTTACCTGTTAAACTTGACATTAACTGCAACCCCGTGCTCCCTTCTATCATTTCTCCTTATCGTACTAATTGGCAGTCCTTCACTAAATTTGTTAACAACTCCTCCCCACCCTTTAATGATATTAACAGTCCTGATGACATAGACGCTGCTGTTACCTCTATCACTAAGACCATCCAAAGCGCGCTGGAATCTGCTAAGGTCCACTCTCCCCAATATTTCTGTCATAAACTACCCCATTATATTGTTGACCTAATTAAATATAGGAACCATTTCAGGAAAATTTGGCAGCAAACTCGAGACCCCAGAATGCTTAATAATTACAAAAATCTTGACAATCAGGTTAAAATTAAAATAAAAAAATTCAAAAATAATAATTGGAAAGAATTTATTGAGTCACTAGCTCCCACTGATAACTCAGTTTGGCAATATCTTAAGAGAATTAGGAAACCCAATTCAATCCCCACTCTAGTGTTTTTTGCCCTACTGCAGTTGATAAAGTCTATGATATCCTCCAGAACTTTCAGTCCAGTAATCACAATAGTGAGATCAAAAAAACCACTGTTAGCAAAGCCTTAAATGCAATTTACTCCCTCCCTAATAGAAAAGCCTCTGGTCAAGACCGTATGACCAATAATGCCATTAAAAATCTCCCCCTTCATTATGTCAACTGTTTAACTTATTTAATTAATAACATCTTTAAATTTAAATACTACCCGCATCCCTGGAAATCGGCCATTATTTTCCCAATTCATAAGCCTGGTGAGGATCCTTCCCTTCCGAAAAACTACAGGCCTATTAGTCTCTTATCTTCTCTTTCTAAAGTGGTTGAACACATTTTTTGTAGCCGTATTCATAATTTTATCGATAGCAATAATATTCTCTCTAATGCCCAATTTGGTTTCAGACCTAAACATTCTATCACACATCAGCTGCTTCGTGTTACTGAGTACATCCATGATGGACTACAGAACAGAATACAGACTGGTGCTGTCTTCTTTGATATTCTTAAAGCTTTTGATACTGTCTGGCACAGTGGCCTTATCTATAAACTCATTAAATTTAAAATTCGAGCTGCCCTAATTAAACTTATACAATCCTATCTTTCGGACAGAACTTTTGCTGTAAGCTATTCTGGTACCACTTCAGACCTACGCCATGCTAATGTGGGAGTTACTCAAGGTTCTAAACTCGGACCGGTCTTATTTAACTTATTTATAAATGATATCCCCACCACCCCGAACACTTCGCTTGCACTCTATGCTGATGACACAGCCATTCTCGCTAAAAACCATAATGTCAAATATATGCATACTTACCTCCAACGTCACATTAACATTCTTGAGCGCTGGTTTGATAAATGGCGTATTAAATTAAATCCCAGTAAAACAAAAGCTATCTTCTTTTCATAAAATAGGATTCCCCCACCCCCAGTTAACGTTTATCGTCAGCTCATCCACTTTGAAAGGGAAGTGAAATATTTGGGTATCTTCATGGATAGTAAGCTTACTTGGAAAAAAAATATTAATAATAATATCTGCAAATTTTTTAAAGCTAGATATCGCCCACCTCCTGTTCCAGAAGGAGATGAGTATAGAAAATAAACTTCTGCTTTACAAAACAGTAATTCGACCTATACTTCTTTATGCAGTACCTGTATGGGGGTCAGCGGCTAACACTCATGTCCAGAAATTGCAATGCACACAAAATAAAACCTTACTTCTAATCACTAAAGCCAATAGATATAAAACTAACTACTCCCTCCCCAAAGATCTAAGTATTGAACCCATTCGCCTGACTATAATTAATCTCGCCACTAAATTTTATAATAGTCTTTACTCCACCCCTAATGAAGAAATTGCCAATCTTCCGGATTATGACAATAGAGAATTTAATCGTAGACCTAGAGCGACTCTAGTGCTTGACACTGGGATTACTCCCAACTCTTCTTTCCCCTAAATTAAAATTTCTTTTTTCTTTCTTTTTGTCATTCCGTTTTCCTTAAATTCTTTCTAGACCGCTTTTTCCCCCTCCCCATTTTTCCTAATCATATGCAGTCACTACCTCTTCCGCTTTTTTAAAAAAAGGTTGTGTGTCGTCTCGTTGGTGTAATATGCCTCTGCGAATCCTCATGGTCAAATTGTGAGCCGTCCTCCCTGATAATATCTTCTTCTAAGCTCCTGAATCCTGTTTTTCAATTCCTGTTTTTCCTGAATCCTGCAAATTCATCATCTTGCTTCTTTTTTCGGACTGTTTTCAAGCACGGGTTGCTTGATAGTTCTTTCCCATCCTGGGTTTGATCTCAGCATTTAATATCTTTGCTGCTCGCGGTCCTCTGTGGCTCGTCTTCGACTTTTGAGAGTTTAATCTTTATATTTTGCTTTTTATTTTATCTTATATTGGAACTTTTTTTTTGACAAGTCTTGCTGATTTAATTTTGTGTTAACTTTAACTTACTAAATTCTAACATTTTTGTTTTTATTTTTGTAACTTCTTTAATTTATTTTATAACTTTTTTTTTTACTTGATTGATTTCTTCTTGGACCATGCGTGAAAAGCTTCAGTGCTTCTCATATCCATACCGAGGGTAAAGGGCTTGCTTAGCCCTATCTGGAACCTCACGAAAACCTTTTGTCCATGTAGTGTATCCAGTTCTGTTTTGATTCAAGAATTCAGTCCGCAAAACATTTTCTTCTTTTATTCTATCACATATAACTTATTAACATATATTTACAACTGCGAAATGTTATTCCAGTCGTGCGCAAGCGTATGCGCCATTTATTGTCAGAAAGTACAAATGAATAAAAAAATTTTATGTGTAAAACAATTATTTTTTTTTTGCTCATGAAGAATTTTTTTTCATTTTCATTACATGTCATTGCATGTGTATTGTGTTAGAATAAAATAATGAGTTTAAAACGAATATTTTCATATGTTTTTTTAAAAATTATTTTCACTGATTTTTTAGATCCGGAACCAATCTTCTTTTCTTCCATAGATACAATGTCTTTTTTTACATGAATTTTTTTTACACGTATTCTTCAGGAACGTATCTATCGTATAAAAACAGATTAGGTGTAATATTAACCCTTTTGTATACATAAAATTTTGTAACTGAATATGAAAAAAAATATTGAATTGTAGAACAAAATATGTGCGAATACTGTGAGTTGGCTCTAAGAACATAGTACTAAACATTTAGTGACCCGTATTTAAAATCCAAAACTGCTCCTATGGCGACAGCACAAAGCAAGCACAGCTAAAGCACCTCAAACCTGAAGTCTCCGGGGTGAGCATTAAAATACCTCCATTCTGGACTGAAAAACCAGAAATATGGTTTTTCAACTACAGGCGCAATTTAAAATCAACACTATCGCCTCCGAAGACACGAAGTTTAATTACATTATTTCACAAATGGAGCCAAAGTTTGTAGAAAATATTTGGGATGTCATTACGAGTAATAGTAAATCAAAATACACTACTGCTAAAGAGAGATTGTTGAACACGTTCAAGGAAAGTGAAAATGCGAGAATTAAAAGACAAGAATAGAACTTGGTGACTTTAAACCTAGCCAACTTCTGCAAAAATTAAATCACTTTCTACAATATACTTAAGGCATTTCCGACAATATACTTAAACATTATGGATGGAAAAAATGCCCACATCAATTTTTTCTATCTTATTCCATCCATTTAAGAACATTCTTATTGTAAGTGACGAAAATCTGGATAAATTGGCAGTTAAGGCAGACAAAATCAATGAACTGAATCCACCTATTGATGTGCAGGGCCGCCCAGAGACTTTACGGGGCCTGGGGCAAACTTCTGTTGGGGGCCCCAAGAAATCTAATTAATCGAATAATTTTTTTTTTTTTTTTTTTTTTTTTTTTTTTTTGGGGGGGGGGGGGGGCCCTTTTTTCAGCAGATTATTTTGAATTTTGAAGTACGGTACAAGTTTCAGAATTTTTTTTCGGACGAAATCTAATAAATAAATTTTAAAGAATTTTTTTTGGGCCCCTCCGACAGTTGGGGGTCTGGGGTAAAGTGCCCCAGTTGCCCCCCCCCCTCTGGGCGGCCCTGTTGATGTGTTTGGTTCTTCAAATAAAAGAAATGACGTTACTCAACAAAATTTTGAAAAACTGACTGACAAAATTTTGATGCTGGAACGAAAAATGCACGAAATGAGTGTATGCAATCGCTCCCGAAGCAGAAATCGTAACGAACTATCAAAAGGTCGTAAACAAACCCAAAGAATTTCTCGAAAACGCTGCGATTCTAAAGGAAAATTATGTTATTACCACTTTCATTTTGGTAAAAAATGCCTGCCGGAAAAAGTGCACGCCCCCCTCCCCCCCTGTGCTGGATAAATAGACCCGACTCAAACAAACAAGCGGAGGGAAACTCCAACCTGCAGTAGACAAGACGGCGGATTCTGCTGCAGCAGCAATAACTCACCGCCGGAACTTTCGTTTGTTTATTAAAGATCGAAAAACGAAATTGCGGTTTCTGATAGATAGCGGAGCCGATGTAAGTATAATTCCGGCTACATCAGGCGAGAAAAAGAAATCTAATTTTACGCTGTATGCGGCTGATGTGTCAGAAATTGAGACCTATGGAATTAAATTAATAAATATGGATTTAGGATTCCGGCCGGATATGCAGTGTCCTTTTATTATCGCGAAAGTGTCGAAAGGAATGCTAGGTGCTGATTTTTAAAACATTCAATTTATTAATTGGCCTGAATAAAAGAAAATTGATTGATGAAGTAACGCAGCTGACCGTATGCGGTGATGTTGCCTCTGTTTCTAAAAAAAAAAAAAAAAAAAAAACCAACAGCACAATAAACAGTAGTACAAAATTTTCTAAGCTATTATCTCAATATCCTGATTTGACGAAGCCAAACATTCTTATCACTTCAGTCAAACATAACATAAAACATTATATATCAACCAAGGGCCAGCCGATTTCCTCGAGACCTCGTCAGTTAGATCCTAGAAAGTTAGAAATTACCAAGAAAAATTTAAATTCATGTTGGAAATGACATAATAAAGCCTTTTAGTTCGCCTTGGGCAAGTCCACTCCATTTAGTTACAAAATAAAGATGGAAGACTTCACCCATGGGGTGACTACAGACGTTTAAATGATCAGACAATACCCGATCGGTATCCCATACCAAGAATAAAAGATTTTCATTATATATTGAGAAATACAAAGATTTTCTCTAAAATTGACCTGTTCAAAGCATATTATAGGATTTCGATTGCTGAGGAGGATAAATGCAAAACAGCGATTATCACTCCTTTTGGGCTGTACGAATTCATCGTTATGAGTTTTGGTTTGAAAAATGCCCAGCGACATTTCAGCAATTTATTCACGAAGTTTTCCGAGGACTTAACTTTGTTTTTCCCTACTTAGACAATATATTGATAGCATCAACCAGTGAAGAACAACACGAAAAACTTTTGAAATTAGTTTTCGACAGGTTAAATAAATATGGTCTGCGAATCAACATCTCTAAATCTATACTAGCAGCTCCAGAAATAGAATTCTTAAGTTATTTAATCACTTCTGAAGGCTCACGTCCATTACCGGAAAAAGTCAAAACCATTTTTAATTACCCGTTACCTAATACTATTTATGACCTTCGAATCTTCCTCGGCATACTCAACTTTTACCAAAGGTACTCGAAAAATGCTGCCGAAACTCAAGCTATTTATCACGAATATCTCAAAGGTGCGAAGAAAAGAGACAAACAGAAAATGCGATGGACAGAAGAAGCAAAATCTCAGTTCGAAAAATGCAAACAGACCTTGCAAACTCAACATTGCTTAATTATCCAAATCCTGAATTGCTCCTGTCTCTTTGTACAGATGCCTCAGATTTGGCTGTAGGAACAGTTTCATTCTCTGAGGACTAGCTTAGTAAAGAATTGGTTTTAACACACTATACATTTATTAACGCTATTTTACACGCTAGTAATACAAAACACCGACATCACAAAAGACAATGGCTACAAGAAGTTCGAAAACAAGAAGTGTTCTGGTTTATGTGCGCTATGCGCATGTACATATTGTGTGACGTAAATCTATGTTCGTGACAACTTCTGTTTCGTATAAGGCGAAACGTCGCAACGTCACTGGCTACGTCAGTTTTCGTCTACTATAGATCACGTGATTATCGGGTGGCAGAAAACAGAAGCCGTTCCTATGCGTTTGGCTGTGTTTTTGGACGATACTTTCATTTTGAGTTAAAAAATTTAAGTTTATTTATAAAATTCCTCATATTAGTTGTATGTAACAGGTATTTTAACACTTTTTTTCAATATTTCGCAAGGTTTAAGAGAATATAATCATTCTTTCGTTGAGAATGATTATTATTATGTTGAGATATGTATAGATATCAGGATAAGTTACTTCAGGCCAGCGACTTGTATCGTAACTCCAGTCTTCCTCTGTCAATAAATACGGGTCACATACTGAATAAACCTTTCCGGGCTGTAACTGAATGTTTAATTTAGTGATATACCTTTGTTTAGATACCGTTTATTCCGAGAGCATTTTATTCAACAAGCTGTAAGAATGCTCATTGAACGCCATGTTAAATTATGCAATGTTTTGCCACTCCTCGCCAAACAAGAAGTAAAATCTGCAAGAGTTGAGATGTGACATGCTGCGAGACACTGCCCTATTGCATGCTCACTGACGTATCTCACGTCAAAGAGACTATTCAAAATGGGAAAGAGCTAGTTGTCGGTAAATTAAAGTCCTCGGAGAAACCTGAATAACAACTTTAATATTACACTTACAAATTATAGTACACATTACAAATAACATTACATCTATTTACAAGTTGTATTAAATTCAGCTTCGTTTTGGCCCGCCTAAGGTACAGCGCGTTTTCGTGCGGCTTAAGTGAGTCACCTTCTTTTCTGTTCTGTTTCAGTTTTGGTTTCTGAGCTTTGGAGCATGCGCAGAGAGTACATAATCCTCGTCAGACTGCTACGTTTCCATGTTCCACCCAAGTTTGAGTTTTCCGTCTGAAGGAAGATGTACATCAGTCAGATTACAAACAGGGCCCGACTTAGCCTAATTGGGGCCCGGGGCAAAAACTTCTTTGGGGGCCTCCTCTGCTTCACTACTTCAGTAATGAAGAACTTATTACTTATTACTAAACTTTCTATTCGATTTGGGGCCCCCCCTCTGATGTGGGGGCTCGGGGCAACTGCCCCGTATGCCCCTGCCTTAGTCAGGCTCTGATTACAAATGAAATTTACAATAGGATTAATGACGTTATCAATGACGTAACATTGCTCAAGATTGAAAACCAAAGGATACAAAACTTTTGAAAATCGATCACCTTTAATTCCACACCAAAACGCTTTTTATCTGTTCAAATATAAATATATTTCTTTTTTAACTCTGTAACACAAAAATTATGATGAATATATTGACTGTCTGTAAAATTTTCAAAAGACTGACTCTTTTATAAGCTTTCCAGACTCTAGATGATTGTTTCGAGGGTATATTTCTCTCATTTTTTTCAGTAACTTTATGAACTTTAAATTTTCCCCCGATATTTATGTTACTAATTGTCATAATTTTTTAATGTATTTTCATTGATTTTACCTCCTTCTAGAAGGAAGTAAATTAACACTAGGTTGAAAGCCACTAAAGGCATATTTTTTTTTTCCGCATAAAAAAGGTCTGTGTGACGTCATTCACCGGTTCTTGAGCGAAAACTACGATATTGATAATTCGTCAGAGCTCGGAGCACAGTGAGAAGGCGAAGGCCAAGCCTTTGTTCGAAATGCGACATGACAGGCGTGCTTGCCGGAGTGTCTACTGCTAATAGCATAAACTAGTTAATTTTGCGGACTATTTTGATTGTTATATTAGTTATGAATTTGTAGCGTAATAAATTGGTGTTTGAAGTTTAAGTTGTTACACTTATTTCAATTTTTACGGATTTTTTACCATTTAATGTGCAATTTTTAAAGGGAAAATCATATACTTGAAAAGTTACGTAAGAAACTTTCGGAAGTGCTTATAAATTTAAATTTTTTAAGACTGTTTTGAATAATTCAGGGATTAGAACTGCAAAATGTCACCTGGCACATCATCTGAAGATGTATTGTTAATGGTAAATCATGTTCATCATAAGAAAAATGATGGCACTTTATATCTCATGAATGAGCGCATTGCGTGGATGCCGGATGGCAAGGATACGTTTTCTATTAGTCATAAATATGCAGATATTAAGATGCAAAAAATTTCTCCGGATGGTAAGTCAAAAGTTCAATTGCAGGTTGTGTTGCATAATGGTGATACAACAACTTTCCACTTCGTTAATCCAATGGGAACAAACTTGCAATTTCAGGATCGCAATGGTGTGAAAGAACTTTTGCAGCAATTATTACCAAAATTTAAAAGAAAAATAAATAAAGAATTGGAGGAAAAAAATAATATACTAGCAAATGATCCTGTACTATTTCAGTTGTATCGTGATCTTGTAGCTACTCAGGTAATTACTGCTGATGAATTTTGGGCTAATTACGTCAAAAAACCTAGTCAAAAATCTCACACCCCCGATCAAGAAATAGGTGTTTCTGGTTCGTTTTTAATTGGTATTGCACCTCAAACTGATGGATCTTGTGGTATTAAATATAATATTACACCTGAGATTATTGACTCAATTTTTAGGACATATCCTGCTGTTAAGAGGAAGCACATGGAAAATGTTCCTCATAAAATATCAGAGAGTGAGTTTTGGACCAAATTCTTTCAGTCTCATTATTTTCACAGAGATAGGTTAAATGTTAATTCAAAAGATTTGTTTTCAGAGTGTGCAAAAAATGATGATCAAGATATAAAAAATGCAATTGACAAAGGCATTCCTAATCCATTTGTTGATTTATCACTGTTTGAGGAAGATAATTTAATAGATGACGCTAGTAAAATTGTTGTTAGTGCTCAGAATACCCAAAAAGAAATTAATCAGTCAATGATCAGACGCTTCAATCATTATTCAATGATGGTCTTGCAAAGTTGTGCCAAGAAAAAGTCTGATTCAACTTTAGATGGGCCACCAGATGCTAAGAAACCTGCTACTGTTAATAACTGTGTGTCTACAAATAAAAGTAATTCATTACCTGTAATTGTAGACTCAAAAAAGTCAATTGTAGAAGATAAAACTAAATATGATGATTTATGCACAAATACTCAACAAAATACTAGTACCTTAAATTTAAGTAAAATTGGGCGATATTTAAGTGGACCTACTCCAATAACAGATTCTGATAATATATCACCTGAAGATGTTATTATGTCAGTGAATTATCTAAATAGTTCTATTCATTCCTGGAATCCAACTTTACCTGCTGTTCTTGCTCCTAGTTCTGCTATTGTAGCTCTTGGAGAATTAATGCCTGGTGGTTCACTTATGAAAAATGTGGATGGAACCCTTTTGAAAGACACTGTTCCTATAGAGATACAAACTGAAATGAAGCAGTTGTATTGTGCGTTAGCTGAGTTATTGCGTCATTTTTGGTGTTGCTTTCCGACCACCACTCCACAACTTGAAGAGAAAGTCATATCAATGCAAGCAAGTCTCCAAAGATTTGAGTATGCCAAACTTCAGCCATTTCAAGAGAAACTTGTCAGAAATTGTTTACCTCAACATTTATGTGAACATATGAGAAGTTTATTACAAGCTGCTTATAAGAAATTTTCTACTTGGCAAAGTAGATTAGTTAGATGATAATAATTATGTATTAGATAAGAGAAGATAGTCTGTTATTTTCCTTGGAATTGTTAAATGGTACAGCCATTTTCTTGTAATTTGTGTTAGTAACAAAAAAAAAAGCTGCTATACCGCATTAGACACCTTTTCTCTTGTTAATATAAATTTTTTAAATCAGTTTTTAAACAATGTTGTTCATTTATAAAATTTTATGTTTTTACAGTCATTCAAATTCTGTGATGCATGCATGTTAAACAATCCATGGCAATGAAATGGTTTATAACTCCTGAGTTGGTTGAAATTGAAATTTATATGTTTAGAATCAGAGATAGATTATGAAGCTGATAAAACATATTGATATTTATTTTCAAAAGATTTTTGAAATTCAGATTTGAACATCCCTTACTTTACACATGGAAACTTGTATGGGATTAGGAAAGCTGGCCAATGTAATATTTCATTGATAAGGTGGCATATCTAAAGATTGAAACTCTGAAAATTGACTGTCTAATCAATTTGTTTTACTTTAATTAATTTATATAAAATATTTTGTACCTTTGTTATCTGTAAGTAGTTTTCAGTAACTATTACAATTGCTCGTAAAAGTGCAAAAATGGAATCTTATTTCTTGCCAAGTTAGGCAATAAATATTTTAATGCAAATATTTGTGTACTTCTTTTTCTGTAGCAAAAGTGTTTATTTTTCTCCCAAAGAATTTAATTCATATTTTCTTTTAGTTAAACATCATTTTGATTCACTACATTAATGTTTTATGTCTTGATTTTAAATACTTTTAAATGTTTTTCATTTAATCCATATTTTTAACATGTTCTGAAAAACTAATTAACTTTCACAATGGTAAACACTGAAAACACAATAATAATCATTATTTATTACTTAACCATTATTAAATATTTTTTTTTATTTGTCTGAAAATTTAAGCTTATATGGTACAAATTTTTTCAATATATAAAATTCGAAGAATTTCTTTGATTTTCCATAGTTTTTGATGTTTATCATTTATTTTTTAATAAATTATAACTGGTGTTACTATAATTAATTGCAGGTGTTGCTGAATATTTTCCTCATATGGTTGTTTCTGTAGTTCAACTTTTGAACATTGTTTCTCTCTTTCTCCCACACAGTTTTTGCGCTAATTTAATGTTTATGGTATAGATTTTTAATTCATTTGTTAGTTTAAAAAAACACCTTATATTGGGTTATTATATAAAATGCTACATAAAGTGATCCTAAAAGTATTGTTCAATATAGCTATTTTATTTTGGCCATTTATCACATTTTTCTGGGAACCTCCCTTCTCATGGTATCTCATCCCATTCCATGCCTTCTTTGGCTTACCTAAAGATCGTTGCTTTTGAACTGGATTTAAATTTTTTTTTTTCAATTTCCCTTATAAAACTTTGACTTGTGATAAAAATATGTTGATTTCAAAGATCTTATACTTTTTGGTTTTAGGCCTTTTTTTGTCATTTCTAAATTAATTTTTTCAATTTTTAGTATTTACTATTTGTCCTTATTTACTCCACTAAAAGCATGTTTAGAATTAATTTATACTAAATATATTCAGTATTGAAAGTATCAAATAATTTCAGTATACTCAAATAACTTGTTATGAATGTATAGATCCTAAAAATGCTGTTTTGAATAATATGCTTGAATTTTTTTCTTGTCATCTGAAAAAGTCATAAAAAAATTTATGCCCTCTCTAGCTGATGCTTATGAAACTACTGAATCATCTGTTTAAAAAGAATTTTTTAAATGTGATAACATATAGGTTAAAGAAAAAGAAATGTCTAGTATTTTAGTTATTTAATAGCAAAATATCTTAAAAGTTTTTTATGAATGATTTTCAGCAAAAGTTTAATTAAACATTTTATGTAATATTCTCTATAAAAGTATCAAATTTATAAAATGGGATTGAATCTTAAAAAAATTCTAATCTTATTTCACACCAAATTAATAAAATGGCTAGCCCTCTGTATAATACCAGGTGCTTGCCAAGGCAGTCTCCCACTGATCCTTGCAGTAGGACTAGTTCTTCATGTGAGAGCTACCAATGGACGATGAATCACAAGGGTTGCTGAAAAACATCATAAAAATCCATTCACAGAATTTTTCTGTGGTATTTTAACTTTCAAGTGTTTGCTTAATTGAATTAATTGCACATGTTGCTAATTGATGATTGGTAATGAGGAAATGAAGATTTTGCACATTTGACTTTAAATCGTATAAAATTTATTGATAAGGATAAGGGTTACCACACTAATACAATAGAAAGTCAGTACCAATATATGAAGAATTCTCCTCCCTCCTATAATTATCAGAGCAATTTCCAGTTTTATTCTGTGTAGTACATTTTTATGATTTGGCAAATGGGGAGTTTGTAATTTTTTAACATTTTCGGAAACTGTTAGGGAGCAAAATTAAGATGAATGGTATATGCATGCAAACAGTATGATTTCATAAAAAACCTAAAATTATTTTAAGCTGTAGAGTTTAGAGGTAACTTTAATGCTATTTAAGTAGTTAGAAATATTTTAAGGTGTAATTTTTTAGAGGTAAGTTTTATGCTGTGGTTAGTTATTTTAAATTATTGTTAACAAGGGCAGCCTGTTGTAGTTAAGTGTAGTTGTAAGTCGGTCAGCAATTACTAAAAAAATGGAAACTATGTTTCTGAGACTACAATGGCATATATATATATATATATATATTTTGGCCAAGAAAGTAGTAGTTTGATAATAAAATGCATTTTCATGTATAAAGAAGACATCACTACCAGACAATTAGAAAGTAAGTTGTATTTATAAACAAAATTTTAAATATGTTTATCTTATTTTTAAAAAACTGTCTTTGTTTTTAGTGGGGGTATAGCAAAGGCATGTGGTTTAGAAGCCAATCCAAAGCACTTGCTGTGCAGAGGGCTGGGTAATCGAACCTGATGCCAACTGGGGCTTGAAAACATTGCTTGACAATCTTATGGCATTATATGGAAGCTGTTCCCTTAAAACATTGTGTAATAATAAGAAATTTAAAAATAACTTGTATTTGTTTAAGAAACTTTTTTCCTACATTGAGTGAAAGTTACCAAGGCTAGCAGTCATGGTGAATAATTATCAAAAATGCTTAAATGGCCAGGATAAAGTAGATGAGCCAAATATTATTTAGCTGTCTCCCTTTTTTATGCTGAAGATTAGATATTATATATAATATTTTGACATCTCAATTGTTTCTGTTATATAATGTTAACATAAGTTACTTCTTAGTCTTTTAGTTCATTGATATAAACTGCAGAGAAATCTATAGGATTGATAAATTGTTTCCTCTATTTGTTTTTTAAATATAACAGCAACCAACTGTACACATGAATATGTGATGTAATCATGGTTAATTATTTTCTAGTACAGTTAAATTATAAAATGCAAGTAAAATAATTAAAAAGTTTGTGTACTTTTTCTGGCTATCCTGTATATTTTCCCCCAATTGATTTGTTAATAATTTGTTGTACATCCTGGGTGCTTGATTATATTATTTAATCTGTTACTCATTGAATTGAACAACTTTTTCATCCTTGGATGAAGCAGTATTAGCCTATTCTTACAACTTCTGACTGCATACTTTTCTGGTGTGATGTATTTTCAAATCTTACATATTTTCCCAAAAATGTTTTATTGCAAGGTTAGAGATCGTTTTCTTGTGTACATGCCTAACAATTTAAGAAAGCACAGTAAAATTTTTAGAGAGATAAATCCATACTTAACCTATCATTGTATGAATTTCAAACTCCATAAGATATCATAGACTCCTATATCATGATACTTTTGTACTCAACATTGAATGGTTAGGTCATAAATATTTTTAATGTGTACTCAGTATTTTGATTTCTGTTGTTCTCTACAAAGCAATAGCTTAGTTTCTCAAAATAGTAAATATGCTTTCATTGGACTAGATATCTTGTTTTGTAAGTTTATTTGTTTCTGCTCTTGTGCTAACTCAGATGAATTTTAGATTAACCATGGTTCTCTAGAAGGCAGTCAAATTCTCAGTTTAACACTGAAGCTTCCTGTATTAGTTTTGTGTAAGTCTTCACACACTGGTGAAAGGTTTGCTAATGACTTTACCAATGTGATTTTTATGTTGTGGCTTATGCCCCTTGACTGACAGTATATCAGATCAAGTCCATATAGGCTATTTGGCAGAATGGTGCAGCTCCAGTTTTGAATAGCACCACAAGGGTCAAAGTCCGACTTAGCTAAAGGACCGGTCCCGTAGTTTTGAACCGAGTCAAGTGACGAGACTCGTACACTTGACTCCGCAACTTCAGGGGTCAATTTTGAGAACTTGGAGGGCATTGCAGCTATGACAGATTTTTTGTGCACCAGCTGCCATTAGCCTATACTGCAGTTGATTATCATAACCGGATTTATCGCTATTTATCAGCGACCGGCATCGAACCAGAGACGTTCAGATCACTGGCTCGCAGCCTTTGCTAACTGAGCCACTGCATCCTTACCAATGTGATGACGAGACTTGCACCCTCATAGCTTAATTTTATTATAAAATGCTGCACAATTAGTGGCATTTATTAACCTTTTTGAATTATGTCCTTTATTAAAGACTGTTAATTGCTTTGTGCTTAAATGCTGTCTTGAAGTCTCTTAGTTGTCTATTTTTCTTTTTGGACAAAGTTGGAACTTTAAAAGGAGATAATTCATTATTCATTACAACTACTTATGTGACTGTTTTATATCAATTTCTTTAGCTGCACAGCTGTTTTTTTGTGATGAAAAATTTTTTTCAAGCATTGTACCATACAATCTTAATTTTGATAAATTCACAGGTAAATTCAATTATTGAACTTTTTATCAAAATTTTAATGTTATGTACTTTATTTCAGAATTATTCTGTCCTTGTACGCACCTTAACAAAGAAAAAAAAGCTGACTATAATGAAGTCCAAATTTATGTCTAAAAAATATGCTAACTTCAGTAAAGAAACGAATGTGGACAAATAATACTAATATCCCTATGAATAAAAAAGGGAAGCATTTAAGAACTGATCTAATAAGTTGAACAGATTAAACTTGATTTACTTATGCAAACCTATTCAGGAATCGGGGAGAAAAGGATATTGAGTTTTTCAATCAGTCATTTAAAAATTTTCAAATTCAAATTGTGCTGATTAAACGGCTGAGTTAGTGTTAGAGTATAAACATCAATCAATATCTATATTTATAATCTTCAGTTCCTGGATAGGCTTTAATTTTGTCTGCTACATTCATAATTTATATCAGTTTTGAAAAACATGTTCAGCAACTAAAAATCAACATAGATGCATTCATATTTTGTTTGCGAATTTTTCAGTGAAAATTTTTGACTTTCTTCATGTGTAATGGATGTATTGCAGGATAATCATGTAGAATTGTTATGTTCTAACTTGTTCAGCTCACATTTATTACTAGGTATTCTTTTTCAGGAGAAGGAATTGTGTAAATGATAAATCATTTATATTTGCTCATTCACATTGCATCCCTATTTACAGAACAACGAAATGAAGTTCTAAGTGTACATTTCATCTTAATCTGATGAACTTTGAATAACTTTTTGCTGTGTATGTGAAAAGTGGGGTGACTTTTTTTAAGAAGAGAACATGATTAAAAAACCAACAAAAGTAAATGTTTAGAAATTATTACTTTAATGGTAAATTTTAAAATTCACTATTTAATAAGGTGCATTTTATGAAATCAGCTATGAAAAATTACTTAGCTTTATTCAAATTTAAAAAAAAAAGGTTTTTAAGTTAATGGTTAAAAAGAAGTAAAAACAAACATGTTATGCTACCTAATTATTAAGTATGTAGAAGTATATTAGGAAGTGGAATAAAAGCATAAAATTTATGTCTGTGAGCATACATAATCACATACACAAAGTATAAAATTTATGTATGTGATATAAAGGATCTAAAAAAAATTTTTTTTTTCATTATTGCTTCCATTTATAAAAAAAGCACTGTGGCTTATTTTACTGTATGATGAAAGAGTGATGAAACTCTAGGCAAAATATTTATTGTTTAGGAGGATAGAGTACAGTGTGTTGATTTGTATTAATTATCTTAATACTGTATGATTTCATAAATTTTTCTGTTTTTAAAAACTACAACAATGCCTATACTGTTAAGGTTAAATATAAATGATCACCCTTCAATCAGATGAGAAAATAAAAGTTTATAAAAAGTATTTTAAAGAAAATAATTCGCTTTATTTGGTAATTACTTGTCATTAAATTGAGTTACTACATTTTAGAAATGGGTATGATTGTTTTTTATGCTGTGGTAATCAGGATTTTGATGTTGTACTTTATTTCTTTAAACTGCAAAACTTGAAAATTGTGTCAAGTTGAAAACAATGTGTTTAGTAAATATTAGACAAAAAAATGTAAATGTTTGGAGTTACTTCAAATTTTAAATCATTTGTGTATTTTGTGTTGTACTTGCACAAATCTACATCTTGTATATATGTGCACAATTCATTTAACATTTTTCTTAAAGTGCCTGGATGTGGTATCAACATCTGGCATGTTGTATTTTTAATAACTTTTGAGCTAGGTGCATATCTTTTGCTGATGCAATTTTGATTCAAATTTCCTGTTTTTAGAATATTTTCTTTATATTATTTAGAGAGACACTGCAATTTTCATATGTGAAATTACTCCCAACTTTATTGAAGGATATCATTCCCATCATTAGAAACACCACCACATAATTAGAAAAGAGTCACAAATTGTGGTTCAAATAATAGATGCTAAAATATCAGTAAATACATTAACATCATTATCATGAAATGAATCTTTAATAATCAGTCATAACATGTGCATCTCCATTATATGTTCAGCAGTTATACTGGACTTAAAATGTTGTGAGCTTTTGAATATCATATAGCCATTCAACATTCTAAAAACCCAGCAAATCCAACTGCTAGATTGCCTGTTTACTGGTGAATATTTTTTCCTAAATGTGCTTGCAATGGAAAGAATAGAATCACTTGAGAACTGAGATGTAAATTATAGTAACTGAAATAAGAAAATAAAAATACCTAGGAACGATCTCCTGAGAAAAATGCCCTGGAAGTGCATGTATCATGTGAAATTTTTTTTCTTTTAAAGCTGTTCATAATTAGACTTCAAGGGCAACAGAAAGGAAATAACTCCCAGCTGAATTGATTTTTGTGTGAAGTAATATAATGTCATCTTATCCAAGCCAGATTTACGTTCCTTCATCCTGTTAAATTTTTTATTTTTAATGAAATTAAACATTTTTGGAAGTTACCTATTTTTAAAACTGCTGTTTAGAAAGCTAATTTGAATGATAAACCTCCCTTTTCTGAAATTCCAAATGGGAAGGAACCCATTATGTTAAGTTGTATGTTATACTTAAGCTCTTAGCTTGTGTGTATTTATATATTTTTCTTATTTGTATTTCTATGTAACTTTTTCAGTTAAAAAATATATATATTTAAAGTATGTTATATGTTATCTTTGTACAGAGAAACGTAATTAAAATGAGAATTACCAAGTTAACTTGACCTATCGCTTTAACAGTTTCTTTTCTTTCTTTCCTTGACCTTAAGTACTAGAGTGTGCAGATATCACAAGTGTTTGTGGCAGTTTTATGTTAGTTTTAAAATATAAGGCTTATTTTTTTATTTTTTTTTAAATCGTGTTTGAAATGATGGTATTAGTTCTGAAAATAGCAATCGTAAATAATAACCCCCCCTCCCCCCCAAGAAAAAAAAAACTTGCATGATTTGTTGCAGTTCTTTCTTTATTTTATTTTATTCTCGGGATGGGTCTTCTAATTATTATACATATTTGAGGTTGATATGGATAATAGAAACTAGTATATTTTTACACTGTCTGTTTTTAGTATTAAAATTAAATAATTATTCTGAAAAGTAACATATAGTTTTACAAATTGGGAGTTGATCTGTGAAGCATTATACTAGTTTATATACAGTAATTTGCAATTATTTGTGTAAAGTGTTTCAAAATAAAGAATTTGGATTTAAAGCAATATTTGTGTTGATGAATTTCTGAAAATAGTAGGTTTATTATTTTTGTAGTCATTAATGTATAAGTGAATAGAATATCTAGCCAGGAGATATATAGAAACATGAGGTCTTGAGCTGGTAACTGTCCCCCTAAAATGGCTCATTTAAAACTCTTTTTGAATAAATTCTTAATGGTGTGCTGAGCTAAACAAGTAGGCAAGGTATGATGGTTGGTGAGTCTGTAAATATTGTCGAATTTATATGAAAATAAAAGAAAACTAAGATTGCCAAGAACATTGAAATTTTTGTTGAGATTATTATGCTGTATTTGTAAATCCTAAGTTACTGTGGCTGTCTAAACCAAACATTTTTTGAAAATTGTTCTTGTATTAATAAAGGGATTCTCATAGGGACTGCTTATAATTTACCATGTAAAAGTATTTGGTTTGCTCTAATTTTTAAAAGCAGTTATGTTGATGAATGAATGACCTTTGGAATTTTATGAAAGAAAATGTTTACAAAGGGCATTAATTCTCATTGTAGATTGAATATTTCTGATTTAGACAGAACTTCTAATTCATACAGATGTAGGAAAAATGTGTCCTGGGTCTATTTTTTAAAGAAATCCACTAATTTCGACACCTAAATCCATGTATTAATTCATGGGATTTCTTTTCAAACGTTTGTGTGGAAAGTAATGAGCTACAAATCATCTTTATGAGGAACTGCTTCCTCATAAAGACCAAGTTCACCAAAAATGGTATCATTAAGCGATGTTTTTGTTCCTTGATTCATGAAAAATAGGCAATTTATAAAGGAAAACAAAATAAGTCGCTTTCTGCTTTATTTCAATATTGAAAGCTTAGCTGTTAAATTTCAGAGTGATTTCTTTAATCCGTAATCTTGTACTCCACGCTGCATACTATGTATTCCAGGCATATGATTTTGGTCAATAGACTTTGTGCCATCCTTTACTGACCCAGCTTTGGCTCTAAAATTTTGACAATTACAAAATGCATCTGGCGTATGTTCCATCCCACTAGGTACTCCTAAAACTCATTACCTTACCTTGTTGATTATGTCCCTTCAGAAGTATTTCATATCAGGTTCATAGGACCTCAGGGATACGTGTCCAGTTTATAATGCCATTACAAGGGTCAAAGTCTGACATCGGACATGTTCACATAGAATCTGTCAGCATTATTCGTATTGAAATATATTTAACCAATAACAAACCTCCAAACCATTATGATTGGTTTAAAATATCTCAATACAAGTAACGCTGACGGATTCTGTGTGAACAGGCCCTTAGCCAGGTGCCACTTCAATTTTTTAAGCGAGTATTCCTAGGGAGGACATACCTTCTGCCACCCTCTTTGACCTCATAGAAGGACTTTCCGGTCAACGGATTTAACGTGCCCATATCCGGCCTAGACATGAAGGTAATGAATGGCGCTTGTCGGGATTCGGTGGAAGCACCCGAAAGCTGACGCAATACCACTAGGCTACCCCGGTCTCTAGCTTATCTACCTCGACTTCAAGTCATATTTAAGCATATATCTCACGTGTTAGTGTCAGTTACTTGGTACCTCACCGAAGACAGATTTTGTCACACCTCCCTAAGATTTCCCTCCCCTTTTGTCCTACGCGATGGGCTCAACTCGATGGATCTTTGTCCATATACAAAAAAATAATTTCGATCTTTGCCGTTTATCATGCAAAGAGGACAGGAAACTGTGAACTTAATGAAAATAGCTTTAGTATTAATTTTATCCATTATATTTATATTATTTGCTGGAACTGGAAGATTTTTTTTTCTTTGTATGGTATTTGGTACGTACACTCTCACACACACAATTAACAGCTAAATTATGAATTATTCATGTGCCAAGAATATTCTATTAGGGGGCGTCCATTAATTACGTGATGTGATTTTTCGACCCCCTCCCACCCACCTCTAATCTCACGTGAGATTTTTCAAAATGCGTATTTTTAGTTTAAATACGTTAATCTGTGCTTGATTGCATTGGATTTATTTAAAAAAACGTAATTTGCTTAATTATTTTTATTTAAGACTAGTATTTAAGACTACTAAGAACGTAGTCTAGAATCACAGTGAGAAAATCGAACAATAAAATACTTAAATAGGAACTACTAAAATTCGTAAAAGCATATTCATTCTAATTCAGTCCACGGGGACTCGTGTATGGTCTCAAGAGTTACTACTGGAACTATTGTGTAGGATTTAGCCATATTTTAGTGTAGAAACATGTTTTACTTAATATAACCCAGTTTTCTAGCAATTTTACACTGTTTCCTGCGGAAAAAAAATTACGTGATATTTGCCGAGACCCCCCCACACGTGAGACTGGGTGAGATTCGGCTCGACTCCCCCCCCCCCCCCCAACCTCAAAATCCTCACGTAAGTAATGGACGCCCCCTTAACTACAGATTTGGGAAATTCACATTTCAAGCCGTTCGCTATTCTAAAGTCAGCAAAGTTATGTACTTTATTGGAAAAGCTATCGATAAATGTCCTTTACCTTAAAATACCCAACCCTAAAATTTTAGAGTCATATATAACTCGACATCTGTTTTAGGAACACAGTCTGCGGGTTCGAATCTTGTGGGAAGCCAATAAGAATTGGCTTCTAAGCTGAATATCCTGGTTAGTTTAGCTCTTGCGTTGCAAAAAATGACCGCACTAAAATTCAGCTTCTCAGGTACAGTTGAAACATTATGAGGCTCAACTTTTTTTTTTATCTGGCGTATCGCGATTTTATGCTAATTTCGCTGTTGTTTGCTTCATGTCATGGGGGGCTTTTTATTTATTTATTTTCGAATGTTTCCTCTCCCACAGCTTTGGTTTAGACCAGGGGTTCCCAACATTTTTCCTATATCGACCCGTTTTAAAAGAATGATTTTCTTCATCGACCCCCTCCCATTTTCTCTATAATGTACAGCATGCAACATAATTATAATACTAATAATTGCACATAAAACACTTAGTGATGACAATTTGACTAAGAATAGGAATAAAAAATTAGAAAAAGTGATTCTTTAGGTTTATGTTTTATTATTTTTGTACTATTTTCATTTTAAATCGCACAAATATAAACAAGATTTCATAAACACAGATTGTAATTGCACAAACATCGCCAAGAGACAAATGAAACTGCTCTGATTGGTTGCATCGGGAGGATCCATGTGCTGTTTAAGGTCTAGTGGATTTCCCCAGTTCTGCCTAGTGTTGGTACATAAATAAAAGCTGATGGCGGCATTCGAGGCATACACAAAAGCGTCATGACATTCGACTTTAGATACGTGGATCACTCTGCCCTATGCAAATCTGTATTTATACATATTAAAACGGATATTATTATCTAATAATTACATTCCTAAAAAATAAAATAGAATTTTAAAACAAAAAAATATAATAGACCCATGGAATACTATAGACCCGTTTTAAACTTCCATCGACCCCTAAGGGGTCCACCTGGATCCCGTTGGGAATCCCTGGTTAGACCCTGTCTGGATCATTGGAGTCTCACAACTTCGATCAAGCAGTCTATTTGGTCAAGGCTGAATTAATTCCAGGAACAGGAGCGCTGAGGATCAGTTAAAAGATTGCAATCCCTCCAAGTCTTTGCTTGATTCACCATCTTTAAAAAAATAATGTATGACTCATAATGGGGAGCCCTAACCTTCATTGAAAGGACAGGTCTTAACGAAGATGCTGTTGTTAATGGTTCACAAATAATGAGTCCAACATATATTTCAAAACTCCATGATACACTTCGATTCATTTGCAGAGAATCGGTTCATTATCGATTTATCGTTTTCGAGTTTTCAAGTTATTCACAATATTTTGTTTAGTTCAGTCTGCTTCGCGTGTTGCATAGATCACGTGTAGATATCTACATGGCGCTTGAAAATCAAACTGTTCATAGACCTGGGGCCTTGAAGCAATCAAATAAGGCTCATAAAGGTGGCCGAAGTAAAGATAAGAAAAACTCTAAAGGTAATTTTATTTGTTCACAATTTATTAATACTAAGTTTGTTTTCAACGCAAAAGTTTTCAGTTTAATTCATATTTGAGTGGATCGTATGTTATAAATCTTCCTCTCCCGATTAACATTGACTTATTTGTTGATATTTGTGCTAAAATTCATATAAATGAATGTGATAAAAAAAGAGATTAGAATACCATAGTTTGTGAAGACTTCGATTCACCCATTGGGAAAAATATATTGCACCAGATAAAACCTGCAAGCGCTTTCAGGATTCAAGAATAATATTTGAAGTATAGGTTAATTTTTGTGCATTTTAAGTGGATATAAAGTTTTTAAATTTGTATTCTATGTAATGGAAAACACCTCTTTAGCATTCTGAAAATAGTAAATAGTATTTGCTAGCAAAATCTTGCCTGAGTAAAATATTTAGTCTAAGTGAGTTTAAATTCTGGGTTGTGAGTACAAGATGGAGTATTTGCCTGTTTAAATTTGTAGAAAATAATTGTAGTTCAGTAATAGTTAAGTAATTTTACAAAGTGCAAGATGAGGTAAGTATTTATTTAAAATTGGTTGAGCATTTAAACAATCTGGTATCCTTATAAGGAAATAAGTGACACCAGATTGCAGCAGTACTGCAGTCTAGTGTTGTAACAGCACATAAACACAGGCTATATATTTCAAAAGTCAGGGATTATTGTAAAAACGTGTGTCTGCTTTGGTGATTAAAAACTGGGTATTTAGTTTTTGGGATAACAAAACTTAAACCTTATTTAAAAAATACCACAATATTTATATATGAAGTGCATCATCTAATTTCCATATTGTTTAGAAATAATTTTCATTATATAACAGTATATAAAAAAATACATTCTGATTCTTTCATACTACCTCTTTATCAAAGTTTTGATGGCTACTATGAGAGTTTAATGTAATTTGGTTACTTACAGCTTATTTAATTGTCATTAGTAGCAGGTTGATTATTATAGAAAATCTAGTAAAACGCTAGTTTTTGAAGTATCTTGATGTCTTTTGATATATTTTTTTTCTTGGCATATATGGCCTTTTTTTCTTTATTGTAATTTTTGATAGTCCATATTATTTGATATCCTTATTGGATATTCCATAACATTTAGATTTTTTTCTGCTACAAAGTTATGTATTTCTTGACTAAAAAATACTCAAACTATATGTATGTAAACATTCTAACATATTTATAAAGTCGATTTGGGTTAATTGGACCACATAGGGCACAATCATTTTGGTCCTAATAACAGGCTGGTCTGATTACAAGAACATGCCCTATTAGGCTTATGCAGTAGGATTTGTTTCGGTTCTTTAGAATTCAGTCTGAATAAGTGGCTGGTCCGATTAACTAGATTCGACTGTACTTAAATGTCGGTGCTTGAATTTTCCTTCGTGCCTAAAAAATGCTTAAAAGTTATTTTATATAATGAAATATGTGATGTCCTGGTCTCTTAAAAGTGTCATTACTGCTTGCTTGGGGCAATACTTTACTTATATATTGGGTGGACAGTAAAATTTTTTGTTGCATAAATGAAATACAAATACTGCTATGTGAGATAAGCTCAAAAAACCTGTTAGGGGGAAGTGAGAATGCAGGCTTAAAACCCTAAAAATTATAACTTAAAAAAAAAAAATTAAAGTGTACTTCATAGGAAAATTCTTGCTCTACTGTTATGTTTAGTTTTTATTTAAAGAAAACAAATTGTGCGACTACTCTAGATTTGTGTGCACGGCCGCCATCTTGGATCTTTTTTTGTGCCAACTTGGCAATTTTACCGTGTTTTTAGGAGTGGAAAAATTCTTGCCAATGTGTTTTAAGCGGTGTTTTCAAAACGCTGGACTTTGAATTTTTTTTAGCTTTTTTAATAAAAACCACCTGTTTAAATCATGAAACTTAGAAAAAATTTTGAAAAATCATTTAAACGTTGGACTTAGATTTATTTTTGGGTTTTTAATAAAAACCACTTTTTTAAATTATGAAACTTGGAAATTTTTTTGAAAAAATCATTCTCAATTATCGGAAATTTGAGGTTTTTCTTTTAGCTTTATTAATAAAAACCACCTTTTTAAATTATGAAACTTAGAAATATTTTTGAAAAATCATTTAATCGTTGGACTGAGATTTTTTTTTTTTTGGGGCATTTTTAATTAAAAACTACCTTTTCAAATTATGATCCATATGAAAAATTTGGTCAAATGAATTTTACTTACAGATAAAATTTCAATGCCATGTATTCAGTTTGCCCTAACTCTTTGACTAATAGCAATGAATCACCAAAATATTATGCCAATATATTGTTAATTAGAAAAAAAATACAGTATTTTAGTACCACCTAAATGACTTGCAATTTAAAAATTATCTAAAATTCAGCTTTGAAAAATGTAAAATAATTATGAACCCATAAATTTATGGTGAATAACCAGATCCTCTTTTTTTTTGGTTAGGGCATTGTGGTAATGAAATTTTACTTTAGATTTGACCTTAACCAAATATTTGGTGCATACAATAAAATCGGGACAAGGATTATTTGACCATTTATCCTGCTGTGTTGGAAATAAGAAAAAAAAAAAACCCTTTTCCTAAACCAATAACTTAACCTTAACTAACTTCTTAACTTAGGTTCCTGGGGAGAGAGAAGTTGAACTTCAGTTATTTAAATTTATTTGTAATCCACTACAACTTGGAATTATAAAATATTTTAAAATATACTGTATTTAAAATGTATACTGTATTTTACATTTTACGAAAAAATGATGGCAGATAATTTTTACTTCAAATAAATGAAATGGTGTATCATTATAGTATACTAATTGACAATCAATAAACAAAATTAAAAGCAACTTAAATTTAATAAGTTAACGAAAAACTGATAATGGATTAAAAAATTTTCAACGAAAAGACTTAGTTTTAAAAATAATTTACTCTTTTGAGTATAGTCAATTTGACTCGGATTTCCAGGTCAAGGCCGAGATCTGACCTAAAATTATTATACTGTAATTAAAAGATCACATCAGAAATAACTGTTTCATCTTAAAATTAGAGAATTTGACATTGGGTTATTTTTACCCGATCGCAATAATTATCGCCATGCGAAATGCTCCAAATCCTGGCGGAAAAATCCAAGATGGCGGCTGTGCACACAAATCTAAAGTATCCCCAAAATGGTAAATTGGAAAATGTTTATACCTTTCAAACCCTTGCATTTTAACTAAGGTACCTGAGTTCGAGTACTAGCAAAAAAAATTTGTAACTAATTAACCACAACACATAGAGTTATTTTGAAAATACCCACTTATTCATCAAGAAAAGTATGTATGCAAATTTTCATACAAATAGAACAACTTGTTATAAACTTATTTAGATTCAAAGTGGAACTATATGATTTTGCATTCTCACTTACCCCACTTCACTCTATAATCAATTGTGTTGTTTTGTCAATGTGTAAACTTAATTTTACTTTTCTGTTTGTTTCATAAAATGCCATTTTTAAGGCATGTAATGCTTTATGTTAAAAATAGTAAATTGATAAAAAAAAGTTTCAAATTTAAAGCTGGTTTCCTAAATGCTAACACAGCTATTATATTAAATATTAGGTTAGAATTAAATTCAGAAAAATCTATTTTTAGTGTCTTTTTTTAAACTCTTATAAAGTTAGTGTCAGAGATCACAAATTACTTAGCTGTTAAGGGGACTCGCAACTGAGAAAGAAGATTTATGCTGTTAGCACTGGAAGAAGCCTGTTTTAATGTTTCAATTTTTTTTTTCCAAGCTTGAGTTATTTCTTTTAATATTTTTATTTTTATTCAAACTTTATTGCTCATGTATGTATATGCAATAAAGTTAATTTCTACTTTTTTGTGTTTCATTTCATAGGTAAAGTTGAAAATGTCAAAGTATCAACAAAGAACAAAAAACATGATCTGAGGAAAAATGAAAGAAAAAATAGAGTAAGTTGAAAATGAATACCATGGCACATTTATTTTATTCTAAATCTCAATGGACATAGCTTAGTTATAAATGCTTGATTCCAGATGTTTGGTTGATTTGTTATATGGAGTAATAGACATTTTTCAAAATTCTAAATGAGATGATATTTTGTATGATGTCTCAGTATGTTCCTATAAAAGCCCTGAATTTATAATGTCCTCATAATAATTAAAAACTAATCTAAGAGATTTTTGGTACATGTTGAGGGTTATGTGAAAAAAAAAAATTCATGTTTGAACTTTTTTTTTTTGTTTCTTCTGTCTGTCCTAAAGTAAAGATTAAGTTTTAATCTTCTGTCCTCAGGGAAGTTCTAGAAAGTGTATTGTGTTTAATATAAAAACACAATCAGATTCAGAAATAAAAATTATATGTTTCTGTTGATTCTTATTATGATGTATATCTTTTCAGACTTCTTAAAGTGAAAAGTTTATGCAATTGTTTAAAAATTATAATTTTTTTAAATAGGCTCACCAGATATGTAAAGCAAAGAGAGAGGAAGTTCTTATGCAAAAGAGAGGTTTGGGTGGTGTCAATACGTCTCCCATATTAGGAGTAAGTATATACATTTTAAAAACTCTTTTCTGATCGTATGCCCTTTTTTTGGGGGAGGGAAGGTGGTATTTACATGTGTGTCTGCAAACAGATATACACCCTCTCTCGATCTATTGCAGTACTTATGGAAAGAGATATGTTTCCAACAGTTCAAAGGAATGCATGGATGCGTTATAGTCTAATGTCAGCTTCTATTTATCTTTTAATTTCTGTAGCTGGTTAAATGTTGTTCTGCACTATGTCTGAAAAATGCTCTTTCATAATAATGTTTTAGAGTTTAGAACCATAAAATTTTTTCTTACATATTAAATAGATATAAAAAGTCATTCTTAATGGGCAATAAGAACATTTTGCAATTAGAGTCAGTGTAAACTTTATATATATATATATATATATATATATACAGTGATTTCTGCTTATAAGAATCACGTTTGTTATTACTGTTTTTGATTCTTATAGCCGAAATTTAGGTATTTGGTCAGGCACTCACACATCTATATATATATTAGATAATTTACCATAAAATACTCTTTAATTTACGTTAATTATCTTTTATTAAAATTATTGTTTATAATTTTAAAAATACAACTTAATTTCTTGACCTATAAGTAGATACACATGATTATAATAAGAGAAGAAAAAAATTCAATATTTGTTACAACATACCTGCTTAACAGTTTAACATTTCAACTACAGGAAGGGTGCAAGAAAAAGTGTTCTATGGTAGTTTGACGTAATGAGGTTTTCAGGAGTCTGTTTATACCTCTTTCAATACCAATAGTCTCAGACGAAGATTCATCTTCTAGCTTACGTTTCACGGTTTGATAATGTGCTGAATCTACTAATGTCACGTGTGGGAGGTGGGAAAAAGTTTTCTATGGAGTTCCTGTCTTTGTTTGTCAGTGGAGAAAAGTGAAATCGGACCTGGACTGGTTGAGATGCCCCTGGGTCAAGCGAATAGGACAGACTATTATGTTATGTCTAACAAAGAAAGGGATGCATTTTACGACTGTATTCCATCCCATCTTATCACTCTTTCTTTTAAAAAAATAAAGAAAGAACTTCGTGCCTTTTGAGTGTTTAAGTGTCTTTTTTGGAAAAAGAAAGGAAAGCGAATAGTGTAAGCTGATTCTTAAAACTGGTGGATTGATTCTTTAAAGCGAAAATTTTAATATGGAAACAATACTTTTGTTTTTTGCGATATTGATTCTTATAAAAGGTTGATTCTTATAACCACTCATCATTATAAGCGGTGGTTACTGTATATATATATATATATATATATATATATATATATATGTATGTAATATAACAATTACATCATGTCCTTAAAATGTAACCTGAAAAGGAAAACTGGCTCATATTTACATGACTGGAGCTAGACTCAGCCTGAAAGGAATAAAATATTGATGCTGTCTGGCCGAATCGTTTATTACAGCAACAATAATACATCCGTTCATTTCAGAAGAACGGCTCCGAAGTAATATCACCTTTCAACATTAAACACGAGGGTGAGGTAGACATGTGACTATTATTTGTAGGGTCAGCAGATTTTGGGGCTAGCTATGCTAGCCGACTCCTGACTCTAGTCGTATACACGTGTAGAAATGCAAAGGCATGCGATTCATGGGAAGTTCTGTAGCTAAGGGTTTTAAAGCGATAAATTAATATTGCTGGGGATTGGATTTAGGAAAGGGAATTTAAATGCTAGAATGGAGGGTATAATATTTAAAATATTACAAATATATATAAATCTTAGAAAAGAGTTTTGAAATGTATTTTGCGGATGAAAAAGGTTCAGGGGCTAAAAAAAAGTGTAAATATGAAAGTGTAAACATAGTTTTTTAAAGTTATTAAGAAAGCTGCAAAATAAAACTACTTTTTTCATACCTTATTTTTTCCTATAAGTTTGCTAGTACTCTGTTGTAGTAAAGTAAAGAAAAAACAGAATGAATGTATTTAAGCTCTTCAAGTAATTCAAATCTTTAAATAATTATGCAAATTCTGAAGTGAAAGATGAAAATTTTGATGAAAATTCTGCAGACATGATTAAAGCTTATACCTTATACATTTTAAGGATTCAAGAGAGAGATTTAAAATTTTTCTTCTGAAATGGGTTCAGTTATAATTTAATGAAATCAAAAGAACATAAACAGAAGGGTGTGTGTTTACATATATATACGGTAGGGAACAATGTAGGGAAAGATGCTCCACGTTACCACCTTCATTCACCTGCAAAATTTCAAGTCGATGGACAGTGTGTTCAACAGCAGATCGTAACTGATCAGTTGTGAGGCTTCGCACATGAAGCGTTATGGACTTCTTTATGTCATTCAACGGCGCAACACCTCCTCGATACACTAAGGTGGTTACATGGAGAAGCTTTCCCTACATCGTCCTGGACACGATTAACAACTGCTCCTCTTGTGCAATTTCGCCCTAATCTGTTCTTGTTTCTGCGAACTGAACTGTTTTTGTTTCTCCCTTACCTTTATTTAATGTGGTTCAATGTCAAGGTGATCAGAAACTAGTCAATAAATGTTAATATTGTTTCTGTATTCCGTTTTGGCCGTTTATTGTGTTAAATTTCATGTTTTTGCCAAAAAGGTGCCCTCTGGTAGATATTTTGGAACTAAATTTTTTTTTTCGAAATTCCGTGAGCGCATCTCGTGTATAGCCCATATACAAAATTTCGTTGCATTCCGTTCACCCGTTTGCACTGTAGGATGCCATTTATAGGGGAAGTTTAATTATAACCACCCGGTATATATATATATATATGTATATATATATATATATATATATATATATATATATATATATATGTATGTATACATACTATCTACTAATAAGTATTTGGACACCTGTGATAGAAAAGTAAAACAAAATTTATTCATATTCAATAGTTGGTAGAGCCTCCATGACAGCCCTAACCCTCCGAGGCATGCTTTCCACAAGTCCTTGTATGATGGCTAGTGGTATTTTCTTCCACTCGGCTTGGAGAAGACATGTAAGTTCATTCACTGATTTTAGACAGTTGTTGCACCCTTTAATTCGGCGATCCAACTCGTCCCAGAGGTTCTTGATAGGGTTCAGGTCTGGGCAGGCCAGTCCATTCAGTTAACCTCATTCTTACCATACCAATCCATGGTGGACCTCGCAACATGACAGCTGGCATTGTCATCCTGGAAGTAACATGGGTCCAACCCATAAAACTGCCACAATGTAGGAAGCACACTGTCATCCAAAATAGTGCAGTAGGTGTTGGCGTTGAGCTTATCATGAATTGGGACCAAGTGTCCTAGTCCATACCAGGAGAAACACCCCCAGACCATAATTCTGTCTCTGTCGAACGTTACTGTGGGCACAGTGCATTCTGGCAGGAGGCATTCTCCAGGCAGACTCCAGACCCAGATCCTGTCATCTGAACGATAAAGGGTGAATCTTGATTCGCTGCTCCAGAGACCCTATTTCCACTGATCTATGGTCCACTTTTGATCAAAGGCTTATGGGCAGCAGCACAACAATGAAAACCAAGTAGATGTGCTTCCTTATGGATGGTATTCATCGAAACAACACTCCCGGATGCCTGTTGTAACTCCTGGAGTATGGGGGCCATCAGTCGGGTGTGGTTCTTCTGAATTTCTCTGGCCAGCACCCATCGGTCTCTATCTCGCAGTTTTGTGGGTCTGCTGAGTCGTGGCTTACTCAAAAAATCACCGCTCACCTTCCACTTCTGAATCACATAGGACTATTTTGGGTAATTCAGATCGCTAGATATGTTCCATAAGGATCAGCCACTTCCGTGATACCCGATAATTACACCTTCTCGAAATCAGATAACTCTGCACTTTATGGCATCTTGCATGTGACTAATGCCAATGTTGTTTCCTACACAATATTTAATGGTGGAGGATGAGACATTTATTAGGACTGCAGATATCATCATTTGTATGGGTCTCCAAATACTTATTGGTAGATAGTGTATTTTTTATACAGTAGAGTCCCGATAATCTGATATATATATATATATATATATATATATATATATATATATCTTATTGATTTTCTGTATAATTTTTATATTATAAGATTCTTTTCAGACCAGAGTATTTTCATTCATTACTTGAGGAGTTCTAGAAAGAAAAGAAAGAATGGTTCATAATTTTTTAAAAGTAAAGCAGAATAAAAATTATATTCTCATTATTTTTCTAGAGTGCCATTTGCAATTTCAAGCATTGATCAAAAAGTAGTAAAACGAGCAATGAAAAATAGCAGATTGATTTGCATCTGTTTTTGTGTAGCATATTTTCAATGTTAATTTTCACTTACTGTTAAAAAAAATCATTTGTGTGTAAAGAATATCTGTTATTGAGAAGTTTGTATGTATTTGATATAAATGCATTTACAGATAAGGAAGTAAAATTAGAACATATAAAGGGAACAAAACTTAAGACAATTTTTAGACCAATAAATTAAGGCACCCTTTCTCATGAAAGATTTGATTTCTGTGATTTGACACATGATTTGGAGCACTGCAATTTTAGGGATATAATGAGTTTTCAAGTACAGCATATTTACTTTTGCCTCTTTTGTTGGCTTATTTTAAAACAGTTTCTTATTTAAATATTATATAAAAATCTCAGAAGTAACACTTGCATATGTAATACTCTTGTTTCACTCTAAACAAACTATTTCATTATTTGATTGTTGTGATTAGATATGGCCTTTCTTCAGTTCCTATGAACTAAAAGTTAATGTCATTGATTAGAAAATTTTGACCATGATAAAGTCCAATTGTTGATAGCGATATAAACATTTTTGTTCATTGTATTTTGCTTTTTAAATTGACAGCTGAATTATCTGCTGAAACTAATTACAATGGAAAGTTTTCCCACTGAAAAATTTTCATATAAATACATCCTACCTATCTAAAAGTATATGCATTCCTGTGACATGTGTGTGTGTCTTGCATCATGTGTATGTGTGCTTATTTATAGGTTTAATTTTGTTTAGTTTAAATTTTCACAGTTTATGTCCTTGACTCTATTTTAGGTCATTCTATGTCTTGATGATTCTCTTGATCCAGAGAATTTTCTAGCTGATTTATTGAAATGTGATGATGATATTGTTGTCACTAGAAATAACTTAGGTTACATTCATTTGAGGTATGTATGTGTATTATTGGTTTTTATTAATCAAAATTTAACTCATAGTGATCCTTAAATTACTTCTTATTTACTGCAGTAAAAAAAATTGGAACATTCTCCATTGTATTTATATTTATGAATAAATGTGTTTTAAACTGTATCTTTTTTTACATATGTGTGTGCTATAAGAAAATAAAATGTGGATAGTTTACTTAATATTGATTGCATATGCATTTGCCTCAATGGATTTTTTAAAAATATTTATTTAGCATTTTAATTTTAAATGTATTTTTCAGCTTTCCAAAACAAAAACAACGCTTTACATTTATCCTTCCTAATCGGCATAATTTACATTGTGTTATGGATTCTTTAAAGGTTTGTTTTCTGATTTTATTTATTCATACAAATTAGATTGAAACGTAGCATCACTGTGTGTACCCTTTCTTATCTATGATAGTAAATTTATGATAACTTTTTAAAAATCTGTTAATAGCAAAAGGGATAAAAGTGTTTTCTTTATTTATATATTAAATTAAAATGTACAATTTCACTGACTTAATTTTATCTTTTTACTTTAAAGTAGCCAATATTTTTCTCTATGTTTTATATGTTTTGAATTTTATGAGGGTATTCTATGCAATACTTACATAATTGTACCTGAAATTTTTTTAGGTATTAAGATTTCTTATATTATGCCCTTCAAGAATTTAAAAAAAAATGATTCTCCATTTTTGGTATTTTATACTTAAATATTGTGTAAATATACAAGAAAAAACATTTTGATAAAATTAAATGTAATAAATGTTAGCAATCTTTTATAAAATATAGAAAAATAAATTTTAGGATTATTTGACATTGAAAAAAAATAGCAATGAAAACTTTTAAAACAGGAAATTTTATAATATGTCAGAACTATTGTAAGGCTAGATGATGGCCAAATAGCTAGGGTGCTGTTGTTCGTACCAGAGTCTGTGGGTTTGAGTCCTATTACCGGCATGGATGTTTGCAGCTGTTCAGAATCTATATATTTAAGTTGCTAAGCCGACTTTTTGGGCAGTCCATGAGAGAAAACTACTGTATAAATTTACTTCATTTTGGTCTTAAACAAAAGATTGTAATCTGTAGATTTGTCAAATTTGGTTTTTGTAACCACAATTTCTATAAATATGCGATAATTTACAATTCAAAATTGATTTCTGCTCATGCCCAGTGGCATGTTTAAATCTGGCTTTAGAAACTCATTGTTTCTGCACATGCTCAGTGACATGTTTTAATGATAAACACGTTTATTCTAAAGAGTCTCTCTAGATCTCTCTCTGCCATTTTTATTTTTATGATTATTATGTTTGTGAAATATAAGATTAAACCTGATGGAAATTGTTTATTTTGCGCTGTTTAATTAACGATAATTAGCAATTTAAAAAATTGTTTTCTGCGCATGTTCAGTGACATTTTTAAATCTGGCTTTAGATACTCACTAAGCTCAAGGCCACTTAAACACATTAATTTGTTTCCGCACATTATTATGATTTTCAACATTTGGTAATGATGTGTTGAGTATAATTTGTGTATTAGTACATTCAATTACTATCCAGCTGTTATGTTTGATGAGTACCAACTAGTGTACTTTAAGTAGTTGGTCCTGATCTAATTAGCCCTCTTGTAGGGGAAAAAAAAACATTGTAACGCTGTCAACCAACCAGAACTGTTGTAAATGTGTATAAACAATTTGTATGTATATTTGTATATGCACACACACACATATATTACTCTTTAATAATAGCTGTAGAATAATAATACAAGATTTTATCAATTTTTCTTAATATTGCAATTTTAAATAGAATATTCAAGCTATAGCCTTCGCCCCCCTCTCATGTGTGTGTGTGTAATTCTATGGTAAATTGACTCTTTTGGTTAAACCCAAAATGAAAAAAAAAAAAACCCAAATTTTCATTTATTTATTTATTTATTTTAATTAATTTTCAAGAAAGAAAATTTCAGTTATAATTGCTTTTGGGCTTGTTACATATTTTGTGAATGCCTAAAATTTATATAGCATTAGTTGTTAACGACGGTTGCAATTAAACCTTAATTGAGGTAACTTCTCACTCTTAAGATCTACAAATTCTTTTACTATTTATTTATTTTCAAGTATGAGCTTTTCATTCATAAAAGCTTTTGGGCTTTTCTTTATCATATTTTATATGCATTAAAGAATGATGTTGTTAAAAAATAAGGTAAATTTCTTAATTGATGCTCTCTTATGTTTCTTAAATGTTGAAAGCTATTGTAATCAGTTATTTCTGTGAATATCATAGTTTTCATTAAGTTCAGTTGCTATTTCAATGCAAAAATTAAATTTATTTGTATTAGATGAAATAACATTAATAATCTTTCAGGTTGCAGATATTTTGATTCTTATGTATCCATTGACAATGATTGATGAATTTGCTGACAACCTTTTGTCTGTGATAGTGGCTCATGCTTTACCAACAACCATTCATGTTATACAGGTATTATGAATCAATTTTACAATACTTATAAGATAAATGGGAGATGCCTTCTTCTCCCATCTCCTAGCCTCAACATTCTTAACACAAATAATGTAAATAATTCAACATGAAATAATACATATAAAGAAGGCATAGGCAGCTGAACAAATTAACAGAAAACTTACCCTAGCATTGAAAAATTTTAACTTTTGAATAAAAGATTGCGCATTTGCATCAAATCCTCATACTGAAAACAGACAAATATAACTAACAGTAAATAATTCAACAGAGCAAGGAGAATGCAGACAAAATAAACTGAAATCATGCACTTAGGGCTCAACTCACCATAAATGCAAGATCCTGTAGCAGTAAAGGAACAAAACCTTATAACAAGGTCAATCGACTGGTCTCTTCATCAGGAGGCCTAACCAAATCAGTTACCTCAAGGGGGAACTTTCTGAATAGGATGCAGGTCTAACCAAAAGACATCCCAAGGCCCCAAGATCCCCATTGAAACAGATAGTCAAATCAAATGAAAATAAACAGACATCTAGCACTTAATGCTCAACGTACCATAAATGCAAGTACAAAGTAAATACAAGTTAAAAAATACAAATGAATAGACAGAAATGCAAAAGGTTCACTCACCCTATTCCAATGAGTATTGCAGTAACGATTATAGCTAAATAGCAGCCATCTTGCATTTATGGTGTGTTGAGCCGTAAGTGTGTGATTTCGGTTTATTTTGTCTGCATTCTTCCTGCTAGTAATTATCTTGCTCTGTTGAATTTTAGTTATATTTTTTCCTCAACATTCTTCTTACTTTTCATCTAAATATGATTTTTGCAGTTTTATTTCTATTATATCCTGCCTATAATCTGTGGATTATCTGTTAAAATGCTTTCTAATTTCTTGATCTCGATTATAGGCCTCTATGTATTATCAGCAGAATTTTTTGTTCTGAGACTGATGGGTAAAATATTTAGTTCTAAAAATGAACTTCTAAAATATTTTTCTTTATTGATAATGGATGGCACTACAGCGTTAGAAAATCAGTATTTTTCTAATTACAGAACGATGTACAAAGTTATGTTATCCTTGCTGTCACATGTCAATTTTGTATGCTGATATCCAAATAACATTTGAAATTTTGATTAACTGCTTATAAGAAAGTTGGAGAAAGGGGTGTAAAAGTTAGTACACACTGAAGGCTATGATCTGCCCTTCTCATGACAATATATTCTTGAATACCATTTCACTTATACCATTGATTAGAGTTTGATGTTACTTTGACCATGTCCTATAAGTTGCATAAGCCATATGGAAGAATTTAAGCTTAAAGTTATTTCTAAAGCAGAGGCTGAAGGCAACAGAGAAGCTGTAGAACAAATTCCAACAAAACAGCTATGAGAATGTAATTCAGTTTATTATTGAAATTTTGTTTTCTCATCCTTTAAATTTAAACTAGTTGAGTGGCAACCTGATGTGTTGCTTTTACGATTTAAAATGAAATGGTTTTATTTCTTAAAGATTAAAAACTGTTTAATGACTTTTAAAAATATATTAGAATTTTTAAAAAATGAAATAATTATTTAAAATTCTCTTTTTCAAATTTTGGTTTTTGGCTTTTGAAATTTATTTCAAATTTCTGTTTTCAAACTTTGCTTCTTAAACAAAAAAGAAGCTCATTCAATAGGGCAGTGTTTTGCAGCATGTCACATCTCAACTCTTGCAGATTTTACTTCTTGTTTGGCGAGGTGTGGCAAAACATTGCATAATTTAACATGGATTTCAATGAGCATTCTTACAGCTTGTTGAATAAATTGCTCTCAGATTATGCAAAGTCTTTAGATACAGTATCTAAATAAAGGTATATCACTAAATTAAACATTCAGATACAGTCCGGAAAGGTTTATTCAGTATGTGACCCGTATTTATTGACAGAGGAAGACTGGAGTTACGAAAGAAGACGCTGGCCTGAAGTAACTTATCCTGATATCTATACATATCTCAACATAATAATAATCATTCTCAATGAAAGAATGATTGTATTCTCTTAAACCTTGCGAAATATTAAAAAAAAGTGTTAAAATACCTGTTACATACAACTAATATGAGGAATTTTATAAATAAACTTAAATTATTTAACTCAAAATGAAGGTATCGTCCAAAAACACATGCAAACGCATAGGAATGGCTTCTGTTTTCTGCCACCTGATAATCATGTGATCTATAATAGACGAAAACTGATGTAGCCAGTGACTTTGCTATGTTTCGCCTTATTAGAAAAAAATTCTAAAGGTTTTAACTTCTCCTTTCCTAAAACTAAAATTATTTGTGGTAATTTAAAATTATCTCTGGATTTCAATAATTAAAGACTCGTTCTCAACTAATTATTTTTCATTTTGGCAACATGGCAGAATGTAAATATAAAATCTCGTGGGTGAAAAAGTGCTTAAAAAAATAGAAAGATAGTTCTCAGGAATTCAAAATTGGTGGCGGAAGAATCCTCATTGGTTGCTCATTAATTAGAAACAAATTTCACGAACTTGCTGGAATTATTAGTGAGTAAAATAATAAATCGAAAAACTACGAACTCCCCATTCAGTTACATTAAGATACTATGGCGATCAGTGCGGGAAATTTCAAAAGTGAGTTTTGTAAGTACGCTTTTTTAGAATAACATTTTTTTTATTAAATGTATTTGGTATATTTTGGAAGCTGAGCATCTAGCAAATGCCGATAAATCGTAAAATTGGCATTAATAGGTGCAGAAAACCCAAATATTTGTCCATCAAAATTGTCAATTTCATGAAATTTGGAAAACTGCTTTTGGGGAAAAGCTTTGTTTGTAATGAAAAACATTTTTAACTTTATAAAAATGTGTATATCCTTAAAGATGAAGAGTTGTAAAACACATGAAAATAAAAATTTTTTCTATTGGTGGGCGGAAAAGTTTAATTCGAAAAGTTTTAATTCGAAAAGTTTAGTCGAAACGAAAAGGAGCTGCCCCACCCGGAATGTCATCTGTTTCTGCTGTCTGCCTGTTTTGAGTTCAGCGGTTTTAATTTAATAATTAAAAAAGTTTAAAGTTTTGAAAGTTGAGGATGGCACCAGTGCACACGTCTCATCCGTCCGTGTCCATCGGTACCAGTCGCTATATCCTGCTGTGCTATGTTCGCAAGACTAGCCCGTCCCCGTGTCTGCTGACTGACAAACTAACATTTGCTTACCTTCAGCTGTTAATAGTAAGATGCTCTGTAAGTGTTTTTAGTTGCCACCTAAAGAGTGCAAAACTACCTCTTTTTTGGAAGATTTCAATATGGTTACAATAATTTGGATCACAGAAAAACCTTTGAAAACCTTTGAAATTTAACAGCAAATTCCAAAACAGAATTCCAATAATTAACTGCTAAATATCAAGAACACCTTTCATAAAAGTTTGACATAGGAGTCTGAACTCCTGCTTTTGAAGTGTTTATATCATCTTAAGACATGACGGATTGAGTTGAAATTTTGAACCTCATTAACTTTTTTGCTGTTAAAAAAAATTATTACTCCAAATACTTGAAATTCCTAATAGAGTGTGTGATGATTTTATTAAGGACCTGGTTATATAGTTTGTTTTAAGTGAAATTTTAATGCTAGTTGCATCATCAAAGGGAACTTAGTGGTATAGGGTCTGTTGAAAGAAAGCAGGTGAACCGACACTGTCATCTGTAGATCATATGCCACCATGGATTATGAGATAAAGTTATTTTCCCTGTGGGGAAATTTATGATTGCAGATTATATGACACCATAGATTATAGGCAGAAATTATTATTATTATTATTATTATTATTTTCAGTATATTTGAACTGTGAAACTGCATCAGTTCTGTTCTTTGTCATCTTATGTCATAAAGTATTAAAAGTCAGGATTGCTAGTTTAATAATGAACCTTCACATAGCAATTACCTAACAGATTAAGCAGTTTCCAGGAAATAAATGGCAAAATTGGAGGTTCATTTTCTGTTAGAGATTACTCATGGTTCTAACAATGTTGTAAATTCTTTAAGAGCATTTAGAAGTGTCTCAAAACTGTTGTTATGCATTCATAAGGGTAGATAAAACAGTTCAATATTTTTTTTTTATGAATTAGTGATAGTTTATAATGAGGTGTTTTTCATGGTGGCCAATGATGTTATAAATTATAAATATCAGCAAAGCTTTTTATATTTGAGAAATTTGGGAGATTGATTCGATAATTGGATAAAGGATTTTACTTAATTTTATATCCAGGCATATCTTTAAAATTATCAATATGCAATACATTTGATTTCCTGAAACAAATATGGACTATGTTATATAAATGTATATTCTCTATTTAAAATTTTTTGAGGTCATATTATTATTATTATTACTCAGATTCTACCCCATTGATTCTGTAATTCAATGGGGTAGAATCTGAGTAGTTTGCCCAGATAGAGAGTAATCATAGAAGAATCATAGAGAGAAAATTTTCATAGTAACTATAGGAAAAAAAACTAATTTATTGTGTACGTTTAAATTGAGGATATCTGAAACTATGTCAAAATACTTTTGTAGGGCTTGGATAAAATGATTCCAAAAAGAAAAGCTGAATGCCGAAAAAGTATTTTAAAGAATATGGAATCAAGGTAATGTATCTACTTTCTGTTTTAATATTATATGGAAGTTGCAATTATTCATACTGTGCCAGATATATTGTTTAAAAACTTACAATTTTGTAGTCTTAAATTTTTATTTTTCATAATCTTATGTACTAATGTTTCTAATTATGTTTCTATTTAGCAAAAATTTCATTTTTTAAAGATTTATTTATGTACTAATGTTTCTAATTATGTTTCTATTTATCAAAAATTTCATTTTTTAAAGATTTATTTCAAGTGGCTTTTCTAGGAATAAGTCTTTATTTCTGAAATTCAGCTCCAGAAGTGAAGATTTATATTTAAATCAGGGAAATCTAAAACTACAGATCCAACTTTTATACCTCTAATTTGTCTTGGTTGGGAGCTAGCTTTAACTCAAATATTTATAAACTCTTGTAACATCTCTTTATCTATAATAGTGGTTCCCAATCCGTGGTCTGCAAGAACCTTGGGAGTGGTCCGGCGGGCACCACATATAAAAAAGTTGCCAAATAAATTGGGATTTTGAAAGCAATGTTCATTGAACTAGATGGGCCGAATACATCCGAAGACTATCAGGTGTTAAATTAAAATTTCTTAAAAGTTTAACATAATTATTTTATTGTATGAATCCCTTTTGCCTGAGTGATATTCTATACCCCCCACACATTCCAGAAGGTCCCCCTCCTGAAGTCGGTGGATTGGTGGTGGTGGTCCGTGCAATGTTCAATTTCTGGCTGAGTGGTCTGCCGACTTCTATGGGTTAGGAACCATTGATCTATTACTATTATCTATGATAAGAGAAATAACATACTTGAAATCTAAAGCAAGTTCCCAGATTACAACTTCTGTCTTCGAAAAAACCATAAATGCTCTCTTGCGGGCCTCTTTCACAGCGACAATTGATTTCTCCTACCCTTATTACTTTTTGAAAAGATATAAATCTCCTAATTCCTTTTCTTTTCATTTTTGCAAACTTCTCACTTATCTCCTTACGTACTGCACTCAGCTTTAATTATTCTGATAGTGTCCCACTGTGGCTCAGTCAAATTGTTCCTGTTTTCTGACCTTTTATCCCAAATTAAAACTAATTGATTCCTATATTATTATTATTTTTTTTTTCTCATTTTTAAACTCTTTTTTCTTTTCTGACTGTTTTACTTTATTACTTTTTCAATTGTATTTTTTATTTTAAAATTAATTTTTACTGATAATGACCTAATTCAAGACTTTTAATGTGCTGAGCTGTATATGATCACAATTATCACTGGAGATAAAGTCTTTGATCTTGGTGCTCCATCAACTTTAAATTCCTTGACCCTGAAATCTAAAATTCCTTCATTCAGATAGCATCAACAATGAATGTGTAGAAAATAATTTTTTTAAATAAAAATTAATGTTTAAGTTCAGAGATATTGTAAACATGCACATTATTTAATATTATGAACATTTCTAATATTAAGTAAATACCAAAGTTTTTATGTTGAGTAAATAGAAATATTTGTTGTTGTTGTTGCTAATGCCCCCTGGTTGGAGGTTTCATTCACCAGGTCCTAATAGGCTATTGGGCAGAAAGGGGCAGCTCCTGTTTTGAATTAGCACCACAAGGGTCGGAGTCTCACTTGGCTAAATAACTGGTCCCTTAATTTTGAACCGAGTTAAATGACGAGACCAGAACACTTGACCCCGCACCTCCAGAGTTAAATTTGAACATTCAAATTATATTATATGAGAGGTAATGATTATATGAGATTTTTTATTATATGAGAGGTAAATTGGAGGACATTGCAGCCATGACCTATTTTACATGCCCCTTTGACCATTAGTGATTACGGTGGTGGATTTGCAGCGATAAGCATCGAACCAGGGATGTTCAGATCACTGGCCCACTGTTCTTGCCAACTGGGCCACCGCCCCCTAATGAAATATTTGAATTTTAATATGGCATTAAATATGTTTTTATTTTAATTGTATGGAAAGGTCTTGACTATAATGGTGTCTATTTTTATGTATTAAGTTAAGAATTAAGGATTTCAAAAATTCATGATATAGGTTGGCTTTTCATAGAAATATGTTGCTGCCTTCTTCAATATTTCTAGTGTCATTCATTCACATTATCAATTTCTATGACTTATGTAAGTATAAGAAAATTTGTTTACAATGGGGAAAAAAGGCCGTGAAAAATGTAGTGTGACTCTGAAAATACTTTTTAAATATGTTCTGTTGCATTCATTAAATTTTATTAAATTTTGGAAAATATTACATCTGTGCAAAATTTTGCCTTTTCCTTATTTCTCTGCTAAGCAGCTCCTACAATGCTTAGAAACATTTTAATACCATTATTAAATTGTAGTTTTGAATATTGATAAAAAGTTAATGCATCATAATTTAAGCTGCAATAATCAGATCTGTGTAACATTGCACTTATCCTCCAGGTTCTATTTAGCTCCATATATATATACAGATTTTCTTGAGTCAAATACACATGGACTCAAAACACTTGTACTTAACAATTTAAAATTACTTTTACAGAATATTGTCATTGAATTTTCAAGACTACTAATGAAATAAAGTGAAAGACTACTAATGAAATAAAGTGAAAAATTTGTTTTTAAAAGATTTACACAAGTGCTCTTTCATTTTTTTTTCATACTTTGTGCATATTATTATTATTATATTAGTAATATTTCTCTGAATTTTTTATTATATGAGAGAGCAAATAATGGCTCTTTTATTATTTTTTATGCTTAAAATTTTTGAGAAATTGTTAATTTATCAGTAAGGATTTCTGCTGAAGCATGACTGATTTTAACTGCTAGACTAATAAAATTAATATCCCATTTTTACCTGTTCATATATAAAAAAAAAGTATCAAATTAACTAACTGCTTAACTAATCCTTTATTCCTTTGGAAAATTATGTTAAGCTTGCTAGTCTTTTTTCTAGTTGAACTTAAGCAAGCAGTTTATGCAGTTATTTCACTTATATCTGTGTATCATATTTTATACCTTCTCTATACTTAACAAAAAAAAACTATAATTTTTTTATAATCTTAACTTTTTTTTCTGGTTTATTATTTATTTGCACATGAAATATTTATTTGACTAGTATGTATGCAATATTTACATTTGGGTGACTTTTGTCTCAGATTACCTTTGTCCAAGGTAATATGGGGATCTAGAGTGATTCAAAATGTGCTAAAAACTATTAATCATGAATGTGTTGTATTGTTGTTTCCAATCCTCTTGGTGTAAGAAAGCCTACACCAAGTCCAAAGGACCAAGGTCCTCAAATCCAAGGTCCTTGGTGAAGGGTAGTGAGCAGCTTCACTTTTAAGGTCAAGTACCACTAGGGCTGAAGTCTGACTTGACTTTGAAGAAAATTGGACCCGTAATTTTGAACCGAGTCAAGTGATGAGACCAGAACACTTGACCCCACACCTCCAGAGGTAAATTTGAGAACTTGAAGGACATTGAAGCCACAATCTATTTTATGTGCCCCACCTATCATTAGTGAACGTGGTAGTGGATTTGCAGCGACGAGCATCAAACCAGGGACGTTCAGATCACTGACCCATTGCTTTCGCCTACTGGGCCACTGTGCCCAATCATGAATGTCCAGTATGTAATGTTTAGTTAGCTCTTCAGTGCTTGAGGTAACTATAATATGTACCGTTCCCAGCAGAAATACACAATAAAAGTGTTACAGCGAACTTAATTGTCTCTTATAAGTGATAGTCCAGTTTCCTCATTATGTATGTAATTAAATGTTTTTTCTATAATTTACTTTCAGATTTCCTGATGAAAAATTGCATTCTGCTGATACGAGGCAAGAATTTCAACTCTTGCTTCGTCAAATTGGATGTCAAAAACGTAAGCCAGTAGGATTCAGAGACTCAAGGTTTCACCTTCTCACTGAAAATTTAGAGTTTGTGCCATCGGAGATGGTATGCTATTTTAAGAGCAATTAACTTTATTTTAAAAGTATTTTCAGTGCTTGATTTAAATTATAATTCTTATTTTGTAGGATAATGATGTTGGAACCTTAAAAGTTTCTGGCTTTGTTCGTGGTCAGCCTATCGATGTTAATGGCTTAGTACATATTCCTGGTTGGGGTAATTTTCAGCTTAATCAAATAGATTATGAAGCTGATCCTTATCCTGGTCCTAACAAAGTATCTAAAAGATCTGAGTCTCAGAATGTAAGTACTTAATATTTTTCATATTTGGTTAGTTTACTTTTTGCAGTGAAACAATTCATTAACAGGCATATGTTATAATTATTATTTAATAATATTGGTATAAAGGGAGAAGAGATGTCTTTAGATCATGTTGTTCTTTGTGACAAAGCAGACCCTAAGAAACAAACATCTTTACAATCTGAAGTTATACCTGATCCTATGGAAGGAGAACAAACCTGGCCCACCCAAGAAGAACTAGAAGCAGGTATAGTACCAAAGCCTCATTACTTAAATTTTAAAAAATTCTGGCCAAGGGGCATAAGCAACAACAACAGAATAAAAATTTAGTTCTTATATAGCCTAAAGTAGTTCATTAGATTTTTATTTATACAATTAAAAATTGAATATGTTCATAATTTCAACAAAGCAGTATCCAGTGATCAGCAACCACTCACTTTGTTCCTACAGCAAACAAAAACATACTGAGGTAAGAAGAAATCCCTAGAATGTTGTTTTTACAAAATATGGTACTTATTTTGTGAGGATTTGATTAAAAACCTCACAAAATAATGAATTTTATGGATAGGTGATTTTTCAAAAGTTATTTTCTTTAAACGGCTTGGAAAGTTTCATATGTTTGTTAGCTTAATTTTCATTCACTTTTAATAGAATCCAATGTTCGTTTATTTATTTTTTATTATTAAAATACTTTACTGATGATTTATGTAATACTTTAATTGATTTAAGGAAAATTCTTGGGAAATGTAAATCCCTTTATTAAATATTAAAGAATCATATATATATATATTTTTAAAAAAACCCTGAAAAGTTCAATGAAACATAATTAACCTTAAAGGGAAAATTCTTGAAATACTTATTTGTGTTTATTCCAGATGTAAAAAAATTATTTTCATTGAAAAAATATTGAAAGGAGAGAGAAATAAAGATATTAAAGTAGTTCCTTCTATAATATTTTCATCATATATAATATTAGCCTCATGTCTTTGGGTAGAAATATAAATGCAATAATAAATAATTTACTGACACTCAGTATGTTTGTTGATCTACAACAAATAAAATTTTTTGTAATGCTCTGAAGAGAAGTTGTAAATGATTTTTCTTATTGAAGAAAAAGTTCCCCAAACTCTTTTCTCTATCATTTTTCACTTTTCCTCAGATTTATGATTAATAATTATTTCAACATTAGATTGTTTAAGCCTACATCTTTATGGGTTAAACCTATTACAACAGCTCACTGAATTTCCTTTGCACAATTGGACAAAGGTAATTTTTCTGAGTACAATGACAAACATTCAAACCTGCAGATTTTCTCCCAACATATCAAGATCGATACTACCCAAAAATTCCTTGCATGCAACATCCAAATATTTGTGGGGAATTTAATCCAGTATACTTGGAGTATAGAGAATTTTGCACTCTATTTTAAGAAACAGATGAAACCTTTCTCTCGTTTAAAGATCTGAAAAATAGATAAAAAGAGAGAGAAAAAACTTGGAAATTTTGGTCATGGATATTGTGTTTAGTTATAAGTTGATAAATCTATGCTGCCTGGTATAAAGGGCTTAAGTCAAAAACAGTGATTTTTAGATACTTGTTAGTATTGATTAAAAAAAAAAAAAAGTTTTTTTGACTGGAATGAATATTTGATTATGAAACAAGAAATGTAATATTGTATACAAAAATTTATAGACCTAAGCCTTTTATACCAGTCATTTTTTTAAAAAATCAATGCTAACAAGTATCTAAAAATCACTGTTTTTGATTTAAGCCCTTTATACTGGGCATCATGGAAATTTTAGAATGAAAATGCCTATTTCATATTACTTCTCCAAATTTCTCCATTCCAAATTTATAAAAGTGCAGAATAGCTCTAATTTTATTCCATACTTATAGAATAAAATTAGAGATATGGAGATATAAATTTATCATTTTAAATGACTTTTTTTTTTTTTTTTGAAATTTTTTAACTTAATTTTTTTTTTTAAACTAACATGCAGAATAATATGGCAAGATACATATAGCTGTAAGTAAGAATTATCAGCTTTCTATACTAAATTTGATTTCAAAATTCTTGAAGTGTTCATCAGAAAAAAACCTGATCATTGTCTATAAGTTTGAAAGAGTATTTAATTTTACCTTAACATATATTTGATAGTTCTTTAATTATTCAGTATGTTTTGAATTGTGTGCTTAAATTATAGGATTCAAAAGTTAAAATGAAGTATAGTACAGTCGATTCCGGTTAATCGGACCACATTGGGATGTGATCATTTTGGTCCTAATAACCGGCTGGTCCGATTAAACAAACATGCTTTATGTTACAAGATGGGATTCGGTCCGATTAACAGGTGGTCCAATTAAGCGGAATCGACTGTATTTCAGACCTGCCAGCTTTCCGGATTTACCCCGGCAATGCCGGATTTTTAATGCATCTTCTGGGTTTCCGGAATGGACACTATTATTACCGGATTCCGAAACGTAAAAAAATAATGCTGGTTTTAACAATCCCTCACAGTAATGCAGATGTGAGAGGATTTTTAGTTACATAGCAAAAATGTCTACTCAGTTCAGGTCATCTATGTCAAGGGAAACCTTAGAAAATTTGCTAATATGCAAATTGAACCCACAAGGACACTATTATGAAGAACAATTTGACAATGAATTTTTAAAAAAAGGAAAATCAGATACAGCAAATGCTATAAAAATTCCAAGATTTTCTGCAATTTATTAACAGAAACATTATAAAGAAATAGAAGTACTCAAAATATAGACTGCTGGGGTCCCTGCTAGTGTAAATATGATGTACATTAAAATGTATGATTACAAATTTCAAATATATAACTTTTTTTAAATATTATAATTTCAAGATGAACAGTAAGAAAATATTTTGAACTATGTAATATTATTAAAGAGATCCTATAAACTATAAGTAAGTATACATTATAATTATCTTATAATAATTTTTTACTATGCTGTTTTGTGTTATGTCGTTATCTCGATTATTTTATGCATGGTAGAATATTGCAGGATTTTGCTCTTACTGAGGTTGGCAGGTCTGGTATTTGTTATGTGAATGAATTATGCAGACGTGAAATTCAAAATAATTCTAAAAAGAGTTTAAGATTGTTGAATCTCCTTTTTAGCTGAACTGAAACCTAAAAAAATTGTAAAGAAAGTAGTTGAAGGGACAAGTGATTATCAGTCTGCTTGGATAGTTGATAGTGAGGACAGTGATTTGAGTGAAGAGAGTGAAAATGAACAAGATGAAGATATTGAACCTATTGAAAAAGAGGATTCAGATTTGAATGATGATATGGATGAAGATATGGATGATACGGTAAGAAACTATTCTTTTGATATGAGCCTCAGTAGTACGTACTTCTCTTATATTTATCATGTACTGTCAGAGATTAGAATCATAGGCGTAGCGTTGGGGGGGGGGGGGCACGTGCCCCCCCCCCAACGTAACTTGAAATAAATTAAAACATTAATAGAAGTTCAGTTAAAATCAGAAAATTGTAGAAAACTTCTAAGAAAGTTGGTTTATTCCCAGCTTTTTCAAACTGTGAAACTGACGATTCTGATTATGTCTTTAGCCTTAACATAGTTTTTAGCAATGATATGATCCATAACAAAAATTCGATGCTAATTTTATTTTCTCATTTTAATTATGTTATATTTATTTTTCTCATTGTATAACTTTTGAATACTACTCAAACATCAATTCTATTGTTATTAAATTTTAAAAATCATAATATATCATACTTTAAGGACTGTCTGGCAATCCATGTGCTGAGGAGGGCCCTAACTGAATTCAATTCGTGCCCCCCCCCCCCCCCCGCCCCCCCACCAAATGTTAGAAGCATGCTATGCCTATGATTCAAATTGCTTAAAATTTTTAGATACATTTTAAATTGGTGTGGAGAGTAAAATGTGTAATTAAAGCTGCAATATCCGTGGTAGAGATATGTTTGAAAAGAATTTTTCCACTTAAAATAATTCCCCTAAGCATTCATATTTTTGTAATTAAAAAAATGTTTTCTAATGAGGACATCTAAAATATTAAACTGACAACCAAAGCCTTAAGCAATGCATGAAATTTTTTAACATCATGATCATCTTCAATTCCACTTTCCGTTGACACCATCCATTCTTTAAGAAATGGATAAGTGTATTTTTTCCTCTTAAAAAAATATGCTTACATCAGACTCCTATTAGAATCTTTCAGTAGCATAACTTGAACAAAATTGTATCTGGGGAAAAGTGATAATAAAGTTACAGGCAATTTAGAAACAATATGTGGGTAAAAATATGTCAGATGAAATTAATTAAAATTAATTAATGTTCATTAGAACTCGTATATAAGAGGACAAACATTCTAACAGAAAGTTTCAGGTTTAAGTGTTTATGACCAGATTTTATTTTCTCGTATTACTGTAACCAGATATTTTTTTAACTTCTAAGCATCTTATTTAGGTATAACTTTTATAAATTGTAAATTTTTTTTTGGATCCAAATAAATCTTTAGGAAAATTTCAGTATATTAATTATTATTAAATTATTAAACATATTAATTATTATTTAAATATATGTATAATTTGAATAAAATTTTTTCACTGTGGCTATAATTTTTCAAAAAATATATTGATGTAAATTGTAAAGAATGTAACGTTATGCATGGGTATTGCTAGATTTTCAGTCTCTCCTATAGTAACTGTAAGTTATCCTTTGAAAATCAGCATGTAATTAAGCAAAACAGAATGTATTTACTGTCATTATTAATAACCTTGTTTAGTTCAAATATGATATTTACACCCCCCCCCCCTTTTCGTAATACTTAAATATTTAGATGTCAGTGCCTGATTTCAAGGATGAAAACTATGACAAAAACATGGATTTGGATGAAGAAAAACAAACGTAAGTGTTTTTATAAAAAATGATTTTTTTAATAAGGGGAAATATTTATTTTGTGTATATTTATAGTAGATTCTTTTGATTTCTTATCCGAGGTAATTAAAACTTTTTACATTAAAGTCTACTTTTCTTTGTAAATATATTTCTGTGTTTGCAGTGCAAAGAGTGTCAAGTATAAATCATAGTTATGAGAAAAATGGGATTAAAAAAAAAAAAATGGCTTTTGTAAAGTCAGTTTTTTAAAAGTTTAATTTTTAATTTTTTAAAAAAAAAAGTAAATTTTCCAATTTTATATTTGTTGAGTAGAGAGTGTTAAGTCCTTGATTGGTGCATAACCCATTAACACTAACATTTTGTTTTGTTTCACACATCCGAAATTTTCCTTGATGAATAAATTATTTAGGAGTGGAATTGGACTTAGCTTTCTGTACCCTGCAGTAGCCCTTGATTTTTTCAAGCATGCGTGGTTTGATAACTCATTTTAGCCCATTTTGGACTTAACACCCTTTGCACAGCAAACACAGATTTTAAAAGTTGCAAAATTGCTTGCATTTCACTTCAGATTTTGTAAATTCTCTTTTTATTTTAATTTATATGTTTATTTTCATGGCAACAACAAGGATATGTCATGAGATAACCCTAGGCCATCATTCTACTGATTATGCTTTAAAGAGTCTCATGTTCAGAAATGTATTTATTTATTGTTCTAATGCAGAGACATTTGTTGTGAGACATTCGCCCTTTGTTATTCACTGTGAAGTCTTGCTGATTACTTTATTATGGGAGCACCATTTAGGTGAAGCCAGTATTGGACAACATGGTAACGACCAAGCCTTTTTCGGGATTTGAACCTAAGGCCACTGCATGGAAGTGCATTGTGCTAACTACTATACCATGTGGGTGGCTTTTCAGAAATATTAGCTTTACAGAGTATGACAGAAAAAAAGCTGCAGATGAAAAGCAGCAACAAATAATTAGCTTTAAAGATTTTGAAGTTTTTTAAGCATACAATTTGCAAATTATAAGTAGGAAATTATGCTTTTCATTTGTTTACTGTAAGAAAGAAAGAATAAAAAGTGATCTTTGAAATTAGATAAATTCTATTAAAGGAAAATGTATGTTAAAGGAAAAATTTAGTACCAGTAATGGATCCTTAAAAATATATTTTTTAAAATAAAGCCTTTTTTTAGAAAGGATTAAAGTATGTGTGTGTGAAAGCTCTTTTAATATATATTTATGTTATAGCTTAAGATTTATATCTTGAGCTTTTGTACTGTACATGATCTTTTTATTTTATAATAATTGTTCATAATTTTTTAAGATACATTTTATTGTATTTTCTTTATTAAATTAATTAATACATTTTGCTATTTGTATTGCTATTTGTATTTGCTATTTGTTGCTTATTTGTATTATCATTTTTATAAGTAGGAATAAAGTATACTTTATGAGCTCTTATTTATATTATCAATATTAAATTCAGAAATCATGTTAGGAAAAAGTCAAAAATATGTGAAAGGTTCTGTAACATTTAAAATCTATTGACTTTGTTAGGTTAGTAAGATTTAAAGAAGAGAGAATGAATGAGATGTTTCCAGATGAAATGGACACACCACTTGACATACCAGCTAGAACCAGATTTCAAAAGTAAGTGATTAATTTCAATTTTAATGTAGAATATACAGTAAATTGTTCTACAGCCATTTTTTTTTATCATTGTAAAACTGATATATCATGCTCTTCAGATATTTTTTTCTTTAAAAATTATACTGTGGAATATATTTAGTTATCTAGAAAGTATTTAGTAACATAATATTATTTTAACTTAGGGTTTGTGAGTTTAAGTATTCTTATGTCCTTGAAATGTGCTCAATACATTTAGAGTAGTGGTTCCCTACCAGTGGTCCATGGACCACAAGTGGTCTGCGAGAGCCTCGGGAGTGGTCCAGCACCACATATAAAAAAGTTGTCAAATAAATGGGGATTTTGAAAGCAATGTTCATTGACTAGATAGGCAGAATATATCTGATGACTATCAGGTGTTGAATTAAAATTTCTTAAAAGTTTAACATAATTATTTTATTATTAGAATATGATACATTACAATGTGAGTATGTTAATCCTGTATCCCTTTTGCCTGATGGATATTCTATGCCCACATACCCCCACGAATGGTACCCTATTTCAATTCGGTGTGTGTGAGTGGGGTCCACGCATGGTTCAGTTTCTGGCTTAGTGGTCCGCAGACTTCTACGGGTTGGAAACCACTGATTTAGAGGGAAAATTTGAATACTTCCTTTTTGAAAACTTTGGCTGTATTTACTTAAACAGAAATAAACTTCTAGACCAACTATTGTGGTTAAAATATATTAAGCTGTTCATCATTTTAACTTGCAAGATCAGTTTGTTCACTTATGTTGTTGTTGCTAAGCCCTTGAAATAGAAAATGCTAAACCAGATCCTTGAGGCTCTGTTGTGAGAGCAAATGAGAGGCAGCAGCATTCTGATGAGGGCAATGAGGGGGCAGGGACCCTTGGCCCACCCCTTGGGTGTGCCACTGTCCCAGACCACTAAAGACCAAGGCCAGCATAGTGACCTAGGCCCACAGATAGTAACTTGGCAGTAAATTTCTGTTGAGCTTTTTACCTCTCTGATTATTCACGTATCATTACAGAAGATTGTAATTTGTATAACTCTAATATGAGATCTCAAAATTTAATTTAGGGATCACCTATAGCATCAATACTACTAATTCAAAGTGTCAATAGGTCAATGAATACCAGATAAAGTCTAGAAATGCCAAAATCTACTTAAAAACTCATACAGGGAAATTTGAAATACTTGTTTAAAAAAGATAAATAAATTTTTTAAAAAATCAGGGAAACTGCATATTAGTTTTTGTGAAATTTAAACATTCTGTTCATGGTGATTTAGCAAGTTGTTTCCCTACATAACTGTCAATTTTCAAGTTCATATTTCAAACACTAGTAAATGATATATTTTCAGATTTACACTTTTCATTGATTCATTTATTATCATATAATCATAACACCCTCACTTATTCTAAAATTTTGTGTCAGTTATTGTCTTTTGATTGATCCAAATATGGTAAGGAAATACAAAGTGACCGTGTATAAAGAATAAACATATTGTGCAGCATTTTATTAGACAATTTTTTTAAAAAATTTATTTTGAAACTTAAAAATTGATCAGATTGAAAAGTTTATTTTATTGATTTTTCCTTTGATTTCAGATACCGAGGTCTGAAAACTTTTGGAAGCTCTCCATGGGACCCCATGGAAAACTTGCCTCATGATTATGCAAGAATTTACAGATTCGATAATTTCCAGCTAACCAAAAAGAAAGCTTTATATTCTGAAAAAGAAGGAGCTAAGGTATTTTTATTACTTCTATACTTGTATAACAAGTACTTATTAGAAATAATTAGGGATACGTAATTTTTGTATTTACGAAATAGATGTGAATAAATGCAAAATTTGCCGATATGAGCAAATAAATGTGAAAATTATTTTTTTTTACTACTTTTCGATGAAAACTCGGTGATAAACGGCTTTTTAAGGAAAATTAGGTAATAATAGTAATAATTTATTAATATAATTGCTTATCTAAGACCATCCACGGTCTTTAACTGAGAGATCTCACTCTTGAAATTGGCTTATTACTTATTGCTAAAGGCTTAAAGAAGAGAATGTGGAGACTACTACAATGTTAGCTTTTAACTAAGAATTTTGATACTTACTTAGCCAAATAAGAAAATTGTAAATTTTTAAATAAATGCGAAATTTATATATATATATATATATATATATATATATATACTAGCTGAAGTACCCGGCGTTGCCCGGGATTTTAAGAATGTTTGTTAACCAGAATCAATTTAAAAATTAACACAGTATAAATAACATAGAAAAAATACATGTGAAATGTTATACACATCTCAGAATTTAGGAATTTCAGCCTTTCATCATTGTAGCACTAAAATCTGAAAAGTAAAAATATCAAATTGTCTAATGTTTAACCAAAATTAATTTAAAACTAAACAGTATAAATAACATATCATAAAAAAGCTAAAAAAATAATAATAATTAAAAATAATAATAAAATAAAAGCTGAAATAAAAAAGCCTTCATTAAAAAGCTGAAATTCCAGTTTTAGCAGAATTCACATGGCCGGTATTCGAACCCGGGTCAAAATTTCAGGAAGTACGCGGGTCCTCCGCATGCGCCACGATTATACAGTATTATGAAGAGTAAAGTGAAAGATATTCGCACTGTGATTATTGGAAAGTTTGTGTGGATTCGTGAATATACATGTAAGAGGAGTTTTAAGTTAGAAATAAGTTAGCAGGATAGAAGCCTAGTCTTTAGCTCTTCAATAGACACAAAGATATAGGCGAGGAGGATTGCAGTAGCAATTAAAAAAGATCTCTTGACACTTAGCGTGGTGATTCAAATTTTCCATGGCGTGTCGAGTGTGCCAATATGCCGTTGGATCTGATCTATTTTAGAGTATAAAATCTGACTTGAAAGATTATTATTTTCATTATTATTCTGGTTTAATATATGACTTGAAACTTTTTATTTGATTTATTTTTATCCTTTTGTTCGCTGTTTGCCATTTATCCCTAACATGGCTGTCATATTCAGAGGGTGATTCCACAAAATGTAACAGCTTACATTTAGTGCACGCACCCTTCAAAAAAATTTTTTTTTTATTAATTAAAAATTAACGGTAATTATTTTCGATTCCAGAAGTTCTGAAAACCATTCGGCTGTTTTTAACAAAGCCTGTATGTAAAATTTCACGATCGTTGCCTCCTAAACTGTGGATTTCTATACAATTACAGACAGACAAACATTCATTTTTATATATTAGATATATATATATATTTTTTTTTTTGCGAATAAATGCGAAATTTTATGTATTGTAGCTTTTTTTTTTTTGAAATTTTGATATTTTTTATGTGAAATTTACATACTTCTAGAAATAATACATAAAAGTGTGGATAAAATATCTTGGTAAAATTGACGGATATACTTTTAGTGTGGTTTTATTTTTATTTATTGATCTGCTAGTGTGTGTGCACATTTACATACATAAATACAAATTAAATTTCAAAATTTCTTAAATTTTTATTACCATAATACTTTCTTTATTTTTGTAATTTACAAATAGATTTTTTCCCATTGATCTTCATTGCTTTCTTTTAACATTTATGTATGTTATCCATTTTAGCCTCGTTATTTATTACTCTGCATATCAAGAATGTACCTAGGTCCATATGTGGTGAGTATTTCAAATTTTTTTTTTCTTTTCTTGCAAGAAATTTATATTATAAGTTATTATAATTTCTGTTCTCATTTGAACTGTGCATGTTTATTCTTCTGAATTTTACTATCCAACTGATGCAGTTGGCCTTTAAATATTTGCTGATTTTTTAGACCACAGTTGTTTCTATGGAAAATGTTTTAATTGAAAGCTGAAAAGAAAATTAACGTATCACTCTTAACTGTAGATTAGCTATATTTTCTCCAGACATGTTTTAAAATAGAAATTGGTTGTTTTTTTTTAAGGGTTAGTTGATTTAAATCACTATTTAAAAATAAAAAAATAAAGTATTTGTGGAAAACAAATGCTTTAATTATTAACCGATTATTGGTAATTATAATTTTTGGAAATATTATAATGTCTATTAACCCTTTCGGAACGGGTGCCTCAGTCACCGAACTGTTCTCTCGTGACAGTGCACTAACAAGATGATCTGTCCTTTGGGGACGTGCAATTCTTGCTGCTAAGCCTAACTTTGGAAAAAAATTCGCATAAATTAAATTTGTGTTCCAATTGTTCCAATTTTTGGTATATTATGAGAGGAGCACTCAGGTACCTATCAGAATTAATTTTAATACTTTATCATTATATTTTCCTTAAATTTTATAAAATAAATTCAAGAATAATAAAATTTTTGACTTACCTCAACTAAATATAAATGAAAAAAATATCCAAATAATCAGATTTTATTTCACACAAAGCATTAATAAAAATAAAAATTATTTAAAATCTCTTTCATAAAAAACCAGCCTGAAAACGACGAGAATGGAGCAATGTTTCAAAAAGGAGACAGTGTGTGATATTCTTTGAAACATGGGTGTACGCAATGACCTACGTTGCATATCTCACACGAATAGAATGTCTGCTGTTGTTTTCTAGTTTTTATGACTGTCTACTAATGTAGCATCTGTGTATATTCCTCTTTTGATAAATATCGTTTTCGTTTTGCCATTATCGAGTAAAAATTTTTTCGCTAAACGATACAAAATATGCCTCTCAATGCTAGCCAAAATACCAGAGGAATAAATAAAACCTCTAAAATGTAAACCATCTATCCCCGTATCGCCCAAAAAACAGAAACTCAAAAAAGTATTCCGAAGCATCGTAAATACGTCACTTGTTTATATCAGCTGATAGTTAAAAGGCCGTCTCTTTATTTACATTACTCAGCTTTCACGAATCTCGGCGTCATTCCAAAACAAAATACCAAAATAAAAAATACTGCACAGGAATAAAGGTCAACATACGTCACTGTCGATAAATATCACTATAACAGACATAGGGCTACATCTAGTGGCCAGAAATTTTTTTTTTTTGTTCTATCTAAAAAGTCATATATGGTACACCCGTCTACAGAGTCACTTTAAATATATAACTTTAATTAATATATGACACACCCGGCTGTGAGATAACTTTCGCTGCCGTTGCATATGTGACACGCTCGTCCCGAAAGGGTTAATAAATGAATTAATATAAAAGCTGATGAATCAATAATTAAATTAAAAACGTGAAGTACAGTATTGAGTTTAATTAGTGAAAATACAGATCTCATTCCATATTTTTCTCTGTTTGTTTTGGACGTATAAATTATTCGGAGCTTTATGAAATTAGTTAAGCTAATATTTATGTGATTGATAATACTTTTAAACAAATTTAGGAAAGAGTTTGCATGACAAAACCTTCAAAAGACATTATAAGAGTGACAGAAAAAGATGTTTCTGAGCATATCTGTTAAAATTTGTTTTTTAATCACATGCATGATGTAGCCATTTGGCAATGAAGCAAAATAAGATTTTTTTTTTGAACGTGAAAATGTACAGTGTAATTTAAAAAAATGTATTTTTTCGTGTTTTCTTATGATGTTTGAATTTATATTTATATATATATATATTGATATTGATTGTTATTGTAACGACTCTCATACAATAGCAAATATTTTGTACGTGGATATTCTGGGAAGACCAATCAACCTGCAGTTTGTGCATATAATTAATTTGGATGGCTGCAGACAGACTGTTGCCTGGCGACATAATAGCCAGAAGTGCTACTGACAGCTCTCGGAACAGCTGGTCAGCTACAAAAGAAAAGTTGCCGTCTGCAGGCACCTAGTCATCTGGAAATGTAACTGAATAAAGAAAGGCAGCATTTTCCAGACCTTTTGAGAACATTCAGCAACAGTATATAAAGTCGCTGAATGCAGATTCATTCCTTGCTCGATCGGAATTCAGTGATTCAGAGTGAGGCTGGAGCCAGAGGCAAGGATATACTGTTCGGGCCATATAGACTTGAATGAGCGTAGCGACAACTTAAGTCTGACCTTCCTTATCAATGACCTACAACATTTTTTTGAACCTACAATTTTTTAAAAAATATTATAAATAGCCTGTATTTAGTCAAGAAATGCAATTAAAGCATTAAATACAAAAGGTTGGCAGTCTTTTATTTAAGACAAAGTCCTTACAATAAATCAATCAATATATATGTATATATATATTGAATATATATATATATATATATATATATATATATATATATATATATATATATATATATATATATAAATAAATAATCATACCGTGTATAGTTTAAATTTCAATGATAACTGTTTTTACATAATTTTATGAAAGATATACAGTGATTTCCGCTTATAAGAATCACGTTTATTATTACTGTTTTTGATTCTTATAAGCGGTTGATTCTTATAGCCGAAATTTAGGTTTTTGGACAGTCACACACACACCTATATATACATATATTAGATAATCTACCATAAAATACTCTTTAATTTATGTTAATTATCTTTTATTAAAATTATTTTTATAATTTTGAAAATCTTAATTTTTAGACATATAAGTAGATACACATGATTATAGTAAGAGAAGAAAAAATCCAATATTTGTTATAACATACCTGCTTAACAGTTTTAACATTTCAACTACAGGAAGGGAGCAAGAAAAAGTTTTCTATGGTAGTTTGACATAATGAAGTTTTCAGGAGGTTTAAACAGTGTTTATACCTCTTTCAATACTAATAGTCTCAGACGAAGATTCACCTTCTAGCTTAGGTTTCACGGTTTGATGACGTGCTGAATCTACTAATGTCATGTTTGCCTAAGTGATAGTGGACACTTCGAAGATTTATGTGTTTAAAGGTCCAGGAAGCCGCAACCAGGATGTGGGAGATGGGGAAAAAGAGTCCTTATTTTTGTTTGTCAGTGGAGAAAAGTGAAATCGGACCCATACTTGTAAAGATGCCCCCGGGTCAAGCTAATAGGACAGTGTTGTACTAAAGTGTTTAAGGGGAAACTATTATGTTATGTCTAACAAAGAAAGGGATGAATTTTATGACTATATTCCATCCCATCTTATCACTCTTTCTTTAAAAAAAAAAAAAAAAAAAAAAAAAAGGAAGAAGAACTTTGTGCCTTTTGAGGGTTTAAGTGGCTTTTTTTGAAAAATGAAAGGAAAGCGAAGAGTGTAAACTGATTCTTAAAACCGGTGGATTGATTCTTCAAAGCGAAAATTTTAACATGGAAATAATACATTTGTTTTTGTTTTCGCGATATTGATTCTTATAAGCACTGAACACTATAAGTGGTGGTTACTGTATATTTTAAAATATTAATTTGCTGTTTTTAAATTTATAGACCATAAAGAAGAACTTGTGATATATGGTTTATTGCCTCATGAGGAAAAAATGTCTGTTTTGAATGTTGTGATTCGGAAGCATCCATCATGCAGGCATTCTATTCGATCAAAAGATAATTTGATATTTCATATTGGACATCAGCGATTTGTACGCAGACCAATTTTTTCTGAACATAAAACAGGCAACAAATTTAAAGTAAGTTTGTATATATTTATCTTTATTTTTTTGCTCTTCACCTGTTGAGCATTTCATGTTTTGTACATATTTAAATTCTAGATAGATAAGTGTTTAATATTGTAGTTAAAAAATTTTGATGTAAAGGTGAATTGGTTAGATAAAATTGCTATTTTTCAAAATTTTCTAAAAATTTATTGTTAGGGTCATAACTTGTATTTAAGTGATAATATGAAAAGTTCATAATAAACCTGTAAAATACTGTAATTTTATTAGAGCAAGTAGATTTCTTAGGATAAAGAAGCTTGAAATTTTCCCTCAATTATTATGTACTAATATATGAACCACAGATAAAAAAAATGTGTGTTTTTTAATGTAAATTATTTACCTGAAATTACTGAAATATATATATGAATGTGTGAATATTTTTTTAGTATTTTAATGTGTATATATGAGGAAAAAACATGGATGTCTACTGCAGAAGAAAGCATATTTAGTAACTGACTGAGAGAACTAATATTTAATCAGCATCTATGCAGCATTTTTAAATAGAAGTAGTAGTATTAAGTAGATGTGATTTTGTTTTTCAGTTTTTAATATGAATTTTAAATTATTATTTTTAGCTCTATCTCTCTCTCTCTCTCTCACACACACACACACACACACACACACACACATATATATATATGTATAATATATATATATACCGGGTGGCCATAATTAAACTGACAGTGCTCACAGTGTTCTGTAGCGCGATCTATTTGCGAGAATGACGCCACATTTTGTAGGAAGATTAAACAAGACGGGGGACGAAGGATTCCGCAAAAAAATAAATTAGTTCCAAAAGTCACCACTAGGGGAATATTTGGCACTGTGTAATAGAAAATAGAGTGTTAACAAATGCAAATTAATATGGAATAAAATTACCTTTTATTATGCACATTTTCTTATTTATTTCAAGTGCAATATGGCAACACTTTTAAAAAAGCGTAAAATCTACATAAACACCGATAAAGTTTCGTGATCTGCAATATCACGTACGCTGAGCAGAAGAAGAAGTTCTTTATTCAAATTTCACGTTACATCCATTGGCACAGTGCCAGCTGCTTGGGTTTTAAAAGGCAATGTGTTACGTTTCGAATCAATCGGATTGAAAGTTTATGTGCAATGTCTCCTTCTTTAGTCGAGCGTGCGTTACTGGTCAAATTCTTTTACCTCAACCAGTGCAACGCATCAGCCGCTCTTCGTGCTTTTAGAATGCACAAAAAAATGCGTAAAGGTAACGGTCCTGTGTCAGTTAATGGGCTAAAAGCAATGGTTGCGACGTTTGAGAAAACAGGTTCTCTGAAGGTTCAGTCAGGCAGAGGACGAAAACCTGTACCACAGGATACAATGGAAGCAGTTGCCACGGCGATTGTCGACAGAGGACCAGACAATATTGCTGCCACCTCTAGCACTCGTGGATTAGCTCGGAATATGGATATGCCTTACAGTACGGTATGGAAAATCTTACGAAAGATTATCAACTTCTATCCGTACAAGATCAGCCGTGTACAGGAGTTACTGTACCCCGACCATGATAAGCGATTGACTTTTGCTCTCACCTTTCTTGCCAGAATGGAGGTGGATGATGCTTGGCCGTGGAAAATCTTATGGGGAGACGAGGCCCACTTTTACCTGCATGGAACTATGAATACCCAGAACTGCTGAATTTGGGATGACAAATCACCACATGCAGTCACAGAAATTCCCTTACATTCACCAAAGGTAACTGTTTGGTGTGGGTTCACAGCGGAATTTATCGTAGGTCCATTCTTCTATGAGAACATTACCCCGACAGGACCGGAAACCTGTTCTGTTACCGGAGAGAAATATCGCCACATGTTGAACAGCTTTGTCATTCCGGCACTTCAGCAAAGACAATGCCTTGCATTGTCTTTGCTGAAGTGCCGGATTGATTTGCATTTGTTAACACTCTATTTTCTATTACACAGCGCCAAATATTCCCCTAGCGGTGACTTTTGGAACTAATTTATTTTTTCGCGGAATCCTTCGTCCCCCGTCTTGTTTAATCTTCCTACAAAATCTGGCGTCATTCTCGCAAATAGATTGCACTACAGAACACTGTGAGCACTGTCAGTTTAATTATGGCCACCCGGTATATAATATATATATATATATATATATATATAATATATATATGTGTACATAAATAAATAAACCATAAGTCCTGGGAAGCTGAAATTTTGTAGGGTGGTTCCTTTTAGACTGTAGGTACTGACTAAGATTTTTTTTTAAAAATTTGAATTTTAAGGGGGTTAAGCTGATGTCCCCCCCCCCAAATAATAAAAAAGAATTAAGGTAGTCTCTTCTAACGAAACTACCATAGGTTATTATCATAGGATTACTTAACGTTGCTTACCTTTTTTTTTTTTTAAAACAATAAAATTCCTATATACGAAGAGAAGGATGAATGATAACTCTATGCAGAATAGGTCAATGGTAAGAAAAATAAGTAACATAAGTCTACTCTGCCACTCTTGATTTATAACTCATGACGATGGTTTTAGCGTCATAAATTTTGCTTTACTGCAGATTGTTATGGGGGAATGTAATCCTACGTTAAAAAAAAAACTGCATCTCTGTAACCATAAAGCTTAAGCAGCTGAAATGTTGTATGGTGCTTCCTCTTAGTCCAGTGTGTCATGAAGCACAGGTATTCAGCTAGTATTAAATATTTTATTCAATATATGAAAAATATAATTAACTAGCCGTTTACCCAGCGTTGCCTGGATATTAATTTATCCCAATTTTTTATTAGTCAGGAAAAGGAATAAATTCTACCTGTAGTGTAAAATCTAAGTAATTTTATTTACAGGTATTTAAAGGTATATGGTATACAAATTGTAAAGTAAAATTACAAATTTACTATAATATTAATTTAACTCAAAATTTATTAACAACAATATAAACAGCATTTTTAGTTTACCCTTTTCATCTCAGCACCCCCGAAAACTATGGATTCGACATTTTGGATATTTCATTTTTCACCCCTTTTTCTCCCCCCCCCCCATCAATGGGGGGGGGCTTAACTTGCACTTAAATGGCATCGGAAACATCCCTATTCATCCCAGCGACCTCGAAAACTACAGTTTTGACACTAATCTTGGTCATTTTGGACATATTATTTTTCACCCCTTCTCCCCCCCCCCCCCAATCTTGATGGGACTGAACTTGCACTTAAACAGCATGTGGAATGTCATTAATCATCTCAGCGATCCCGAAAACTATGGATTTGACACTAATATCAGTTGCTTTCTATTATTTTTACCCTAGCACCCTTAGGGGGGAGTGTTTCTTCCCATATTGTAAGTCATATTGTGTGCCAAGTTTGATTGAAATTGCTTTAGGCATTCCAGAGTGATGCTGGAACATACATCCATCCGTTTATATATATAGATTATGTAAAAATTTTGTACCCTTTTGCCCCTTTCAATGTCCTTAAAATTTGTATTTTCTAAAAAATTTCTTAGTGAGCACATAGGGTTTAAAAGGAACCACCATTCAAAATTTCAGCTACCTAAGACATATGGTTCCAGATATACAGTGATCAGTCAGTCAATGTTTTATCTTGGGGTATTAAGCCCCTTTTAACCCCCCTTAAATTTGAATTTTTTAAAAGATTTCTTGATGAGCACCTAGGGCCTCGGAGAAACCACCATTGAAAGTTTCAGCTTCTTATGTCTTATGGTTCCAGAAATAGATACCAGAACCAGAGCTATGGTTCCCGAGATTTTTTTTTTTTTTTTTTGGGGGGGGGGGGGTGTTAAGACCCTTTTAAAAAAGATTTATTAGTATGAACCTAGGGCTTACAAGGAACCATTATACAAAATTTCAGCTTCCTAGGACTTACAGTACCAGAGATACAGTGATCAGTCAGTTAGCGAGTGGTATTTGCTGTATATTTATATAGATTACATATTCAAATTCATTTAATGTATTCATGTAAGGTTTTATGGAAATCTCTTTTTGGCAAACAAAATAGTTTTGGGTAGATTATTTACATTTGCACATTTTACTATCTTTTAGTTAGAAAGGTTTTTGCCTAATGACACTGCAGTTGTTGCTACATTTTTTGCTCCAGTCATATTTCCTCCAGCATCAGTGGTGGTTTTTAAGCAACTCAAAGATGGTTAGTGTTTTATATAGTATTTTTATTACTCAGTTTAGTTACATGAATTATTTTTCAGTTTTGAAGGCTTGTTATATAATTTTATATCTGCTATTATAGGTCTATTAACCTGTTCTCTAAATGAGATTATATGATTGGCATAGAAAATGAGATACAGTTGAACCCTGTTATAACAAACTTCAAGGGACTAAAGGTTTTGTTCACTGTATCCGAACCGTTAAGAAAAATGTTAGAGTTCACAAAATGTGTAACTCATTAGTTGCTATGTGTATTAAAAAATGATAAAATGTATTAAAAATGATCATTAATGAATTAAATTGACGAAAATTGATTACATTAAACTGACACAATACTAATTAAATTAACTAAAAATGAAGACAAATGGAAATAAATTGGTTTTATCTTTAATAGTTGCTCACTGTTTTGATACAGAAATAATCGGTATTCTTCTGCTGATGTGATACCGATTTCAAAAACATTTTATGAATTTCTTTGTCCAGTACATCAAATGACTCACACTCTTTCTTCCACTGTTTGTGTAGACAAAAACTTATTAATTACACACATCGCTGCTGTAGCATCTGAGATGGTGGGGATTTCGTCATTTATGTGCTCCTCTTCATCAGCATCAGCTGCAGAATCTTTGATTTCAGAATGATTCAATTTAATTTCTTTCACAATATTTTCATCAGTCAGATTTTCACATGTAATGACTTTATCATTTCATTTTTCGAACAATTGCATGTTACAATCCGAGAATGATGAAATTTTGTGCTTTTCTACCCACATCATGATAGGTAAATCTTCATCATCATTTTCTTCAACATTCTTAAAAAGTTTAAAAAAAATAAAATTCAGTAATCTTCTGGAAAAAAGGTTCGCTATAGCCGATTCTTAAGATTTCAGACTTTTGCTATAAAAGGATAAATTAGCATTAAAACAGTGGGACCAAAATTTTTGCTCGTTATATACTGGGTTTGCTATAACGGGGTTTGACTGTATTTAAAAGTTTTAAATTATAATTTATATTTAATGCTGTTAGATTTTTTTCAATAAGTAAAATGCATATTTTACTTTTCTAAGCTAAGCTCTATAAAAGTATTTACTGTCAAAACTGTGCTTAAAAGATGTTACACAAATATTTTTTATATAACTTTTAAACAAAATTTAAGAACAAATTAGGGCTAGTTTTAGGAACTCTTTTGGTATTCATGCCATTTAACATTTTTAAGTTATTTATATGCTTTTTAAAATTACAGGTACTCAGGATTTAGTTGCTACAGGTTCTGTACTAGATGTTAACCCTAATCGTGTAATTGTTAAAAGAATTGTTCTAAGTGGACATCCATTTAAAATAAATAGAAAAACTGCTGTAGTTCGATATATGTTTTTCAACAAAGGTAATTATACATAAGATTTCTGTTATTTCATAATATGTTGGAATTTGTTGTTTGATTATCCTTCTGTTTCAGGTGGTTAAATTATACCATTTATATCATAATTAATTTGTGTTAAAAGATATAGATAGTTAGTCGTGTGACTTAATTTTTAAAAAAAAGTGTTTGATAGATTAGAATTTAATTTCTCCTGTATTTACTATTTGACTGTGCATAAACTATTAAAATTATTAATCTATTTCAGCATATTTTTAAAATTTTTTTTAAAGCCTCAAAACATACTGAAGAAAATGTTAAAAGTAATTTTAAACTGTGACAAACAGCAATTTTAAGTATTCAAATTTAATTCTGTCATTCTAACTCATTAATTTAATATCCCTTTAACACCGAAAGGATGTTTTACTTACTGTTAAATTTTTGCATATGAGAAGTTATTTATATTATTTCCTATATAAATGATTTCTGTATGACCTATGCTATGTAATAAATGTCTGTTTTAGGACCCCAAGGGTAAATAGAAATGTTAAATTCATCGAGTACTTGAGGTTTTTATTAACATGAGATAAATTATATGCAAGGGGAAGATCTTTAGTTGAAGAGTACGAAATTTTCAATAACTAATATATTTGGAAAAGATAGGCACATTCAGGTATGCATGCATCGGAGATTGTCTTTAAAGAATTTTCTCAGAATTGATCCAAAGCCTTTAAGTTTTGGAGAGAGAAAGTTCATAAGAAACTCATAACAATTTATAAGATATCCAAAATTTAAGTTTATAAATTTCTCTCAAAATGTTTGTAAATAGTACTGATTATTAGTATTGGATAGTATTGATAATTGTATGTATTTTCTAATGTGTATTTTGTTTCCTTACTACTTTGGTATATAAGAGTATTACTAGCTGAATACCTGTACTTCACTATGGCGTACATTCAAATTAAATACAATGGTCAATGTATGCAATTAATGCCAAATAAAAATAAATATATATATATTTATAATAAATACAATCATCAGTGTATGCAATTGATGTAAAAAAAAAACAAAAAAATATATTTATAAAAAAATCATAAGGGATATTTTTATAGACAAAATAATGTAGAAGAAAATATTCAAATTAAATCTAATAGAACATAATAAAGAATATAGTATAATTTGAGGAACATTTCTTTTACTGTATTTTAATGTTTTTTGGATAATGTCCAATCGTCTGACGCATTAGCAAGAAAAATAATTTTTTTTTTTTTTGTTTATTTCGTTATTATGCATGTGACGCAAAATTAGTTTAAAATATCACAAAAAGAAAAGAAACCACATGATCAGCATTTAATAAATTAAATTCTAAAAATTAATCTTTAAAAAGTCACCAAAAATCTGAAAATGGAGGTAAAGATTAAAACAAGATTTCATTTTAAAGGAAGTTTTATGATCTTTCTTGTGATATAAATTTTATAGCCCTCAAATTATTTTAAATGCAAACTTAAAAAAAAGTTACTAAAACAGCTTAAAAATTTAATTTTAAACAATCTAAGAATTTTTTCAAAAATTTCTCTTAGTGCACCCCTATACTATAAGAAGAATCGCCATGTAAAATTTCAGCCCTTTAGGTCCAGCAGTTTGGTCTGTGCGTTATATGTCAGTCAGTGAGTGGAACTGTTTTATATATATAGACTATGAAAATAACTCATGCTTGATATTTATAAGTCATAGAAATTTGCTATGGTATTTGTTTTTGACTTTTTTTTAATCTTATTTATAGAGGACATAGACTGGTTTAAACCTGTAGAACTCCGAACAAAATGTGGACGGAGGGGTCATATACGAGAATCACTAGGTAAGTATTTTGTGAACAGAAGGTTGATGTTAGAATCATTGTTACTTTATAATTTATGTAATATGTTGATAATTATTAAATATTTATAGAGGTAAAAAAAAAATTTCTAGACCTTTTGCCAAAATAGCTTTATAATGTATAAAAAATTACGTCTATAAAGAATTTAAACTATAATCATGAAAAAATATAACAATATAAGTGTTTTGAAAATAAGTAAGAATGTCAATTAAAAATTACAAAAAACAAGTTAAGGTTTTTTAAATGTAAATCATAGAAATATGTTCCTATTTGGATTGAGATGGCATATAAGATAATTGAGGGAGAGGACATATAAAATGGACAATTCGATGCCAGTTTCAGTTCAAAATATATTCAGAAGATTATGAATAGTGTATGACAGTGTTAGATGTTAATAATTTAATTTATAGTTATTGAATTTGACATAAATTGTATTGTCATGCAGAAACATACATCATATATCTTCTCCTTTCCATATGAATTTAAAAAAAAAATATTAGTCTGGCATTTAAATTTTATTATTTATGCACTGGGTGGTGTTTTTTTTTTTTTGACATTATGAATTGAAATTGACAAGTCATTTGTCCATTTGAGCACTTTAATTTCATCATTTTTGCAGCATCAGTAGCATCTTAACGTAATCAAAATGGTTTAAAGTAGTCCATTTTATCACTTTGATACTGTAAAAATGTTAATATTTAGACATTTATAGTGATTTCTTCAAAGTATATCTCATTTTTGAAATATTTTCTTACATATATTGCTCTACATCTCTTTTCAGGTTCTCATGGACATATGAAATGTGTGTTTGACAGACAGCTGCAATCACAAGATGTTGTATTAATGACTTTATATAAGAGGGTTTTCCCTAAATGGCCAGAAGAAACTGAATGTGTGTAAATAAATGTATAAATATGAACCCTATTTTTCAAAATTTTTAATTAAAAATTCACAATTCAAACATAAACCACCTATCTTTACAAAGTAAAACATTTCCACAATTGATGACTTTATATAAATATATAGATTTCAGTCTTTGCATCAATGTTGTACAAATATGAATTTTTCAGTAATAATTTTATCGTACACCAGAAGGTGCTCTTCTGAAGGAATTAAAATGTTCCATGTACTGTTGAACAGTATCAACAGCTGTATAAATTTCATTCATTTTTCCTTGAAGGTACTGAGATGGACATTGTACACTATTACCCATAAATCCTTGCAGTAGTTCTCTCATTAAGTCCCAACATGTTACAGGAATGACACAAGGAGTATATTCAACCTAAAAAAAAAAAAAAAATTCCAGATGTACAGTAAATCCTTGACCAAATCATAACTGTAACTATAGTAATTGAACGACATCATTAAATATTGTAAGAATTTCTTTTTTAAAATATGAAGAAAAACAAATGTATATATAGTTTCACTAATTTTCAACAAGCATTTTTTAATTGAATAATAGATATTTATTGTATGATACATTTGATGTTTCACTTTTTTCTTTTCTGCCACTGCTCTAAAATTAGTTTCTTAGATTAAAGCTATCCAAATTTTGTTGTCAAGTTCATTTCAAAATGATGAAGAGTGGGAAGAAATTTTTCTTTACATCGATTTCTAGCAAATGTGTCACCCACATGGTATAGTGGTTAACATCATGAGCTTCCATGCTGTGGGCTTGGGTTTTTGGCTGGTGATGCCGGCATATTGCAGCACTGACTCCATATAAAATAAAGATGCAACCTTATAAAACTAATAATTTATTAAAGCTAAAAAAAATGTATTAGACAACAAGAATAAACCTCCTGGTTTTACATTAGCACATCAACACCGCACGGCGATCAGGATTGCATACTGGGATAACATCACGATGGACAGTGCGGTTACAGTCAGGCATAATCCTCCCACCTGCACACACTCTCTCTACTTTATAGGTGAAGGTCAGTAGAAGGTGAATAGGCAAGTCGTGAATTTGCATATTCTCTTGAGGTTCCTTCACGTCAAAGTGTTCTTCAGCAGCAAAGTTAATTCTGATACAGTTTCTCTCCCATTAGCGCTGCTTCCGAGGCAGAGGTCTTTGTGTGGTAGCGTTTTATATGCCACAGGTTCAAAGCCTGAATAAGGCTTGGTCGTTAACATGTTGTCCCCTCATAGGGAGCAATGCTTGCTCACCTAAATGGTGCTCCCATAATAAAGTAACCAGCAAGATCTCACAGTGAATAACAAAAGGTGAATGTCTTGTGACAAGTGCCTCTGTATTAGAATGATAAGAAGAAAAAATAGCAAATGTTTACCCATCACTTTTAAATTTTTATAATGATTATATTTCATTGCTTGCAACACCCACATCCAGCAACCAAATTGAGTGTTAAATCTGTAGAGGAAAATTATTGCATTTATATATAAGACTAGCTGAATACATGTACTTTGCTACGGAGTACATTCAAATTAAATGCAATGATAAATGTATGCAATTGGTGTAAAAAAAATATATATTTATAAAAAAATTGTAATGGATATTTTTATCGACAAAATAATGTAGAAGAAAATATTCAAATTAAATCTAATAGAACATACTAAAGAATATAGTAGAGTTTGAGGAACATTTCTTCTACTGTATTTTAATATATTTTGGGATAATGTCCAACTATCTGCCGCATTAGCTTTAAAAAAAAAAATTTTTTTTTGTCTATTTCGTTGTTATGCACTGACACAAACTTAGTGATCAGCATTTAATAAAATAAATTCTAAAAATTAATCTTTAACAAATCAGGAAATGGAGATAAAGATTCAAAAAAGATTTCATTTTAAAGGAATTTTTATGATCTTTCTCGTGACGTGAATTTTATAACACTCAGATTATTATTTTAAATGCAAACTTTAAAGAATGCTACAAAAACAGCTTGAAAATTTAATTTTTAAAAAATCTAAGAATTTTTAAAATATCTTTCTTAGTGCACCCTTACACTATAAGAAGAATCACCATGCAAATTTTCAGCCCTTTAGGTCGAGCGGTTTGGTCTGTGTGTTATATGTCAGTCAGTCAGTCAGTTAGTTACAGAACTGTTTTATATATATAGATATTAAAAAGAAAACAGCATATACATGCCTATAAATTCAAAGGTGAAGAGTCTATTGTCTAACACTATCATAATTTTGGTTCTTGATCAAAATCCACTTAGTGGGAAAAATAAAATTTTTCATTGGTAATGTCATTCTTTAGCTATCCACTTTTAAACAAGGCTGTAATAATACCACATACCCATTGAAGTGATAAGAGGGAAGTGTAATGTATTTAAGTGACATGGTAAGAAATCAAGCTTCTATATATTTTATTAGATTTCTAAGAGTAAAGAAACAAATCCTTAAATGCTTGAGAAAATTTTGCAAAATTCAGTTAATAATTAAAGTAATGTAACGTTATTCAACTTGTGTGTTGTGAACTTGTTTAGGTATCATTGCAATGTCTCTGGAGAGACACGACTTTCAAATTAAAAGAAAAATAATTATAAAAATTAAAGAGTGACTTGAGAATAGAAACAAAAGCTTTTTTAAGATATATGGAAAAGAAATGTGTGGTGTGTATGAATATACAACACAAATAATTGAACAGGTTCTAGCTACCTTGATAGATAAAACCATACACTTTAATAAAGTAGCTAATCCTTTTTATAGCATTTGAAATTATCTACAACCATTGCTTATAAATTTTAAAAATTAATAGTAAATTATGAATTATTTTTTGATGACAATATTTTCTTCCTCTTAGTCAAATTATATGAAAAAGGAGAGAATTTATAAGAATGAGAAACCAGGGCAAACTAATATATTCTTTTAGCAATAAATGATAAGTTTATAATACAATCTAGTAACAAATGGTCTTATTTGTTTGCTTTTTTTCTCCTCTTCAACTTATCTAGAAAATTGTCTTAGATAAATGATAGAACTCTAGAAATTCTTAGAATATACTCTTTCAAGAAAAGTAATTACAAGTGTTGGAGAAGTATGCTCTACAAAATGTTATTTTTGCTTTACACCTTATCACATACTGATGAAGCAGATTAATTCTGGACATACGTACATAATGGATTTTATTAACTTTTCAGTTAAATAATGAAGATCAATGCATTTCAATGGAACTGTATGTCTTTTTAATGTGCAATGAATATCATAATCGGCTTTATCTGCTGAAAAGTTTTACTCTGTGATTATTAGGGATATGTAAATTTTGCAACAAAAAAGAATACAATACATAAAATTTCGCAAAAAAGCATAAATTCAAAAATTTTGCATTTATTAAAAAAATTACAATTTTATTTACTTGGATCGGTGAGGATCGAAATTCTTAGTTAAAAGCTAACATTGTAGTAGTCTCTACATTATGTTCCTTAGATCTTTTCCTTTTGTCATTAATTACTATATTATACATACTAAAATATCTCACCATTTACTCTGTTACCGGGACCGTAGAGGTTTTGTATAGCTGCCTTTGCAAAGTTAAGGTAGCAGCATTTCGTTGCAATTAAAATCTGTATAACATCAACAGGAGTCTCTTGGTTGATTACTGTAAGTAGCTGAAATACTTTGGCGCTCAAGAGACATTCTTAAATCTACTAAATTGTTCCACAAAACTTGATGGTTGATTTTTACAGTTAGATTTTTAGGTTCGACTCCGTTACTGTCCAAGTCTGTTCGGAGCAAATCCGAAGGAGAGTGAGATTTCTCAGTTAAAGACCGCGGATGGTCTTAGTTAAGCAATTATGTTAATAAATTATTACTATTATTACCCAATTTCACTTAAAAAGCCGTTTATCACAGAGTTTTTGCCAAGAAGTAGTAAAAAAATAATTTTTGCATTTATTCGCTCATATTGCCAAATTTTGCATTTATTCGCATTTATTTCGTAAATACAAAAATTACATATCCTTAGTGATTATTCAACTGAAAATATAGAATCCCTAAGATCTACAGAGATATTTCAAATTATGGACTCAATATACACATATACAAAAGTTTTCTTTTGGTTAATGATACAATTTATTAACAAAAACAAATTTAAACATTATTCTTTTCTCTTTAAGTTTTTAAATAGAGTCATTGCCAGATATAACTTTCAATACATATGAAGGGAGAATACTTGTCATGTACTTAGATTTGTTGAGTAAATATATTTTTAAATATGTGACGTGTTTATTTTAATTGTTTCTTCAAAATATTTTGCCTGCAGTTTTACCTATAATAAGAATCCAGAGAAAAATAAAATTCGATGGAAGCTCTTATAATTTATTTCTTTATGTACATTTTTCCCCTTTAGCAACGAGAAAATATAGGTTATACATATTTATTCAAAAGAATAAATAAGAATTGTAATACATGGTCATTTCCAAATGAAAATATTTTACTTTCACTTTTAATTATAAATCAATTTTAAATATTTGAATGATTAGTAATATGTTGCTAAGTAAAATATTTGCATGGTTATTAATAACTTTGAAAATAAATACAAAATTTATTTTAAGAATGAAAAAAAATTAAATAAGTATGATAGGAGGTCAATTACCTCTACTAATATTCCTCTGAAACTAGGTCCAATAGAAACACTGCCTAGTTTAATAATGAAGTCTTGCACTTCATATCGTGGTCCTTTAGATTCAATTTTTGTAGCTTTTTTGGGGATATATATTCCTGTCATTTTCGACATGAGCATATCAAATTGTGAATCAGCCATTAAGCATGTTCCAGTGTCTAGCAAAGCAAATGTTGTGACTGGATGTTCACTATTATGAATTATATTTATAGCTCTGTTAAGATCTAAAATAATAAAGATTATAAATTAGTGAAAATTACACCCAGATTTCAAGAAAATAATAAAAAATATTAGTCATAACACAAACTGTAAGTATATACAATCATCTATATACTTTAAATTTAGCATGTTCTAAATATCAAATTTAAACTTTTAATGTGGTTTATAACATGATACAAAAGATAAATACTACAGAGAAATAATACATAAAGTCATTCTATCTTTTTCTTTCAGTTTCCTCTACTAGAGTTTATAAAGAAAGAAAACAACTCAGTATGGATAAAATATATTTACAATACTAGATATATATAGTATAAAATGAAGTTATTTACAAAATATTTCAATAACTACAATCATATACAATAATAAGAATGTACATACAACAAGCCCCTTGTTTAACAGAGCATGGCAATAATTATTTCATATCTATTATCATACTGATCGGTCCATTTCAGTTTTTGATGATCTATGATTAATTTCCTGCAGTTTTAAAAATACAGTATATATATATATATATATATATATATATTTATTTATCTGTCTTAAATTAGGCCTAAATATAAAGTGGGAGATTATTATAGACAATCAAAAAAAATGGCATAGAACTCGTTTAATTTCCAACAATATTAAAAAATTTAGACATAGATCAATATACAGTGATTTCCGCTTATAAAAATCACGCTTGTTATTACTGTTTTTGATTCTTATAAGCAGTTGATTCTTATAGCCGAAATTTAGGTTTTTGGACAGGCACACATACACCTATATATACATATATTAGATAATTTACCATAAAATACTCTTTAATTTATGTTAATTATCTTTTATTAAAATAATTGTTTATAATTGTAAAAATACAACTTAATTTTTAGACCTATAAGTTAACATGATTATAGTAAGAGAAGAAAAAATTCAATATTTGTTATAACATACCTGCTTAATAGTTTTAACATTTCAACTACAGGAAGGGAGCAAGAAAAAGTTTTCTATGGTAGTTTAATGTAATGAAGTTTTCAGGAGGCTGTTTATACCTCTTTCAATACTAATAGTCTCAGACGAAGATTCACCTAGTAGCTTACGTTTCACGGTTTGATAACGTGCTGAATCTACTAATGTCACGTTTGCCTAAGTGATAGTGGACACTTCGCCGAAGATTTATGTGTTTCAGGGTCCAGGATGTGGGAGGTGGGAAAAAAAGAGTCCCTATTTTTGTTTGTCAGTGGAGAAAAGTGAAATTGGACCCGGACGGGTAAAGATGCCCCCGGGTAAAGCTAATAGGACATTGTTGTGCTAAAGCGTTTAAGGGGAAACTATTATGTTATGTCTAACAAAGAAAGGGGTGAATTTTATGACTATATTCCATCCCATCTTATCAATCTTTCTTTAGAAAAAAAAAAAGAACTTCATGCCTTTTGAGGGTTTAAGTGGCTTTTTGGAAAAATGAAAGGAAAGCGAAGAGTGTAAACTGATTTTTAAAACCGGTGGATTGATTCTTTAAAGCGAAAATTTTAACATGTAAATAATACATTTGTTTTTGGTTTCGCGAAATTGATTCTTATAAACGGATGATTCTTATAACCACTGATAACTATAAGCGGTGATTACTGTATTTCACTATCTCCACAAAATAAGCTCTAAAATATCTTAAAAGTATATTAGATAAAATGATTTGGTCATATCAAAATCGAGCACCATTTTCTGGCAATTTCCAGTCTTTAAACACTGAACAAAAAGTTCAAAGAATACTAGATTAAGGAAAGTTGATTATTTAGAAAGCTAGCTCTGGCTTCTGTCATGTGAGGTCTAAACAAACAGGGATCTACAGCATGATGAAGATTCAAATAGATTATAAAAACTGTGCGAACTGGGGACTCAAACCCTAGGTCATCATCCTAGCTGTTTAATCATCTTCTGGTCAGTTACACCTCAGTTGCAAAAAAATATTTGTTTTGTGGTTGATGTATGTATTAACTGAAAATTAAGTTAATTAAAAAAAATTGCTATGCTGGAAAAAATAAATTTAATTATAAAAAATTAATAATGCTATCTTAAAAGAGAGAAAGTATTCATACCTTGTAACCAAATTGAATTATGATTTTCTTCAAATAGCAAATGTGCCTAGTCACTTTTAACCATGTTTCTACTAACTTGCTTTCTTGTTTGTTTGTGTGTGTGTTTGTCCCTTACAAATATTGCAATCGATTTTTAACTAACTTCCCGACTAGCTAGACATTTGAAACTTTTAGAATAGCTCAGAACACAATGACAATGCATTTTTTAAAAATACCTTTAGCCATCTTTAAGCAGATTAAATTAATTTTCAGTTATTTTGTTTTGTAGACTGGTGCAGCCATCTATCGGCCAAGGCGGAAACGAAAAGTTAAATGCAAGTTAACTTCTAATTAACTTCATTTTCTTTCAAGTTGATGGGATAATTCATCAAAAAAAATTTTAAAAAGTATTTATTAATATATAGAATTGTTAAGTTTATATGATTCAACAGAAAATTTAAAAATATGGTATATAAAAAGTTCTTTTTATCTTGTAATTATTATACCTACCTTAACCTTCTAAAATCTGATGGTGGTCAGTACATTTTATTTATTATTTTTTTAAGCTTAAAATCTAGACCATCCCTTCTTTAGCAATGTTTCTTTACTTCTAATATTTATTATTATTCTACACTTTTTCCCCTGTATACTCTAATTTAAACAGTTTTAAATTCTTGCAGTTGCATTCAACTTCTAAGATTTCAGGGTATTTACAATATGTCATACATATCCTTCATTGATGTTAACATTTTATATGGTATCTTACCTCAGATCATATAAGATAAAAGAATTTATTTATGGCATTACCAATATCTTAATGAGTGACAAAATTTAGGGGGATGAGTCAGAATATTGGTATTAAAATTTTATTCGTTTTTTATCCTGTTAAACAGTTTTTTACAACACACATCATGACAGATTTAGTAAGAAAGGAGCTATTTTTAAAGATACTGTGCTCTGACATGGCTTGATGTTATGTACCACCCATAATCAGTTTTAATATGGAAATTTTAGTTTCATTCAGATAAAATTTGTTAAAACAGTAACTGAAGTAGTTATGAATAAAATTTTTATATTCTTAACCCTGAGAAATTGAGACTTAAGTAAAAATTACGTTATAAAGAAATTAGTTACAGCATAATATGATCTGCCTAATAACTATAACTTACTGACATGAGGAGCAGCATAATAAGTTTCGCATTCCACACAAAATGTACCAGTTTTGACAGCTCCTAGAGTTTCTAAACGTTTCTGTAACAGCTCGGCTGCTTGCTGTCCACTTTTACCTTCAGGTATGGGAAATTGGTGAATGCTACACATAACAATAAAATAATTACTCTAAGCAACATGAAATATTGTAAATATATCCTACAACAATACAATGTGCCATTGAAAATATGCTTTACAGTAATTATGAATAGAAACGGCGACACGACGTAGTAATTAAGAAATCGAATAAACAAAATATTCAGTTATTTAAATGAATAAATCAGTAAAAATATTTAACTCTAACTTCGTCTTATTTGAAATTACTACATTGGATATTAACAAATGTATATCACAAAAGGATTATAAACTGATTATGGTCTAATCACCCTTTAATTCAAGTTAATGCACAAATTAAACTGAAAATTGCATGATGAATTAAGGAAGGGTGATACATGCCTAACTACTCCCATGATTTGTGTATTAATTCATAAATTTAAAACGAATAAAAGTTGAAAAGCAATGCAACTTTTATGTTATCAAGTCAAAAAGTTAAGAAACTTCGACACCACGATAAATTTAACAGCATGCGATGACTTCTAAATTTGCGTTCTGACGAAACACACGCTTCTCTTTTGACAGTAAACAAAACACCGAACTTTTTAACTGTTATTACGTTGCCGGCAGATCAGTCGCTTACTTTTGTAACTATGCTGCCAGCCGACGCAGTAGACCTACGCGCATCTCAGAGCACCGCGATGACACCAGGAAAGACTAGCCAACAGCTTCTCTTAGCGGCCAACTGCAGAGATTTTGATCAGTACACACATAGAACTCCAGCGAACAATAATAATAATAAAAAAGAACAGAGGAAAGAGAAAATAAGATGGGTCTCACAGTAGCTTAATTATTCGACTGCCTTAACAGTTGATAAATTATATTTAATGGTATTTCATGTGTTCAAGAATTTTTACCGATCGAATACTGTATGAATGAAAATTGGACGTATTTTTTGAGTACTTATGTTATACCCTTGTTTATACATGACCACAGGACAGAGGACAACTTTATCATAAACTGAAACATCACACTTCTTGTTTAAATAATAATATTTTCAGAAATAAAAATCAACGGATTAATCAGGATCAATAGGTTATATTTTTAGAATAGATAAAAATAATGTACAATGCATGACTTTCTGCTAGAACCTAAATGCTACCATGTTTCAATAGGATATCTCAGAGATAGGTTTTGTTTGACTTGATATGATAATGGATCAATTGCAATTTTTTCCTTTTCTTTTTTATTTATTCACTGGTGGAGTGATTTATCTCACTGAATGATTTATCCCTGGCTGAGAGTTTCAGTCTATAACCTGGGAATAAGTTCTTTAGAGGTAAAATACTACACCTCAGAGACAGAATAAAAATGAGACAGAATCCAAATAGATGTCCCAATACACCATAAAGATGGAAGTGATTTCATTGAGGTCCTCTTTGATAGAAATAATTCGGGTTTTAAGAAATAGAATATCCAAGTAGTCATCTTTCAAGTCTTTGCTTTTTCAATCTGTCTCAGAAACCCAATACTAAAGGTTTTTTTAATACAAGCTTTGTTAAACTCGCAAAATAAGTGTGCACTGGCAGACTGGTAAAAGATTTGTCACTTCTGAAAATAATAATTTGTTTCAAAATCTTTGTAATAGTCAGATATAATTTTTTTAAAAATATCATTAAGATTTTTAAAATATTACAATTAGTTGAAACATTTACTTTTAGAAATAATAATGCACTTTTTCCCCCCTTGAAACTGTCTTTATATTAAAATATTCATCTCTCAAATTGTATTTGAAATTTTATGTTTTAATAAGTTTACTGTCATTTTTTTCTGTTCTTATTTGAAAAATAGAGTGCAACAAAACTTTAATAAATTTCACAATTTTTCATGTCTTAATCATTTGGTAAGTCCTAATTAGGGTGGTCCTGCTCTTTAAATTTTTTCATTGTTATTTTTAAATGCTAGTATTTCTCTTTAGTTAATGTACCAAAAAGCAATGATTTGTATCAGCTATATAATGAAGCATTATTTTTTGACACGCATTGTTTATGAAAAATTCTGTCATTGACTGTAGCAGGATTTAATTTGTTCTGGAAAAGGAGGGATATATGAATTTAATAGATTAAGGAAAGTCATCACAGTTAAACTAAATGATCTGTGTGACATTACAGCCGCCATGTTGGGCACCAACAGCCATGGTGGCAATGTTATTCTCCTATAGCAAGAGTGATAAATTATTTCTATTTTTTAAACTAATGAACATTATCTCTATACACGTCCTGAAATCTAAAAAAAGAGCAAAACCTACCCTAGCACAAGTCATTGAGGAATGCGATTTGGTACAGGAATAACAACAGATGGTATTTTAAAGTTTCATTTCTCTAAGCCTATCACTGTGAAAGAGAGGCTTAGAAGAAGTGATACTCTTGAAATTTTTTATGTAGTGTTTATGAATAGCATACGAAAATTTCGCCGAGCGAGAATGGCGTCATTGTGACGCATATTTATAAAATCTATCAATGAGCATTATTGTTAAATAAGAATATACATCACGATGACGTCATTTCATACGTTGAAATTTTCACATGCCCCAAGACTGTTCACATAGAATCTGTCAGCATTAGCGTTACTCGTATTGACATTTAAACCAATCACACACCGTAAAAATTTCGTGGCTAATCGTTTGGAGGTTTGTAATAGGTTAAATATATTTTAATACGAGTAACGCTAACGCTGGCGGATTCTACGTGAACGGGCTTTTAGTAGTACATCAGTTTTCCCTCAACCTCTTCAATACACAGAAACTCCAACCGAAATGGGTTCATTGCCTATAAGGCACGCAGAATGTCACATCTCAACTCATGCATATACGAAGGGCAAAACATTTGTAGTTAAATGCATAAATTACTAAAATTCTCATAAAAATACATACCAAGACTCCTCGTGTGAAACACATGGCATCCATTTATTGGCCTTTTATTTCACGCGGTTGCAGAGGTGACGTTGCGTAAAAGCACCGTATTATACTGGTTTAGTGTTTATTTTTTTCCAGCTACCACTTCCGTAATATAAAAAAATTTCAATAAACCTCTCTGAAATTTCTATGAATTTCAGAGGGATTAAGGGCCTGTGCACATAGGAATCCGGCAGCAGGAGCGTTAAAGGAAAGATGACGTTGAGACGAAAATAAACCAATCATAGGCGTTAAAAATTCCTATGTGAACAGGCCCTTAGGGTTCACATAGGAGTTCGGTAATGGAAGCGTTAAAGTATTGAAATATATTTACCCAATGACAAACTCCAAATGATTTGCAACGAAATTTTTAACGCCTATGATTGGTTTATTTCCGTCTCAGCGTCATCTTTCCTTTTATGCTTCCGCTATCGGACTGAACAGGCCCTAACTTTACTTTGCAACCAATGTAACTTTAGCACATAAATTCAAATCTTTTCCTTTACGGACTTTGTTTTCGATAAATAATGTATAACACACCCACACCCTTATATAATTGAAGTCCACTCTTCCTGTTCTCTATGCATTCCTAAACTTTTTACCGATCTGAGACAAATTTCCCTCAGTTACACACTTAAACCTTGTGGAAATATATTACCGAACCCTTTAGCTGATTCCGTAATGCTGCAATGGATACCTGTTCGCTGTAGTGTGGAAGGGAATGAAAAAGCGACCTTTTAGCGAAGACAGGTACCACCATTCTACAAAAACCATATTCATTGTTGACTTTCCATTCTACCAAACTTCTAATTAAATTGTAACTTAGAAAAATAGATAAACTTGAGATGACTAATAAAGCTAGGAGTAAGGCTTGGGAGAGCCTTGCTATTTCAAAATCTCCAATTCCGGGTTTTCCTCGTGGTTTTGCTGTTGCCCTGTTTCGTCTTATTACTGGACACCATTGCTTCAATGCCCACCTTTTTAGAATGGGACTTTAAGACTCACCTAATAGTACTTTATGTAACTCCGGACGACCCATAATTGGTGAACATTTAGACACGTGCACAGCATGTAATGGTTATGGTTTTATTGTTTAGAATCGCTGGGAAGCAAGAAAGCTAATGACTCGATTGTCAAACGCCCGGCATTTGTAAATAAATAAATAAATACCTTGTGGAAATATTGTCTTCATTCGCATACTTCTTAATGCGTATCTCAATACTCCTCCCGCTCCTATCTTCTGATTTCATTTCCTTGACGTTTTATGCTTTTCGTTATGAGTGCTCATCTTATTTTTAAGTTGTTTACTCAGCATCACATTCTGTTGTAACCAAGCGACATTGTTTTTCAAGATCAGACGACTGACAACGGGGGGGGGGGGGTTTTTTCCGAAGATCAAGTACAGAACTAGGAATTTCAATAGGTCAGATATGGTCGTCAAATCAATCGTACATTGGAATTTCATATTTTTGCTTTGAGTTCTTACCTGTCACTAACTGGATTCTTCATCATATTTTGCTATAATGAAATGCTTTTTAGGTCTAATTTTAACTGTCTCCGGAATATAAAACTGAAAAAAACTGAGAAAAATTTTAAATATTTTTAATTCATCTTTCAAAACAAATTCCAATTCAAAATAAGAAATATTTTGATGATTTTCGTTAGGACCGGGAATATTAAAATGTTATTCTCTAGAACAAAATGTTAAAAATTTTAAAGATATTTATGTGATAAATTTTTGAGATTTATTAAATCCCTAGGAGATTGGGGTGATACAGTCTCCCCACGTCCGCGAGGCTGGCGATCTCGCCGTATGATGTCATACCGCTGAAGACTTCGTAAAAATCAATCCTAAAGCATTTTTTAGTGCCAGAGGAGTATACTCTGCCAAATGCATCTCGAAAATGAACACGGGGTGCAGATTTCAAATTACTCGAGAAAGCGATGACCTCAGCGAAACCGCCGTACGAGTTTATCGTTTTAAAAAACGATAAAAGTAGCACCAGAGATGTCTTCAATTCAGGCATGTGAAACTCGCGGCCCCCAACGATTATTGGTGCTGCTCAGGCCCAGCCAATATAACGGTAAGCAAATATCGTGTCACCTTATGCACCTTACGCACATGTGCACCGTTTCTCCCCACTAGCAGTGAGTATTTTAGCAGCCGACGACCACATGACAGACCAGTAGTCTGGTCAGTAAGTAGTCTTGTACGAAGTGATCTGTTCGGTGGGTGTACAACAGGTTATATTTCGTTTTAGGGGAACGCTTATTAATTTGGGCAATTATTCAATGTCTGGTAAGTTAATGCTCAAGAACAAAAAGGTGTCAGGAAGAAAACACTAATATTGTTGTTTTAGATTTTTTGGTACTATACTTTTCAAAATAAACCTATGTTTCTACGAAAATTGATTTTCAAGTTTTTTATTTTTATTTTTGCGGCCCACATAAACTTAAACCTTGTTTATTTGGCCCATGTCAGCCTTTGAGTTTGATACGCTTGCGTTAATTAAAGCGTGGCATTGGTCGACATCGCTGATCTTCAGTTACAATGTTAAGCTAGAGGTAATTTTCCTTTCAGTACTTTTCAATCACAGATTAGCAAACGTGATTTTTTTAACTTTTTCGAAGGAAAAAGTTTAAATACCGTAATTTCGCAAGTATAGTCCGCACCATCGTATAGTCCGCAGACCCGATTTTATATAAAAAAAATTTCAAAAATCGTCAGATAGTCCGCACCACCGGATAGTCTACGGACTATACGTCCGAAATTACGTTATTTTAATACGGCAATATTAATGTATTTTAGAAATAAAGAACTAAGTATAAATAGTAAAAAAGTACTTACTTACTAATATACCTTCAAAATTAAAACGCTAAATACAAATAAAAAACAGTGCTTACTAATTAATCGTATTTTAATTAATCACACATTCTACTACATTAACGAAAACCTTCAAAGTCCGATTCATCGGTATTAGAATTAAACAGTTCCAATATATTTTCGGGAAGAGTGTCCGAAAGTTCATTTTCAGCATCACTATCTTCACTGTCAGTGATTTCCTCGCTTTAACTAACAATCCCGGCTTTTATAAATCCCGATCGAATGGTTGACACTTTAACACTTTTCCAGGATTTATCGACCCATTCGGCAACTTCAGTGTATGAAGCGCGTCTCATATTTCCTCCTTTTGTGAAAGTATGTAAACCTTCCGACATCCAGTTCTCCCAGCAAGCACGTACGTGGGACTTGAAACTTTTGTTCACGCTAATATCCAGAGGTTGCAGGATTTTTGTTAAACCTCCTGGAATAACGCTAAGTTCAGCACCGATTTTTTTTTAGCAATCACCTTTACACTGTCTTTTATGTGTGCCCTCATGGAATCCATAATTAGTACTCCTTTGGAATTGAAAAAGTCACCTTCTCTCTTCTTCCAAACTTCTTGAAACCAATCGAGCATGATGTCCTCGTTGCACAAACCCTTTTCATTGCACCGTATTACGACGCTTCGAGGAAAATTTTCCTTGGGAATTGTTTTTCTCTTAAAGATTAAGAGCGGATTCAACTTTGTGCCGTCAGCACAGCAGGCGAGCATCACTGTGAAATGGGTCTTTTCTTGACCAGTTGTTGTTATTGATACTGTTTTCACTCCACAAGTATCGACGGTGCGATTCGGTGGGCAATCAAATGTTAATGGAACTTCGTCCATATTTATAATATTTTTTAGGGAATACTTCCCTTCTGCAATAACTTTCCTTGTAAACTGAAGGAAAGAAGCTTTTTTTTCATCTACGTCGTCCGGAACAGCCTGACACATTGTCGTTCTGCTGCGAACTCTCAAGTTTTTACGACGCATGAAGCGGTAAACCCAATTTATTCCTCCCTTGAAATCCGTTATCTGCATCTCTTCTGCCATGGACTTCGCTCGGAGACGGATTTTAACTGTTGAAATGGAGCGTCCGCCATTTCTTTGGTCGAGAACCCATCTCAGTAAATTTTCCTCTAAAGCTGGCCATTTTACTTTTCCGTGCCGATTGGATCGCTTTCTTCCCATGCTTTTTAACACATCCTTTTGTTTGCGCCAATTTCTCACCGCTTTCTCGTCCACTTCAAAATAACGGCCCGCTTCTCTATTTCCATCTTTTTCAGCTTTCTCAATTACCTTGAGTTTAAACTCAGTAGTAAAACTCCGGCGATGTTTCACAGACATAATGTTGGATCAACGTTATCGAAGATGAAAGACAAAATACGAAAACAAAATACTGTGCAACGTGCTATCCTCGTGATAAGTGGTAATGAAATGTGACCTTCGACCCCACTCACTCGGTGTTGCCAAACCACGCTATAAGTAAATGAATCAAGCTTTTTTTTCGTACTCCAGGTACTTGCTACTAAGGCTCCTAAAAACCGAGCTGATGCATCAACTACTTTTCCCCCTCCCGGCTGTTGCGCTAAAGCAGTGCGAAGGATACTGGGATACAAGACTCTGGTTGCGCTAAGTGAGTGCTCATATCCCGGCACCGCTTGATGCGCCAGCCTAGATTTTAGGAGCTCTACTTGCTACTACTCATTCGTTCTGCACTATGCTCTATGGTTTACTATCGATACATACGAATGTTTTCTTGGAATCTCGCGCTGTTGTTTATATTTGATCATCGGCAGTTCACGACAGCGTGTTTTTTAAATTTCAACGATTTTAACCGTGAACAACCAGCGTATTATCCGCACTGGTGGATAGTCCGCAGCTTCAAAAATTCGCATTTTAAACACAGATAGTCCGCGGACTATAAGCGCGAAATTACGGTAAATAAATTACGCATTAAGCTTAATTTTTGAAATTTTATATTTTGCAGTCGTTAATTTTTCGAAGGACATTAAATTACTGATGTTTTTTACTGCAAAATTAAAATTCATTTTTTAAAAATTAAATTAAAATATAAAAATTCTAGAAAATATCGTTTACTGCATTTTAAGTTCGATTATCAGATGCAGAAAACAGAATTATAAAACATGCATTTGTTAAACAGGGATTAGAAATTTACAGAAAGGAAAATTACTTTTGACTTAACATGGATATTGAAGATATGCGAGGTCAACCGATGTGCCACTTTAAAGATAATATTTCATAATTATACTTGAATTATTTTTAATAATTCATGTTTCGGCAGCATTAAAATTATTCGCCACGCTTCTTCCCATTTGGCATGAATTAGTGAAATTTTAATACTATCAAACACTATATAATTTTATTTTATTGTTATTCATTTTTTTAACTCTGGTTATCTCTATATATAAAAATGAATGTTTGTTTGTTTGTTTGTTCGTATTTTATGCGCTGCCGTACCGTTCATCCGATTGCGATGAAACTTGGTCAACTTATTGCTTGAACTTGCACGATGGTTATAGACTATTTTCATTCCGCTACGACGTTCTATTCCCGAATTACGTTAGAAGTATCAACGGATATTGAAAATCGCCAAAATACATCGCCAAATTTCCCCGGATATTTTTGTTCAAAGCCATTGTAACATTTCATTGTTGCCAATTAAATGATAACATTTGCGTAAAAATAAATAGACATGAATTAAAAACGTGATTTATTCATATATTGGCGCATGCAAGAATGAATTTGATATATTATTTTCATATACGTGGCAACGCCGAGATATTTCTTTTTAAAAATGAAAATATAAGGATGGAAAGTCATTCATTTTCAATGAATGTGTTATCTATCCATTTCATGGATTGAAACTATCCCAAGCTACTTGTTCAAACTCAAATATACTGCAGGACACGTTGACTTAGCTAGAAACACGTGCGTTTAGCCTTGACGCGATGATTTATATAACTGAAGTGACATTGAAACATAGCAGATGATTTAGTTTTGAGAAAGAATTACAATCATGAAATACGTGTATATTATAATTAAGAAAGTCTGAAAGTGCCATTGAAACGTAGCAGACGATTTAGTTTTGAGAAAGAATTCCGAGCATGAAATACGTGTATATACTTTTTCTATAATAATTACCAGATTTGCTGTGTTTTAATATTGAATGTGATCTCAATCCATTCAAGCATTATTGATTATTTTTCTATAATAATAAATCTATTCAAACTTTATTGACTAGCTGTAAATTAATGCATTAAAATGCCCAAAAAGAGGAGAGCAACTTTTAATCCTGCAGAAGTAAGGGGAAAATGTCAAAGATTGTTGAGAAACGAGCAATGTGATGAAAAAACAAAACAAAAGAGAGCGAAGCCAACAGAATTCGAAATGCGGTTAGACGAACACAAGAATCTGAAGAAAAACATTCCCAAGAGCTCGAAGGTAACAGAATTCGAATTGTAGTGATCCGAAGCAGTGAGACTGATGAAGAAACTTTTTACTCGTCGAACATACGATTGTCTTCGAGCTTCAACATCGAAAGGAGAGGAAAGCGATGAACAACGATAGCACCGACAACAAACTAATGCTATTTGCTACCGCAAAAGAATTTTAGCAAAAACTGTAGAACATCATAACATGAGGCTAATCCTTGAAAAAAATTAATAACAGAAACTGAATCCCGAGCGAAGCCGGGTAATACATCTAGTAAACAAATAATAATTACAAGATAAAAAGAACTTTTTATATACCATGTTTTTAAATTTTCTGTTGAATCATATAAATTTGACAATTCTGTGTATTAATAAATACTTTTTAAAATTTTTTTGATGAATTATCCCATAAACTTGAAAGAAAATGAAGTTAATTGGAAGTTTACTTGCGTTTAACTTTTCGTTCCTGTCTCGGCCGATAGATGGCTGCACCAGTCTACAAAACAAAATTAACTGAAAATAACTGAAAATTAATTTAATTCTGCTTCTCTTTTCGCGGTGGACTTTCTTTGTTGTAATTAGGATATTGCTTCAGTCAACGAGCCTTATTTGGTCCGAAATCGGGTGGCCGGTATTACCGGCGATCTTCAACTGGTACACTCGGAGTCAAATTCAAAAGCTGTAATTGTTTTAAGTAAAAGAATTAGAACTGTTAGAATACATATAACTGAACATATAGTAGCAGTGAAATGCAATGTTATGAAGGCAACATTTATTGTAATTTCGATGTATATTCCTCCGGTACGCGATGCAAATGTGGATAGGACTGAGCCCCATATAAGTCAGTTAAAAGAAATTATTACTAAGTTCAGCGGGGAAAAGATCATTTTAATGGGGGATTTGAATGCGAAGTCAACTGTCTGGGACCAACGGCCCACGGATGCACGTGGACTAATTCTATTGGGAATGGTCATGGAGGATGATGGAACTATACATAATGATCCCTACAGTGAACCGACCTATCGTGGCCCATTTGGGCTGGGATGGTTGGACTTGACGATTACTTTCGGTCTGGAAGATGGTAATATTAGTAATTGGAGGGTGGAGGACATAAATTCCTTAACTGATCATAACGCCATAATATTTAACGATGGAAAAAACACAAAGAATTTACAACCATAGAAAGAGGTGGGATATTAACAACTTAAACTGGTTGGACTTCCGCATTGATCTAAGGAATAGCATAAGGAAATGGAGGAGCAGTCTAACATGTAAAAACGTAAATGACTGTGTACAAGAACTCGAAGAGGATCTGGAGGAGCTATGTAATAAACATAAAAGGAAACCAAAAGGGAAGAAGAATAACGCGTATTGGTGGAATCCTCAACTCACGGTCATTAGAAGCAAGGTGAAGGCATTAAGGAGGCGTTTTCAGAAAGAAAGAGACCCGGGCAAGAGGAAAGAATACGAATTAATGTTTAAAGCAGAAAGGGCTAAATATAGCAAAGAAATATTAAAAGCCAAGAGAACGAAATTTAAGTAGTTTTTGGATAAGGTCACAGTAAAGAACCCTTTTGGCGGGGCATACTCTATTATAAAAGATAGAAATGATAGGTCGGTAAAAGCCGAGGGTATAAGAGACCAAAACGGAGATATAAAATATAATGAAGACGAAGTCGATTATTTATTAACGGCTCAGAACTTTCAGAGGGAAGACGTAGTCATCACGCAAGATTATGCAGAGGAGGACAACACACAGCAGATTGAACTAATAGAAGTTAAGAAAATGCTACAGGATATGGATCCAAGTAAAGCACCTGGGTACGATGGCATCACCCTCAGTATAGTACAAGAGATTAATAACATCGATGAGAGGTATCTTGTTGATTTATACAACAAATACTGGGAGATAAGAGAATTCCCTAGTCATTGGAAAAGAACTATTGTGGTATTCTTCCAAAAAGAAGGCAAGGACCTAACTTAGCCTACCTCATATCGCCCTATTTGTTTATTGCCCATAATCGGTAAAGTGTTGGACAAAATTTTAGCAAACAGATTAATAGAATATCTAGAAATCAATAAAATACTATCGGAAGCTCAATACGGTTTCAGGAGAAATCGCGGCGTAACTGAGGCCTTAACTGAAATGATTAAAATAATTAAAAAGAAAAAAGCAGACAAGTACTATACTTGTCTGATTACCCTTGATATAAAAAATGCGTTTAATATGGTGCGACAGAGTAGAATTAAGGAAGAAATGAGGAGGGTTAAAGCGGACAAACAGCTCCAAGACAGGATAATGAATTACTTAAATAACAGAGTTGTAAGGATGAAAAACAATACTGAATGGAATTATAATATAGGCGTGCCGCAGGGGTCTTCTTTGGGGCCAATATTGTGGCTGCTAATTATCAACGAACTACAGGAAAAAACTTGGGAAGATGGGATTAAAATTAAAGTCTTTGCTGATGATGTTATCATCATTATAAGAAGTCGAGTAATTTACAGATTTACCGAGCTGGCAAACAACGTTTTGGAAGATTGTGCAAGATGGGCACAGAAAAATATGATGGATTTTAGTGTAGAAAAATCAAATTATATCATCATACCGTATAAAGGCGAGGTTACTAGGAAACCGGCTATAAAATTAAAGAATAAAAATATTAGATACAACGACGCATTGAAATATCTGGGTGTGTATATCGATGAAAAGTTGAATTTTATTAAACATATAACCATCACAAGAGAAAAAACCCTGAAGTTCATTTATGGTATTAACAGAATTTATAAAAGGACTTCGGGCCTTAAGGGCGAAAATATTAAAGAGCTATATTTAAGAGTTGTGGAAAAGATTTTGTTACATGGAGCTTAGGCCTGGTATGACGATAAGACTTTGATGAATACCAAGTTACGACTGATGCAAAGGCCGTTCCTGGCTAATGATAACAAAATGTTATCGCACCGTATCGATAGAGGCTCTAGCTATATTGGCGGAATGTTTACCCCTTGATTTAAAAGCGAAAATGGATAAGATGTGGTATAAGATCTATAATGAGGGTGACGAGATTTGGTTGGGGAATGAATCCTTCAATAGCCAAACTTGTGAATTAAAATCAAGGAATCTCTGAAAAATAAAGGATATAATAAGATTTAATTGGTCGCATAGACTAGAACCCTTTGCTAAGAATACATATTTTACGAATGGTTCCAAGATTAATGGAAAAGTTGGGTTGGCCTTTATTAGGTATCGTGAGAGTCAGAAGATCGACACTAAACGGAGAAGAAACCCTGATAACGCACCATCATACAGTGCTGAGGTTACGGCCATTTCTATGGCAATAGACGATGCTAGGGAAAAAGGTCTAAGTGAAATTGACATCTTTAGCGATTCCAGGAGTGCTTTGCAGGCGCTTGGGTCCTTAGAATATAAGGGTGAGATTATTGAGGAATTGAAACACGAGATGAAAGATAATGGTGTGGTCGTGCATTTCCACTGGATAAAAGCACATATCGGGATCAGACAGTATGAGAAAGTTGACACTGCGGCTAAAGAAGCCACGGAACTGGACATAATTGAAGGTACCAACAAAATGACCAGAAAAGTAAAGGCAAAGATTAAGGCATATGGAATGAAAGTCTGGCAAGAAAGGTGGGCCGATAGTGAATTGGGGAGGCCGGTTCATAAAATCTACCCTCAGGTTTCCTTAGAAAGATTAATATCGAATTTCTATATAAATCAAGCTATCACTCAACATGGAAGCGTGGGTTCATATCAAAGAAGATTTTTTGGGAAGAGTGACATCTGTGCGTGCGGAGAGGTCCAGACTATAAAGCATTGTTTATTTAATTGTGTAACATGGAGAGATTTGCGATCGAGTTTACCGAGGGAAATTACTGAATGGTCACCACATAAATTCTATAATGACTACTATTGTAGAAAATTCATTTTGGCTGTGATGAAAGACCTTATGGACTTTCATTACCCCTTTTTGGGTCATTGATAATTTTGTTGTCTGTTTGTTTCGGTTTTTATAATTGTTTATCATTGCATGTATTTATTTTGTATTGTATAGTCCTAGTCAAGCTGATTGCCATTGTGAAATTTGTCGTCTCTCAAAATCATCCGTATACCTTCGGGAAGGACGGATTATCTTTTGGACTTAATTCTGCTTAAAGATAGCTAAAAGTATTAAAAAAATGCATTGTCATCGTGTTCTGAGCTATTCTAAAAGTTTCAAATGTCTAGCTAGTCGGGAAGTTAATTAAAAATCGATTGCAAGATTTGTAAGGGACAAACACACAAAACAAACAAGAAAGAAAGTTAATAAAAACATGGTAATAAAAATACACTGAATTGCTTTTAAAATTATGAGGAGGAGAGAAAACAAAATATTTTATTATTGTCTTTTACCAGTTTTTTACAAAAATGTTCGGAGTTATGTTCACTGTGCGAAGTTCTGATACTTTTGTTTCAGATACTTTTGTTGCTTGAGGTTTTTTCTAAATAGATTGAAAGGCTGTTTCTATGACTTTTTCGTCCAGTATTTCGTGTGGTAGAGTTACTTCTAAGCCCGGTTCATCTTGAATAGCTTGAGTGATGCTTACCATCGCATTGTCGTTACCAGACCAGCATCGACGAGCAACCTGAAAGAGTAACAATGCGTGTAGTTTCTTGTATTGCAAGCGAAAAGGATTAGCACAGGAAAATAAGAAATTGAAATAGGTGATATTAATATTGGGTTGCCGTAATTTCGTGCCAACAATCCGCAACTGTTGTTTCTGAGGCTGTCAGGTAAAGTTCATTGTTCTGATTTTTTTATTATTTTTATAACCATGTTTTTATTAACTCGCTTTCTTGTTTGTTTGTTTGTGTGTATGTGTTTGTCCAGTACAAATCTTGCAATCGATTTTTGACTAACTTCCCGACTAGCTAGACATTTGAAACTTTTAGAATAGCTCAGAACACGATGACAATGCATTCTTTTAATACTTTTAGCCGAAAAAATCCGCAAGGTGGCGCTTCGGTCAGAATTCAATGCTTGCACTTTTGCGTAACGGCGTTTGATGATTTTGAAAAAATATTCCATGTGAATTTAGTTTGTTTACAAAAATATTGTGCGAAAAGTAAAAAAAATTATAAAAATTAAAAGTTTTTAAAGTCTGTGGGTAGTGGAAACGACTGAAAAGTGATTAAAATTAAATAAAAGAAAGTGAAAAAGAATAATAAAGTGCAGGTTTGTGCAATTAAGAGAGAATTGTCAAGTTTGTATGATTCAACAGAAAATTTAAAAACGTGGTATGTAAAAAATTCTTTTTATCTTGTAATTATTTTTAAAATTGATAACAGATAGCGCCTTAAAATGTAACTGTCTACGTTTGGAGCATTTTTTTCAAAAATATACAGTACTGATTATATATATATATATATATATATATATATATATATATTTTCTATATATATAAAAGAGCTTGTCTGTTTGTTTGTCCGCTATAGAATCATAGACTGTTTCACCCACCGGGACCAAATTCGGAACAGTTAATGTTTAGAACCCGAGCAAAAACGAAATTTGGGGCTCAATTAGTTTTTTAAAATTAATTTTTTAATGATTTTTGTGCCCCTAAGCGCACCTCTTAAATGTGGATACAGCCCCTTCACCACAAACCAGTCAAATTCGATACGCGGTGGAAAAGAGGTTTGTTCTGAGGGGTGATCTGGGGGTGGTTTGAGAGTTGGTCTGGGGGTGACCGGGGGGGGGAGGGCGAAGTGTTTATTTTTCTTACGTTTAGTGGAGTCGTGGGTCTTTAAAAAGGTTGAGAACCGCTGTTTTAGACAATTTTAGACAATGACGTTCAAACTGTTGTTGTTTTTGTTGTTGTTTCTCATCCCCATGACCAGCAGAGCTAGATCAGGTCCATAAGCTCGTTCACTCTGAGAAAGTCCAGCACCAAAAGAGGATCTTGAACCAGGTCCTGCCTGGTGAGCCCCAGACAGGATAAAATGTGGTCAGGGGAGGCTTGAGCAGTAGAACACTTAGTGCAGACCACCAATAAAACTCATTGATGACAGATGACCACTGAGGAAGCGAGTAAGTGTGGTTTGATCTAGTCTATTGCTGTCCCGAACCAAAGAGCCGCCTGGGCTCCTACTCTGGTACCATGTGCGTACTGGTGGTACCGTCCAAATGGCCTTGTTATTTGCCTTACATTTAGAAAAAAGCTCCGAATAAGTAAGAGGAGCGACAGTCGTTATGGCCTCTTCAGCACCTGCTTTGGCCAAGCTGTCCGCAATCTCATTTCCAGCAACATCGACATGGGACGGAATCCACTGAAAGTGGATCCGATGGGAAAGGGAGAGTTGTTTTAGTTTCCTTAGGATGTCTGCACTAGCACTGTACCTGACACTATGCCAGTCAGCCAGGTGCTGAATGGCACTTCTACTATCCGAAAAGATCCAGATATCATTAAACCGTGGAAGCGACATGATGGAGTCCAGACCTTCAAGAATTGCAATGAGCTCGCTTCGGAATACCGAGCAGAAGTCCGGATTTCTTCTCTTGATCTTTAACTCCTGATCCCTAAATTTAATGTAAATGCCACTGCCCGATCTGTCATCATCAAGTTTACTGCCGTCCGTATACAACTGAACAGCGTCCATTGGGACATTATTAATTCTTTCGAGAGCTAACTGTTTGAGGTAGCACGGCAATTCCATTTGTTTGCTAACCCGGACAAGAAGGTTAACATGAAAGTGAACCCCATCGAGACCCTCAGAAGGGTCGATAATCTGTGATAAGCTGTGATGCTCTATAGAGCTGGCTAAAAGGTTGCCAGAGACAACCTGTCCAAAGGGACTATCACGTTTGAGCCTCTGGTTACTGCTCCATGATCCCAGGAATTTCGAAGTGCGGTTCTGAAAGCCTAGACTGGAGAGCTTACTGTAATACTTCACCAAACAAGCATTTCTCCTAAGTTTCAAAGGCTGTAGATTAGCTTCATAAAGTACAATATCATTCGGACAGGAACTGCGAAGACCTGTGATGATCCTTGCAGCACTGAGTTGTACACGTTCAAGCCTCTGCAGGTTTGAGTCAGAAGCACTACAAAATATGGGAAAGCCGTATTCCAAAATGGGTCGAATAAGAGAAACATGTGTTTCTAAGGGTACTAGCATCTGTACCCCAATCACGACCCTAGATGTATTTAAGGATATTAATGCGTTTCCTAGCTCTCAGAGTAAGATAATCCAGATGACCATTACCCAGAATCTCAGGATCCAAAATGAAGCCCAAATATTTTGGGTGTTTCTCCACTTCTAGGGGCTGACCATGTAACTATGTTCAAACATGGTGTTCATGGCGTTGTTCATGGCGTTCAAACTAATAGAACTTAATAAAATTTGGAAAAAAGGAAGAAAAAAACAAGAAAAATTAAGTTTGTCCCATGGCCAGTTTTTGGAAGCCTTCTGTTGATCTAAATATATTAATTGTTTGAGGATCATAAAATGGGAAGAAGTTTAAGAGTTCTACTGGTTTTTTACCCTAAGTTCGCGAAACAGAGTTAACATACGATATGTATTTGAATTACTTATTCCGTGAAATCATATAAGATAAATCTTTTAGAGTTTTGGGGTTTTTTTAAGCAGTGGGAGGAAAAGCTCTTTAAACAGAGAAACATAACGACACATAACTTTCATTCCGAACTATTAGTCCATTAGTTATATTAAGGCATAAGAAAATTAATGAAATTATCTTTAAAGAATGATTGCCCGGGTAGATATATAGATATAAAATTTTCATGCATTCCATCAAAAAAATACTGGGCTGCACCCCCGCTCTTCATGTTCATCTGGCCAGACAGAATGCGCTTAGCGCGTTTCTACTGAAATGATTTACAAACAATAAGAAGGAAAGAAATTTCAGCCTAGGCTTCATGCGGAATCCCGCCTTAATTTGGTTAAATAAAGGGAATAACGTAAAGGAAGTAACGCAAGAGGTAAAGTGCGTATCTTGCACTTTACCTCTTGGGTGATCTGGAAAAAAGTGGGTCTCTTGGGTGATATGGCAAAAAAACTGCATTTTTAAGGGAAAAATAAAAAATAAAGGCAAATGTAAATTATAAAACTTATTTCTAATTAAACAGTGGATCAAACAAATCTAATTAAATCTAACTAAACAGTATCTAACAAATATAATTAAACAGTAATCTTATTCAATCCAAACGTGCGAATCACGCAACACTGTGTTATTAATTCTCAATAAAATCAGACGTATAATCAGAAGAAGGTCCGCAGCCTCAAAGTTTCTTTCTTTCTTATTGTTTGTATATCATTTCAGTAGAAACGCGCTAAGCGCATTCTGTCTGGCCAGATGAACATGAAGAGCGGGGTGTGCAGCCCAGTATTTTTTTGATGGAATGCATGAAAAATTTTATATCTATATATCTACCCGGGCAACGCGGGGCAATAATGCTAGTATATATATATATATACAGGGTGTAACGAAACTCTTGGGCAAAACTTTAAGGGGTGATAGTACACATCAAGACAAACAATATTATATAAGAAACTTAGGGTCCCAAACGTCTTCCAAAGGAGATAGACGCCATTAAAGTTTAGGGTCCGAAATTTCAAATGATTATGAAAAATGGAAAAATGGGTCAATTCGTTAGCGGTTTTAGCTAAAATTATTCTTTTTGTCAGTTTTTTCTTGAAAAATAAATTTAAAGATAAAGTAAAAAAAAAATGTCGATAGAGGGCGCTTTAGACTTTGGAGTAACGAACAACTATTATTGACCGTTATTTTTTTTATCACATTAAATGCTTTCAAAAGCTTAGCCTTAAACTTAAATTTTGAGCTCAAAATCTGATTCGTTGCGGGTGGTTAAGTAGCGGAAACGGAATTGTGTTCAGGAGTTGAAATTTGAAACTCCCTCCCTCCTGAACAGAGTTCAGTTATTCCCGATCTTGGTGTCGTAGGACTTTGTGTCGTAGACCAGGCAGCAACTACTACCTCCTAGACGTAAAATAAACTAGAGAGGGATCACAAAATTAAAAAATTTAATCATAATACTAGACATGAGCAATTTCTCCTCTCGAAATAGAAAAAAAAACAATTTGATGTACGCACGTCGTGCGCATGAATGAAGGTTGAATGAATGATGACACGTAGAAAATGGTACACGCATGATTTTCTTGTGGAATCACAAAAACTGCTCGAAAGAGCGCCCACCAGCAAGGATGCAGGCCTCTCACCGCCGGCGGAGGGACTTTCGAACATTAGCAAATACCCCGGACATCTCCCGGATATCGCCTGCTACGACGGCAATTCTCTCAACCAGTTCCTCGTTGGAGTCGACAGGGCTTGCGTAAACAAGACTCTTCATATGGCCCCAGAGGAAGAAGTCTAGACAGGAGAGGTAAAGCGAGCGTGCCGGCCAATTTACCGGACCACCCCGTCCAATCCATCGCCCTGGATATGCTTTATCCAATGCACTTCTCACATTTGCGCTGAAATGTGCAGGCGCTCCATCATGTTGGAACCACATACGAGCCTTTATGTTGGCTGGAACACTTTGCAGCAGAACTGGAAGCACCTCTTGTAGGAATACCAGATACGTTCCGCCGTCCAGGCGCCTTAGCAGAAGATATGGCCCGATCAAATGATCGTGGATAATTCCGGCCAACACATTGACGCTGAAACGGCGTTGATATGTATGAGGGCGGGTAGCGTGTGGGTTAGTGTACGCCCAGTTGTGTGCATTGTGCGCATTGAAAATGCCTTCCCGACTGAAACTGCATTCATCGGTGAACAGCACGTGTGCGGCAAAGTCTGGTTGCACAGCCAATCGTTGGAGGAACCATCGTGAAAAATCGACACGTGGCTGATGGTCGGTTGCTTTCAAGGCGTGCACACGCTGCGCATGATAGGGTCGAAGGTATTCTGCACTCAATACTCGCCAAACCGTCATGTGGCTCACATTTGCAGCATTGGCTACAGTCCGCGTGCTCGTCTCCGATTGCTCCTCGAATTCACGCAACACATGCTCTACAAGTTCCGGTGTTCTGGAACTCCTGGTACGCCCAGTGTCGTGCATCCCACTGAAAAACGAGCCGGTTTCTCTGAGACGCCGATGCAAGCGTTCGAAAGTTTTTCGGTTTGGCAAGTGTCTTGAAGGAAATCGTTCCCCGTACAATCGCCGGGCCTCCAGGGCATTCCCATCTGCAACGCCGTAAATGAAATGGATATCGGCCATTTCTTGACTAGTGTAGCTGGTCATCCTTACAGCCGTCAAAAACGAAAACACGATGAATGCAGACAACCAAAGCTTTTACACCACTTTACATCCTTACATACAGTTAGAACCATACAGTTAAATCCTTGTGTACTACACTTTGCATGCAAATCGGGTGATTTGCATAATCGGGTATTTTGCGAGGAGAAATTGCTCATGTCTGTTATGAATAACTTTTTTTTTGTTTTTTTGTCATCCCTCTCTCGTTTATTTTACGTTTAGTGGGTAATAGTTGCTGCCTGGTCTACGACCGAGCATCCAAAATCGTGAATAACTGAACTGCGCACAGGGGAGGAGGGGGGGGGGGGGTTCAAATTTTACCTCCTGAACACTGTTGAGTTTTCGCGTCATAACCACCCCCAACGATTCAGATTTTGAGCTCAAAATTTAAGTTTAAGTCTAAGCTTTTGAAAGCATTTAATCTGATACAAAAAATAACAGTAAACAATAGTTGTTTGTTACTCCAAAGTCTAAAGCGCCCTCTATCGGCATTTTTTAAACTTTATCTTTAAAATATATTTTCCAGAAAATCTTGACATAAAGAATAATTTAAGCGAAAACAGCAAACGAATCGACAAATTTTCCCGTTTTTTATGGTCATTTGAAATTTCGGACCCTAAACCTTAATGGCGTCTATCTCCTTTGGAAGACGTTTGGGACCCTAAGTTTCCTATATAATATTGTTTGTCTTGATGTGTACTATCACCCCTTAAAGTTTTGCTCAAGAGTTTCGTTACACCCTGTATATATATATATATATATATATGAACTATTGACATTCACATTTGAACTATATATATATATATATATATATAGTTCAAATGTGATGTAAAATCCTGAAAACAAATATAATTTTGGTAAACATTTCCTAACATTTTAAAATATAGGGAATTTTTTTATAAATTTTTAGTACAATTGAGTGCTCACGCCAACCAACCAATGTATTTTAATTTCCTTTATACTATATACCAGAGGTGGAGAATGCGCGGCCTCGTGATCTTCTTGTGCGGCCTTCAAATTATTTTAGGAATTGTTGCTATGTCAGTTATTTATAATTTAATATTATTATTTTTCTATTGTATTTCTTTATAATGTTAAAATTATTTAAAAATACTTCTACTTTATTATTTTTATTTGAAGTATTTAAATATGTAGTTGTTTATTAAAATTTAAAAAATTGGATATATATATATATGTGCTTACATAAATAAAAATACCAACAGTGAAATATTAAAAATTACAGTGGTATCTATGAATCTTATAATTTTATAAAAAAAATTAATAATTAATGATTAATGTTATAACAAGTTTTTACCCTTATGTGAATACAAAAATATTTTACATTGTAACTTTTTAAGTCAAATAGTAAATAAATAAGGACTTAATTTTTTGTTGTTATTTTTCTATATAATGCACCAAATTGTTAAAACTATACCTAACTATAATAATTTCATAAAAGTCGCATTTATAGGTACATCAACGTATGCGGCCTCCTTTGTATCTACCTAATTTACATGTGACCTCTGATGGTAAAAAGGTTCTTCACCTCTGCTATATACTATTGTGATACTTACCTGTGTTCTGAACTAAAAGTTTTACAAAATTTCCAAAAATCAATGAAATATTTACAGGTATTCATCGACTTACGACCGAGACATTGGTCGTAAGTTGAATGGGTCGAAAGTCGAGTTTTAAACATTTTTTTTTATATATGTACATATATATATATATTTTACTTTCATACATTCATACGTAATTTAAAATATATTGTACTTTATTTAGAAGACATAAATTATTCTTTGCCATCACTACTTATTATGTTAGTATAATCCATTGGTTCAGAATTTGTGACAGAAGATACAATGCAAGTCTTTTTTAAACAAAGTTATCGAATTGAGTTTGAAAATTTTCCTTGTACTCTTTGACAAAAAAAAAAAAAACAAAAAAAAAAACGCACCGAGAAGGGGTTATGCAAATTGGTCACAAATTGATATGCATATAGGTTTCGATGGAAAATGCAAAATTTTAAAGTTTGGCGGCCAATAAATGAACACGTGGCGCTGCAGCGCATCTTAACTGCGCAATTGGCAGGATATTAAAGAGGAGGAATTTCGATTCCAAGTCATAAATTCGCAAATTTCATTCCGTGTACTCAGGTAGACAGTAACTATGCCTCGCATACAGGTGCGCGAACAATATGTGCAGATGTCAGCATTTGAGAGAGGACGTGTAGTTGGACTCAAATAAGCCGGTTGGTCTAATCGCCGAATAGCTCGACATTTGGATAGGCCACTATTAGACGATGTTGACAGGAATTGGTGAACCATGGCCGAACACAGCGTCAAGGAGGAAGGGGTCGGCCTAGAGAAACGACAGAACGTGAGGACCGAGCAATCGTCCCATTTCGTCCAATAACTCTTTCTTGGTGAGTTTTTTTCTTTCTTTTGTCTAAGAGTGGTAGCTAGGCAGATTTTCCTGACACTAGTGAATCTTTCTTCATTTGGATCCATTGCTTCTAATTGTTGTAGTAATTAATATAGTGAAAAGCTGAAGACATTTCTTTCAAAACAAAATTTTTTTATTGGACTTCGGCTTCATTTCTAAGTCTACTACACTTTTTTTGGCACATTTACTATTTCCAGTCATACTGGGAATAAAATTATGTATGCACTTAACTTCACAGATAAAAATCGAACCACTACATATTTAACAATACAAAATAATTAGTAATATTTTTATGTAATAACTAGCGGCCCGTCCCGACTTTGTCCGGGTTGAACAAAATATTATACCAGTAAATTTCCAGTTGATAGCCAATAAATTGTAAATCTTTTTTTACCTTAAATGTCCAATAAAATACGTAGTTCCAAATGTAGTTTTCTTCAATAAACTCTTTAACGTTGCCAGTTTCAAAAATCCTTTTTGTATTTATCAATAACTCCTCTACTTGAATCTTTAAAATATTAAACCTTTTCCTTACGGGGTGGGATAGCATATATCCGAAGCACATACTCTCGAAAAATACAGTGTGATGTCGGCAAAGATATAGTCTCGAATTCCACTTCGTTGTCACTTTCCTAACGTCTTTGCCCCCAAAGAACAATTGGGTGACATTCTGGGAACGGAGGGTCAATCTTGCCGAAAAGGACTGAATAATAATCTTTTGTCGTTCTAGCTAGAGGCTATTTCTTTTTAGGCGAGAGACATCAGAAGGGCGGTTCACCCGCGGTTCATCCATTTTCAGACTTTTGAGAGATGAAAGAGGCACGGAGTGCCGATGAACTACTATTGAAATTCTTCTTCAATAGTAAGAAAGCAATAATAAAGCAATTAACCACTCTTTCCCCTGACCCCCCACGCTGAATATCCCCCACGTAAAATGGGGATAGGAAGTAGATAACATTTTTCCGTTGTAAAGAGCGATTTCGAAAAACGGACCCCGTAAGCTAAAGGGTGTTGCTATGGTTACTTGACTGCGGTTGACAAAGGAAACGATGTAAGGTACATTTTAATGTACAAAAGTTGTACATTACCCTCCACATACAAAATCTGCTCTCTCTCTTTGTATATTATTATAGAAGTATAGATACACATTGGTATCCCAAAATTAGAATAAGAGATGAAATAAAAATACAAAAATAAAAAAGGATTTTAAGTAAAGAATTTTTTAAAAATTATTTTAAGCACCTAAAATAATATTCAAATTAATATTACGTTATTTATTAATTAAAGTTAATTTTTTAAAAGAAAGAGGTGTGCTTGAAACCGTAGTTATATTTAAAAATAAAAAAGGATTTTAAGTAAAGAATGTATTTTTAATTATTTTAAGCACCTAAAATAGTATTCAAATTAATATTACGTTAGTTATTAATTAAAGTTAATTTTTTAAAAGAGAGAGGTTAAGAGATGAAATAAAAATACAAAAATAAAAAAAGGATTTTATGTAAATAATGTTTTTTTAAAAATAATATTAAAATTTTTTTCAAATAATATTCCTAAAATAATATTCAAATTAATATTACGTTAGTAAATAATTAAAGTTAATTTTTTAAAAGAAAAAGGCGTGCCGGAGAACGGCTAGGTTCGAACCACTATCGTCAGAACAGAAGCCCACCGCGATAGCACCACGCTAAGGATCGTTGAAGACTTCGGCACAAAAAGCGGTAGAGGACAGTAGCGGTAACAATGGAGATTGTTAGGATTAGGCCCCTAACTTTATTTCTACCGATCAGATATACATAATATATAGCCTATGTCCATCTGGAATAATGTACCTTTCAAACAGTGAAAGAATTTTTCAAATAGGTGCAGTGGTTCTGGAGATTACCCTCCACGTACAAAATCGCTCTCTCTTTATATATAAGTATATATTTTTTAAAAGAAAGGCATGCCGGAGAAAGGCTAGGTTCGAACCACTATCGTCAGAACAGATAGCACCACGATAAGGATCGTTGAAGACTTCGACACAAAAAGCGGTAGAGGACAGTAGCGGTAACAATGGAGATTGTTAGGATTAAGCCCCTAACTTTATTTCTACTGATTAGATATACATAATATATAGCCTATGTCCATCTGGAATAATGTACCTTTCAAACAGTGAAAGGATTTTTCAAATAGGTACAGTGGTTCTGAAGATTACCCTCCACGTACAAAATCGCCCTCTCTCTTTATATATAAGTATAGATAGCACCACGCTAAGGATCGTTGAAGACTTCGGCACAAAAAGCGGTAGAGGACAGTAGCGGTAACAATGGAGATTGTTAGGATTAAGCCCCTAACTTTATTTCTACTGATTAGATATACATAATATATAGCCTATGTCCATCTGGAATAATGTACCTTTCAAACAGTGAAAGAATTTTTCAAATAGGTACAGTGGTTCTGAAGATTACCCTCCACGTACAAAATCGCCCTCTCTCTTTATATATAAGCATAGATGAGAAGCGATGACTGCACACTTGTTTTGTTAACTCTCGAATGAAGGTTTATTTGATTTATCGTGTGAATATCGAATCTAATGCATCATGCATTTTTATTATTGCGTCATAAATTTGTGCAGTATTGCAGAATATTGCATCATATTTTTTTAATAATTATGTTATATATATATATATATATATATATATATATGTATGTACTGTACACTCGAGGAACATTATTTTTGAGAAAAAAAATAGAAATAAGTAAAAAAAAAAAAAAAAAAATCGGTCGTAAGTGCGAGCGGTCGTAAGTCGAGGAACACCTGTATAATAAAAAGTGAAAAAACACTAGTTTTTTTGAAAAAAATTATCTATTCATAAGGAAAGGTACATGTAGAACTATTCATTTAACACTCATGGCTTAGCTTTTAATTCAAAATATAGTAATATGTAAAACACTATTTCGAAATTTCATTCAACTGTATTGAAAAATTTCAAAATTATTAGCTTTTTCGTTTACAAAAGAAACTGAAAAATGAGTTTTCTAGAAAATGCATTCAAATATGCTACTTCCGGTCTTTTAATATAGCTTCCGGTTTGTTAAATTGGTCATTAAGTTCTAATCCGATGATTGTACGAACAAAAGTAAAGCGGTTTTAGAATCCTAAGTGACCTTTGAAATAGAGCAATAAAATTGTTTTTCAAAATTTTGCACCAAAACAATCATCTCAACGTAAGCAGATAGGTTAAAAAAAAGTCGGTATTTCATGGCAGAATGATCAATCGGGATTATCACGTTACATATAGACCTTCGCTATTACCTATTAATTTCGTAGGTGGGGATCAAAACTGCATCTGAAATGTTGACGAATTTGTGAGAATATTGGAGGGAAAGGAGTAAAATCAAGTTGATGCAGAGGGTATGGATAAACACTTTCGTCGACTCTGTACAATGTACACTTGAATACCATTTGTTTATTTTTCTATCGAAAAAAATCGTTGCGGTTCATAAAACTATTGAAAATTTTAATGACGGTGATTAAATTTAGTTTTCTACTAGAAAGTTGTTCAGAGTGATGTTTCAATATTTTCATTGCATCGTTAACGAAGCTATCCTTTGGGTGTACTGTAAATTAAAAAAAAAAATTTGCAGGAGAGAAGGAACTAAATCCTCTGCGTTTAATTCCTTCTTTAAGAAATTACGGTAGTTCATAATTATCCTAGAACAATTTTTTTGCTTACAGTACTATATTTTCCACATATTTTTAGGTCCCACGAACCAAAAAATATTTATATTTCCCATCATTTAACTTCCTTCTCTCTAGTTTCAACCGATAGCTCTCGCTAACGGCCTCTAAAATGCAGAGTTGATCCTCTCTGATAAAATACTCTAAACTTAAGGCCTGGAACTCTCGGATCCTGAACCCTACGCACATCTCTGACGACTTTCCTTTCCAAACAGCTTCTCCTATTTCCCCAATTCATTACATGTTTGTACCGTCAGATAAAACTGCTTTAGAGGGCTTGGCCCAGGAAAAGCAGTTTCTCCTGCAACTTCCTGTTGTCTTCCGATGATTCTCTGAGGACGTGTTCATCTTGGGTTCCAGATGAACCTCGTTTGGTGATCATACGAAAGCTTTCTTAACCACTTGGTAAAATTTTCCTCGCCACAGCGACCAAAACTAAGGCCCGAGATAGTCTAGTGGTAGCGTGTCGGCTTTCGGTGCCGAGGGTGCTCGGATCGAATTCCGACAAGCGCCATTAAATATTTCCGTGTCTAGGCCGGATATCGGCACGTTAAATCCGTAAGCAGGGAAGTCCTTCTATGAGGTCAGTGGGGGTGGGAAAGGGTATGATGCCCCCCAGATGTCGGCCCTGGGGTTGCTCGGTCAAAATTGAGGTGGCACATAGCTCAACTCCTTCGACCCTTGTGGTGCCTTTATAAACCGGGGCCGCAACCCCCAGCCAGCTAGCCTGTTGTTGTGTTGTTGTTTCCAATCCCCTTGATGTAGGAAAGCCTACACCAATTCCAAGGGAGGTTCTTAGAGAAGGTTCTTAGAGAAGGGCAGTAAGCAGCTTTACTTTAAGGCGAGGTACCACTAGGGCTGAAGTCTGACTTGACCTCGAAGAACATCGGTCCCGTAATTTTGAACCGAGTCAAGTGACGAGACCGGAACACTTGACCCCGCACCTCCAGAGCTAAATTTGAGAACTTGGAGGACATTGTAGCCACGACCTATTTTACGTGCCCCGGCCACCATTAGTGAACACGGCGGTGGATTTGCAACGACGAGCATCGAACCAGGGACGTTCAGATCACTGGCCTACTGCTCTTGCCAACTGGGCCACCGCGCCCCGCCCGCTAGCCTTTATACACCTGGTCTGGAATACTTCCGGCCAGGGGGGCATTAGAGAGAACAACAACAGAGAAACCTTATTTATTTACGTGGAACTCGTGTTAAAACTGATTGACACCGAAAGCTATAGAGGTTAAAAAAATTACCAGCCTGTAGATACTAGTTCAGTGGAGTTCAGTTTGTTACACTGGTGTAAGAAATTAAGAAAATTTGCAGACTTGCTTGATTATCTAAAGAACTACTGTACCGATTTTAATGAAATTTGATATGTACATACATTGATACAATACAAAACAAATAACCATTCAATAATTGTAATACACACGCATGATCTTGAGTAACACTCGTTGGAGTCGGAAGTTATGAAACAGCGGTTGCAGAATAAACTAAAAAATGGGTTAATAGATGGGTTAATAGGGGGTATGGTCCCCTCTTACAGATATACAGGTCTCGCAGCGTGATTTCATACTTGAAATAAGGCAGTTTATCATTTCCTGTGGCAATTGGTCCCACTCGTTCAGCAACGCTGTTTTCATTCCCTGGATGGTTCTTGGAGGGGGGGGGGGTGCGAGTTGCAATTACCCTCTCCAGAGCGTCCCAGGCATTCTCTATAGGGTTAAGGTCTGGAGATCTGGCTGGCCAATCCATCCGGCGAATATCCTCACTCTCTAGAAATTCGTCGACCAGAAGAGCTCTATGTGGCCTCGCGTTATCGCCCATTAAAATGAACTCAGGGCCAACTGCACCCCTGAAAAGGCGAACATAGGGCTCCAAGACCTCATCCCTATACCTCACACCAGTTACAGTGCCTCTTTCAAAGACATGGAGAGGTGTGCGGCCATCCAACATGATGCCTACCCAGACCATTAAACCTCCTCCACCATAATGGTCGATTTCGCGGACATTGGAGGGTAGGTAGCGTGTCCCTGGTTCTCTCCATATGAGCGTACGACGAGAATCGGTATTTAGGCTGACTTTTATGTACGAAATATTTGAACAAAACACGAAATTTTTGAACAACTCAGATCAAAATAAGCCTCTGGCTAAAATGCCCAGTTGACTTTCGCTATCTGGGTATCTCGTTTTAAAAAATAATAAATAAAATCGTGCTTACTCCATTAAGAACATCCCATTGTAACATCAACCGAGCTTTCTTTGCACATTCCTGGAATAGTAGAAACAAGACATTAGAACTCACGCCCAGAAAAAAAGATGAGTAAATATACAAAACGTATACTATTTACTTTCGTATATATATATATATATATATATATATATATATATATACAAATATATGTCTACAAGGACACATAATCATTCTGACGAACCATATCAATAAAGTGAAAAAAATTAGCACCAAATTTATTATTACATATTTCGATTAACTTCAGTTATTTCATTTCGTCTATTTCGAGCTGTAATCGAATGAAGAATTTCAGTTTTTAGGACGTTAACATGATGAAATTATTAAATAGTCGAAAACGCAGTTTTTAAATCTATTATGCAAAACAACTATTATGTCCCACTCTTTTCACAGTGGTAACAACGAACTGTTCTTTTCGCTCGAATAATTGAAGAACCGCTAGATGGCGCTCATTAGTATCGCCCTACATACTTGATAAAAAAAACAAAAAACAACCCAGTTTTGACCTAGACATGTATAATAGGTAAGACATAGTTATTCGTTCCAAAACCACAGATATATTCGGATCAATTTCTAACGAAAAATGTTGCATTATAATTGATAATTATCAGAGGGCCAAAACTGTATCAACCCTTAGGGCCTGTTCACATAGAATCTATTAGAGTCAGCGTTAGGCCTATATTACACTATGAAAGGTCTTATACAAAGATCTTTTATAAAAGTTATTTCCATCTTTTATAAAAGTTATAAAAGAAATGCCATGACCTCAAAATACCCCTATTACACTATCAAAGTTCTTTGACAAAGATCTTTATAAAAGCTTTTTTTTTTGGGGGGGGGGGGTAAACCCCTTAAAATTTGAGCTCTCAAAAAAAATATTTATTGACGAGCACCTAGGGCTTAAGGGGAACCACCATACAAAATTTCAGCTTTTTAGGCCCTATGGTTCCAAAGATGGATGTTTTTTTCAGTGGATGTTTTTTAGAGGCGGAGGGGGTTAGGCCCCTTTTAACCCCCTTAAAATTTGTATTTAAAAAAAATATTTCTTAGTGGGCACGTAGAGCTTAGGAGTAACCACCGTGCAAAATTACAGCATCCTAAGATTTTGCTTCGAAGATTTGCGTTTGTCTTAACATACTCATTTTGAACATTTTACCTGTATTTCTGTTTTGTCATTAGTACGCAGTTTTTAATTAGAGCTAAAATTATTTCGAATCGAAATCTTGTTCTTCATCTGCCGAGTTTTCCACACATTTGTTATTTTTTTTTAACATGCTATTGCTCGAAATGTTGTTTATAACATCCGGGCACCGAAATCTTTTATAAAACTGACGAAGAGCCCAACTTTTATAAAAGACCTTTTATAAAATTTATCTTTTATCAAAGTTGAGGTATTGCACTGTCATATTTCTCGTCAAACTTCTTTTATAAAAGATCTTTGTCAAAGAACTTTGATGGTGTAATATAGGCCTTACTCGTATTGACATATTTTAAACCAATCACAGACCTCAACAATTTCGTGGCTAATCGTTTGGAGGCTTGTAATTGGTTAAATATAATTCAAGACGACTAACGCTGACGCTGACGGATTCTGTGTGAACAGGCCCTAACTGTTATACAATTAGTAGCATACGAGACATCACCCTTTTCAACTAGCTTCCAACTTGGCAAAATTTATCGCCTTCGTTGTCAAAACTGATCACGAATCTCATTGTACTATAGGTACGAATCGTTGTTGGAGCAAGGTCTCGATAGCACAGGAAGTTCTAGGGCGAGTGTAAACGCCTGATCCATCTACGTAAACCTAGCTTCTTTACTTATAAGTCGTGTTAATAAGAAAAAAAAAGAAATTATATTGATCTTTCATAACTGCGCGGAAGAAATGACCGTGCGGTTACCGAAAGAAAATACTAAACATTGCATATATGCTTAAAAAAATAATCTGGAACTCTTAGGCCCTGTTCACATAGGAGTCCGTTGCGGAGCGTTAAAGTATTGAAATATATTTAACCAATCACAAACCTCCAAACGATTAGCAATGAAATTTTTAACGCCTATGATTGGTTTATTTTCGTCTAAACGTCATCTTTCCTTTAACGCTCCGCTACCGGACTTCTATGTGAACAGGCCCTTAAAGTTTACTTACGTCGGATCCATCAAGCAACAAACCAAATCCTCCATTCATAGCTTCACCCCTACAAAAATAAAGACTATATTAATATCACACTTAGGACACAAATATAAATACACAGATATATAATTTTAAATTTAGATTTCACAAATTTTTTACACAGATATATAGGGTAAGTCAAAATGAATGCCCCAATTTCATAGGTGTACTGCGCAAAATGTAATCAATGTATTCATTCAAAATATACATACATGCAGAGGTAATATACAAAAGTGACGTAGTTTGTAATGTTACGGGGTTATTGTTTTGGGTACGGTGGATTGCTCGTGTGTCTACCGTAGACAATGCACTGTTACCTTGGCCATCACGATCCTCAGATCTCACCCCATGCGATTTTTTTCTGTGGGATTTCGTAAAGGATCGCGTGTATGTGCCTCCAGGTCCAACGACCATGACTGATTTAAAGCCCGTATCACAGCTGCTACAGCCAGCATCGATACAGACATGCTGCACAAAGTTTGGCAAGAATTACATTTCAGAGTTGATACATGCCGTATAACAAAAGGAGCGCATATCGAACATTTGTGAGGAGTACATTCAAAATTTTTGTACATTACCTCTGCATGTATGTATATTTTGAAGGAATACATTGATTACACTTTGCGTAGTAAACCTATAAATTGGGGCATTCATTTTAACTTACCCTGTAGATTAAATTTAGCTAATATTGTATGAAACGCCCCTTAGTAAGAGGGTCATGTAAAAAGCAAAGATAGTCATATCCCAGTGTATCTCAAAACCTTGGACCTCAGAGGTATTTTCAACAAGTATGCTGGATGGGACAAATTCCAAAAACGGATATCTCTCCATATTTTTACCGACCAATTCCCGACTGAGTCGGTTCCCAGTGTTTTTCCCGATTTGAGGTGCACAATTTAGATAGTTGCTATAGTTAGCTATTGTTATCACTCTTTCTATAGCTAATTCTTAATAGAAGTGGTGACAGATCACCGTATAAAAAATCTTCCTCCGTGATTATTATATTCTTAATACAGAGTTTCGCTTTCAGCTTGATTCGGGAGAGTTATGAGTGTCCTGTGGTTAGTTTTGCGGCTTACGTTTGCCCGAATTCCAAAACTTTGATGTAAATACAAATGAACTTTTAAATAGTAAGGTGAATTAAATTTTTACTGTGAATGTTTGAATAGCAGATATCAATCAGCATTCCAAAGCTCTATTCTCCTTATTATCATAACTAAGGGCCTGTTCACATAGAATCCGTCAGCGTCAGCGTTAGTCGTATTGACATTTTAAACCAATCACAGACCTTCACAATTTCGTGGCTAATCGTTTGGAGGTTTGTAAATGGTTGAATTAATTTCAATACTAGTAAGGGCCTGTTCACGTAGAAGTCCGGTAGCGGAAGCGTTAAAGTATTGAAATATATTTAACCAGTGAAAAACCTCCAAACGATTAGCAACAAAATTTTTAACGCCTATGATTGGTTTATTTCCATCTCAGCGCCATCTTCCGCTACCGGACTCCTATGTGAACAGGCTCTAACACTGACGCTGATGAATTCAATGTGAACAGGCCCTAATGGAGATCGAAACACCGTCTGGCGTCTCGTGTATGTAGGCAAATTTCCCCCAAATGTACGAAACATTGCATTCGATTCTAACAGACGATTACTTAGACCTAGTGTTAGTTGCCACGTAGGAACTTGTATTAAAGACTATCCATTGAAGCAGGATACTAAAATATTACAATTTTCTAAATTTAATTAAATCAACTATCCTAAGTAGGCCTCATCAAATTGACAAAGTCTTACTTGGTGCTCAAGATAAGATGAGAGCGACTGCATTTAGAAATTGTTTCCTATGATCATTTGGAATTGTTTAACTGAACAAAGTATTACTAGTTGACCGCGTACATGAAAAAGAATAGGTCACACACGCGCAAAGTCCTCACGTTGGTAAAAACTTTGCAAAGTTTTTAAAATCCGACATTCAAATACTAATATGACATTTCGAAGCACTCTTGAATTAAGTAAAAGAAGTTTCACAAAGAAACTGGCTACTTTTGCTGCAGCATTAAATGGACTGGATTTACTAAAGTATGTCTTCTATTCACAAGAGTGACCTTTTCAAAACCTTCCAGTAATGCTATTTAAGAAACTGAAATAACAACTAGAAGTAAAATTCACAATTTTTTTTAAGCAATTGAAGTAAGTCAAAATTTTGATTACTAACCGTGCATTTAAATCATTTTTATAATTTTTAGCTTGGATTTCTTTAAAACGCTTTCATTTCACAAATTTAAAACGTCCTGGCGTCGGCCGAGCGACTAATATGCAAGTATTTGGAGCCAGAAGTCGTTTGCGCGATCGAATTACGAGGTAGGGATAGGTGTTTGTAGTCGCTAGGAATCACCTTTATGCTGTTGGTGCGACTCAGCTTGCATTTTTTTTGCCCGTTTGTTGTAAAAATTTACTGAACCACTATCATTCAACCAGTTTTTGACTTTTGGTGAGCTATTCGTAAATTTCGTTTTATTGCCTGTACAGTTTGTTCTTCTTCCACTACAATTTTATAAATTCCCGTGTTGTACAAGTTTTTGTGCCATTTCGGTAAAAAACGTAAATACGAGGATCTACTGTATTTGAATTATTAGATCCTAAAATTACCTCAATCAATTCCAGGGGCGGCTCCAGTCCAGAGTTTTTTTTTTTTGGGGGGGGGGCAACGTCGGCTCCTAGGGTTATATATATATATATATATATATATATATATACATATATATAAAAGAAATAAACATCATCTCATTTTAAATTTAAACTCATTTAGTATTAGGTCTACGATTATGCAATTTTAGGCTATGAAAAAAAAAATATGCTGGGCTTTTTTTTTTTTTTGGCGGGGGGCAGTATGGATAATTCATCCCCCCCTTGAGCCGCTATTGATTAATTCTTTGAAAATATCCCAGTGATGGTGATAACGCCATCGAAAAAAATATATACTACAGCTCTAAACATTAACTATTATGATATTCTTGTATAAACATGGCATTTTTTGTGTGGGAATTCATACACCTGAGCTTAGAGTATTCCTGCCTTATCTAAAACAAAACAACCTTTTTTTGGAGTTGGAATGGAGTTCGTTTTAATGAGGAACCACCCATAAAGAAATGAAATCCTAATTTATTTATTCTGTTTCTAGCAGCTGCTCATTTAGGAAAATATTCGGTCTCTCCACGAAAGGACGTCATAATATTTTCCTGGTAAACATAATTGAATTGGGTGAGATTATCATGATTAGGAGAAAAAACAAAATTATCAGAAAATAAACATGGCTTATCATTAAGGCTGGTGTACTAACCCTATTGGATTCGCTCACCTCAATGTCAACCTATGGAGAAAATGTGTCCAAGGATTGCCGACTTGGATTGAAAGATTTAAAAAAAAAATGTTCTCCGTAATAGAGAAAAAAGAAGGATATCTTGGGGCATTTTTCGTTTTTAAAGAAAATGCATATAATATTTCAAAATTTAAATTATTCGGGGGAAAAATCGTAGTGTGTTTTAAACGCTCCTAAATTTCTTTCCGTGGACGAAATTTCTAAAATGAATCCTGTTGCAAGGTGCAGAAAAGTTCGGGCTATATGAAAATAGCCATTTTTACCATGTTTTTATTAACTCGCTTTCTTGTTTGTGTGTGTGTTTGTCCAGTGCAAATCTTGCAATCGATTTTTAACTAACTTCCCGACTAGCTAGACATTTGAAACTTTTAGAATAGCTCAGAACACGATGACAATGCATTATTTTAATGATTTTAGCCATCTTTAAGCAGGTGTGAATTCATTTTCAGTTAATTTTGCTTTGTAGACTGGTGCAGCCATCTATCGGCCGGGACGGGAACGAAAGGTTAAACGCAAGTTAACTTCCAATAAACTTCATTTTCTTTCAAGTTGAAGGGATAATTCATCAAAAAAAACTTTTAAAAAAGTATTTATTAATACATAGAATTGTCAAGTTTATATGATTCAACGAAATATTTAAAAACATGGTATATAAAAAGTTCTTTTTATCTTGTAATTATTGTTGGATTCTCAGCATTTACGTAGCTCTCAATAGTACACACGTTTTCTCCATAGGTTAACAATGAGGTATGCGAATCGAATAGGGTTAGTACACAGCAGCCATAATTATAAGCATTGCTGAGCGAGTAGCTTTGTGTAAAGTAGAGCTCTTTCATCAACAAGCAAATGCGAAATTAACCTGTACGATTTTAAACAGCTAAAAATGCGAAAGTGTGTTGATGGATATTTGTAAAAATGAAAGTTCCCTCTGGTATTCATTGAACATTTTTTAATAATTTCGGTAATTTCGGGAGGGGAAGAACTTGGAATAGTGGCAGCAGAGGGGAGACTAGAAGGCATTGAGCGTACGGAGAACCATACAATCATACTCCTCATCTTTTAAGTTATCCTTAGGGAAAAACTGAGTTTCGTAAGAATCAGCGAGAGCTTCAGCTTTAGAGTGATTGTCAAACGCTACGCCATTAATGTCGTGGATGCGAAGAAAATTTTTATTGTTATTATTTCTAAGAATTGCTTGTAGTTTCCAAAGAGAATTATCCTGACGGATGAGGTTATTAATGAAGAAATAAGAACTCAATATGTTTTTGCCACGAATTTTTTTTTTCTGTTATCAACTCGTAGCTTTTCTTCGTTGGTTGTCGTCAGTCAGCTGCTTCTACATATGATCAAAATTACTTCATAAATTATTAATGCATGTTATCGACGTTCAGTTCTGAATATGTTTGAAAATTTGCAAGTTTGCACCAGTATGCCTGACACGGTTTTTCTTCTTTTTTCGAATCTTGAATAGGTTCTGAGCAAAATATGGCCGTTTAGAGGAGTGGCTGTCTAGAGAAATTTCACTCTATTCCATATATGGTATAAATTCTATATTTTCCTTTTCGTTGATTCTATTGCCCCCTGGCCGGAAGTATTCCAGACCAGCTCCATATAGGCTAGCGTCCTGAGGGGTGCGGCTCCGGTTTATAATGGCACCACAAGGTTCGAAGTCCGTTTTAGCAAGGGCCACCTTACTTTTGACAGAGCCCCCCCCAGGGGCGACATCTGGGGGGGTTGGTTCGTACCCTCTCCCAACCTCTCTGACCTTATAGAAGGACTTTTCAGTCTACGGATTTAACGTGCCCTTTCCGGCCTAGATAAGGAGGTATTTAATGGCGCTTGTCGGAATTCGATCCAAGCGCCGAAAGCCGACGCGCTACCACAAGGCTATCTCGGGCCCCGTATTTTCAATCTAAGACCCGGTTTAAAACCTGGCTCTGGGAATCTATAGTTCCAACAAGCATTTGAAATTAACTTTAAGGATTTGAAATTAATTAATGATTTTAAGGTTTCCGGGGAGTATCCATTAAAGAGAAGGGAAGACATTGTCTCATAATCCTTAATTCTTGAAACTTTTGTAAAAAATTTTAATATGAATAGAGGAAAGAGAAATATCCAGAGATTAATTTTTAATCTCTTTTTGAATATTATGAACACATTTTCAAAGTAGGTAATTTTTTTCATACAACTTGAGTAATTTCTTTCTATATATTCTTACCATCCAACACCTCCTCCATTATGAAGCGCTACCCAGGTGGCACCTCGAAAAGCGTCCCCAATGCAGTTTTGAACAGCCATATCTATTGAAATATTATGCACTATTAGTGCCATGGTTTGAAAAATATCTATGGCATATTAAATATCTATAAAATCGCCAAGCATTTGAAAGTAAAATATGGCATTTTTTAAAGGGAATATATCCTTATTGTTATAACACTATGAGTGGGTGAAAGACAAAAAAATTTTACACTAGACGCATAACGTAATGTTTTTTAAAAAATAAATTTATCTTTATATAAAATCATAACACTTGTAAAATATTCTTATATCATTTGAAAACTTCTTTTAAAAATTATAAAATTGAAATTTTGGAGAACATTTAGTTTTGATATACCTACAGAACCAACTACTTTATTTAAATATTTTTTTTTTGCTTTTTGCGTAGGTAAGGTTTCAAAATAATTTCTAGCAGGATTTAAAAAAAGTTTATGTAGTTAATTTTTAATCGTTTCGAAGAGCAAAAATATCATTTTTGCTACGAGGCAAATATTTTCCGATATTTTCAGAAATAGGACCCCTGTATTCAAAATGAAATGAATATCTTTATTAGAGATCTTCAGTAATAAATATAACATTTAAACAAAAAAAAAATGCTTACTGAAAGACATATTTGGAACTTTAAACTGTATTTTTGTTAATTCTTTGTCCCTCCAAATGAAGGAAGTTGAGGTTTATTTATAAAATCATACGACTTAAAAGATAGTTTAAGATTCATATTTTTAAGAGGCCTTTATTTCTGTTACGTTTTAATAATTTTCTTAGTGCCATTTCGTAATAATATACTCTTAAAAACACCACTTTTGTCCAAAGCAAAAATATCCAAATATTTTATGTGTATCGCTTTGGTAAATCAATCAGCAATCAATCAACATTCAAATCAATCATCAATCAAAATTGTGTTAGCGAATGTTTATGGACATTAATTAATAACTTCAGAAAAGTTCACCGGGTACAAGAAACAAAGGAAAATTTAGATCTTAATTAAAATTTAACCCCGTTATTTTACAGGATGTATATTTACAGGCTTTTAAAAAATATCAAAATGTTTGTAACTACAAAGATTTCTCGTACAAACATAATGTAATAAGTTTACCGGGTACAAGAAACGAAGGAAAAATTTAGGTATCAATTAAAATTTAACCCCTTAACGTTATTTTAAATTATGTGTATTATATGGTTTTAAAAATATCAAAATGTTTGTAACTACATAATTTCTCGTACAAACATAATGAAATAAGTAAAGTTCATTCTTTTACCTGCGCAGAAAGCTGACCCGTCACTAATATTTGACGTCTCTCTGAAAGGACTGTCTGTTCCACTAACATCATGGTGATCTCTGCTCAAGACCACGGGGCTCTATATAGAAAGAGAGTAAGAAGAGAATGATAGTTGAAAGTATTTAGAATGGCCGATAATGAGTCCCATTATCAAACGTTTTCAATTAGCCACCCTTTTCCTTCCACTCAAAGTGACTGGCAGGAGATTCGAACACCAGAACTCCTTTCTTTCTGCTGTAACTTAATGGTGTTAAGCCATTATTATGAACTTCACATACCACTTAAATTACTTTTTCAATATTGTTCAACCTTATTATCACTAACTGGTCTTAAACACGTTTTACGAGATGGTAGACATATACACATAGCATTGAAATTCCGCCCGTCTGTCTGCTTGTTCCTCATACAATCTTAAATCCCTTGAACAACCTAAATCACATTTTGGACACTGATTCTCTCAATGAGCTTACGGAAAATAATGACAACCCAATATTATTATTAGTAAATAAAGACAAAATTAAAGTTGGACACTTAAAACATTCTCCCACTCACTCATTCCCTTGGTATCACCATTTAAAATTCTTATCCGGAATTTAAGTTATTTGAAGTTACCAAATACGTGATTTTGAATTCAATCTTTCTGAAGCCCAGGGCAGACTAGTGGTTAGCGCGTCGAGATTCAGTATTGAGGGTGCTCGGATCGAACCCCGAAAAGCGTCACTGAATGACCTTGTGCCTACACCGGGCATGTGCACTATAAATCTGTTGGCCGAAAAATCCCTCCGTGTGGTTTGTAAGGGTGGGAAGAGGGCAAAATCCCACCTGATGCTGCCTTTGGGGATGCTCGATCTAAACTGAGGTATATTAGTATTGCATTGAAGTGTCATTAATCAATGTTGGGTCATTCTACGGTGGTCCCATTACAAGAAACCAACAACTCCAGTGGTATCCAATGCGCGGAAGACAACGTGCCTTCCGCGTTGGCAAAAAAAATAAATAAATCGTTTTTTTTGTAATTGAAGTCAAACGTTTAAGAAAAAAGCAGTTAGTTTTTAAAATTTTCGATTTTTCAGCAGTTACTTTTTTAACACGGCATTAAATTATTGACATCTATCGCTAAAAATATGGTATATTTAAAATTGTTGTAAGAAAAAATTTATAAAGGTTGTTTTAAATATGCATTTGCTAGACCAGGGTTTCCCAAACTTTTCCTGCGAGGGAACATTTCATAAATCCTGAAATTTTAATGGAACACCTTGTTTATTTTGTAGGATACATAATAACACATAATCAATAAAATTTTTAAAAAAATGAGAAAAACATTAATTATTTATTTAGTAATTATTTAAATTTTACAACTTAATACTTAAAATAGAATAAATTTCTTAATGACTTGGATTAAGTTGGGCCCTTGAATTGCAAATCTTCTTGATATCAGGCAGATCATATCTCTGTCAAACATGACCATCATGAATTAAAATTAAAAAAAAAATTCAGGTAGTCTCTATTAACGGAACTACCGCGGGTTATTATCGTAGGATTACTTATTGTTGCTTACCTCTTCTTTTTTTCGCTTTTTTTGTCAGTAAAATTCCTACATACGAATTAGTGATAACCCTATGCAGAATAGGTCTATGGTCAGAAAAATAAGTTACATATGTCAGAAAATCGGGATAATGTGTCAATAAATGAGTTTCCCGGTGTACTCGGATAGTTGGTCGGAACCATATCTAAATTAAAACTCTTGATTTATAACTCGCGACGACGGTTTTAACGTCTGAAATTTTGCTTTACCGCGGACCGTTATGGAGGAACGTAATCCTACGTTAAAATATGCATGAATACTTAATTTTTTTAGACATTTTAGAGCCTTAATCCGTTAAACATGTTTGAATTTCTTGTAGCCGTTGCAGGATATAAAAGAATTCCAGGGTTTTGCAGAACACCTGTTAATTTTCCTTGGAACATAGTTTGGGAAACCCTGTGCTGGACTTTGACTGGAAGGAAAATACGCCATATCTCAAGGCGAAGACTGAGAATCTGTGGCGCCTACTGTTCTGCCTTCAGTGTACGTCACGCTTTTTGTCGATGCTGTCCGTCATCGGGGATGAAAACACGCGATTTCTTTCCCAAATCATAGTGTTCCGGAGATGTTTAATGTATCAAAAGGCTTTTCTCTAGAAAATGAACAATTCGACTAGTAAATGAATTCAATAAAGTTTAATTTCAGCTTTATAGTTCGGCTTTAAATGCAGGGTGTTTCAGAAAATTTGACATCATTTGAGATATAAATATCTCAACAACTACATTGGCTAATCTAATGAAACTAAAGAGGGTTTTTGTTGAGTAATTAAATATTTATTGAACAATATGAATGCACGTGGATTCCATGAACATTTTTACAGATGTTAAACATGCGTGCTACCCGTGACACGTCAAGTCGGTATTCCATTTCCTGCCAAACGCGCTGTAGCATGCCACTGGTAACAGCTACCAAAGCGCTATGGATTCTCTGCCTAGATTCCTATACACTTGAAGGAGAGGCTCGAGATAGCCTAGTGTCGCTGGCTTTCGGTGCTTAGGGTGCTCAGATCGAATCCCAACACGCGCCATTAAAAGCCTCCGTGTCTAGGTCGGATATGGGCACGTTGAATCCGTAGACCAGAAAGTCCCTCTACGAGGTGGGAGAGGGTACGATCCCCCCAGATGTCAGCTCTGGAGTTGATCGGTCAAAATTGAGGTGGCACCTGGCTAAATCGGACACCTACCCTTGTGGTGCCATTGTAAACCAGAGCCACACCCTGCAGCCCGCTAGAATATATATGGACCTGGTCTGGAATACTTCCGGCCAGGGGGCATAAGAAACAGCGACAACAACAACAACAACATTTGTAGGAAGTAGAGGTACATAAACCAGACCCTTAACATACCCCAGAGGAAAAAAACCACAAGGCGTCAGGGTCTGGTGAACTTGGTGGCCATTAAAAAATGTTACGTAAAACATCGAAATAAAAATTTGACGCGTTTCCACACATGATATTAAACCCTTAGGTTATTTGAACGAGCACTGGCAAAGTTATTAGGCCGTAAAATAATGTCAAACTTTAAGAAACACCCTGTATTTCTCATTTTTACTTAGTTTTATAAAGGAAAGTAAAACGTTATACACTTTCGCTTAATAATCTTGCACCGCAGACTAATTATTTGTTTTAATGCAATTCATTTTAACTCAGATACACACTTTTGGCCAAACATATCGTGAGTACCTACAAAAACACCGTACTAAGTAAACCTCATTACGCCGAGAGAGGACGCAGAGCGTAAAAGGATAAACTGAAAGCACTTACTTTTATTAGACCGTTTTTTATAGCTTGATTGAATGCCAGAGCAATTCTCACTCGACCTTTGTGATCAGCGTAAAGGATCCTCGCCTGCGATCCGACGACCTGCGTAGTAAGTAATATCGGAAAACACATTAGGAACAAAATATCTTCTTCATCGGGGAAAAAAAAATCACTCGGTATTTTTTTATGCTGGCAGTTCAATTTAGAATAACGGAAAGAAGTGCCATTAATGAACTCTTATTAATTAGAAATAGTTGATAAAATATATAAGATGTAAATAGTTTTACGTACTAGTTTATGACCTGCGGCTTCCTTTATCCACTGAATATTATCCTTGTACTGGTCTTCTACAAGAGGGGGCACTATTAATAATGATAAAGCAAAATTAGGTAACCCAAGTAGTTCGATGTAAGAAAAAATACATTTTATTATGCACGATCAAACGAAATTAATAGTTACACACAACATAGCATTTCATGTTTAATTTTTTTCAATACATATATAATATTAATATAAAATATATAAATATATTATTATATATAATAATTTTTTTCAATTTTATGTGGTTTTTTCTTTTATTGTGATAATTAGGATGAGCCCCAGACATCCTCCCCCCCCCCCCAATCGGCGGATCAATCCTACTTCTTTCTATTCATTCTGTGTGCTTAAGAAAGAGAAAAGATTAGCGAGAAAATTGAACGCTACATATAACTTTAACGGAAAAAAGGGATGGAAAAAAAGGAATACTAAAAGCATTACGGATTTGAGCTAGTTATTTTTATACATATGTAGGTTAGATCAGTGGTGGCGAACCTTATATATATTTAACACTCAACTGGTAACACACGTCGCAGAGACGCTTAGGTTTGCTAATTTCCCGTATTTCATACTTTAGCGCTACTTGTCAAATGAAACCTTCAGTGTATGCTCATGGTAGATAGTCTAAACAACGCTTGTGAAGTTTCAAGCCAATCAGTTGTGTTTTGTGGTTTCAGTAAGGTTATAACTAAAACGTACGACGTCTAAGAGGCGCCTATTACTTGAAGTGTCAACATTTGTGCTCATCTTACAGACGTGTATTACCTGTAACGTTCTTTCTACTGCGTGTGAGGTACGTACCTAACCAATAATGACAAGTTTTATGTTTGAATGTGTTTGCTCAGCATGTTGTTCTTCTATATTTTTTTATATATGTTTTTATTTACTCTCCTAAATGCCCTGGAGAGGTCTAAATCCTTCATGTTCTCAAAAAACGATTACTAAATGTTTCCTCCTGTCAATTAAACTTTCAACTAATTTATTGATTTATATTCTTGATAGATTACATTCAAGATCAATGTAATTATATTCAAAAGTTTTTCAAATGATATTTCATTGATTGCATACATTTTTTCCTTTCTCTTCTTTCTCCATTTCAGAGAAATGTGTTTGTAGAAAAAATATTTACAAACAGATTCTTGAACATAATTTTGCGCCAATATTTATTTATTTATCTATTTAATTTGGTATACGTCAAGTTTTTTTTTCAGCATGACAGGTATATTTTCTGCTAAGAGAAAAAAAAATGATGTCAATGGATGCTCTTCCTGAAGAAGAGGTTGAGACGAGTGATGAAGAATTTGATTCTGATGATTCCTACAATGCCGAGGATGAAATAGAACATTCTGAACATGACACTGATGCTTACTCCACACCAACGGCGACAGCAACGAAAGACAGACACGTTTTGCCACCTGTCTCCGTGGTTGTCCTAAAAGCCTTCACACCGCTGGGAGACGGGGAGAAGAGGAAATTTATTTGAGTGTGCGCATAATATTCTATTTCTATTCTGATTGGCTGTCGAGAATGGCGGCAGAGACAAAAGTTGAACTTTTTCCAACTCGAAACCGCAGAGACCAGAGACGGAGAAGAACCGGCGGAGTGAAAATTTGTTTGTAATACGCATGCGCAACAACGAAGATACATGATTTTCGTCTCCGTCGCCGTTGGCGTGGAGTATGCATACATCTGAATTAGATGAGCAAGACATTGAGGATGAGGCAAATGAAAGGGTCGGTGGAAATTCAGTGGAAGAGGTTGTTCCTGGCCCCTCTAGTGATGGGTATTCAATGACAAAACAGAATAAAGCCGTCAATTTGATATCCTCCATGCATAACTCAAAATTTACCGACCAATCCAGTAATAAACCAGAAATAATAAGTTTTACAATTCAACAAAATCAGGAGTGGATAATTTAGACAAAATTATCGCGAACTATTCACCAAATAGAAGGTCGAGACCGTGGCCCCTGACAACATTTTACAATATGATAGCGGTTAGTCTTGTAAATTCTGGCATTATCTATGCCAGCTATGATGAGACGCCTGTAATAACACGTTTTGACTTTATAAATTCATTAGCAAACAGTTTGTTAGAGAAACAAGTGCAGTGTCGGTTGTCCATCCCAAACATTCCGGATGACCTAAAAAAATAGCACGAGACATTCTTGGAACCTGAAGAAACACGTAGTGCCTCTCAAGAAATTTCTGATAAGCTTCCCAAGAGAAAAACGCACCGATATTGTCCTTATCAAAAAAGGAGGCAAACTGCATACAAATGTATAAAATGGGAAAATCCGTGTTGCCTAGAATGCTAAAAAAAAAGTGTGCAATTCTTGTGCTCCTGGAGTAAAAAAGTAATTTTTGTTTACGTGATGCCGATTTTAATTTATTTTAATTGTATTATTTTGACTGTATGTATTATTTAATTTAAATTGTATTGTGAACAATCCAATAAAACATATTTAGTTAATTTATATGTAGTTTTATTAAATTTGCCCCTATAAAATACATTTTGTTATGTACGTCTCACAGACGCATGTTACTTGCAACGAACAAAATATGTGTGTTACCAGTTAAGGGTTAAGAACACCCCACTATTATTAATTGTCCTAATTTAACGCATATTCTAAATTATCCTTGTTTCAACCGCAATAAAGCACAGCCCTATTTCAAAAATGAAATAACCGAACATTCTGTTCTCTTCAGTGAAGTGCGGTAAAGTTATTATTAGACATGATTCAGAATCCCATGATCACATGATCGGGGTCAGCCAATTAGACGAATTTTAGCCACCTAGTGTCAGGGTCACGAACCCTGGGTGTATACGGTGTTCCCGCGCTTTTTCTGTCAGCTCTATGCCCTCTCCTGATGACGTCTTGCTTTGCTATCTTCGAACGATGTATGCCGCCGCTGTCCGTCCCATTATGTGGTTTCCATTATATTCAAGCCGGGCTAGTTTGTGACTAAGTGTCAAGTTACTTGATGTAAAGTTACTGTGCTGAAATCTCTTGTACAGTGAGCTGTCTTCGTTATTTGGATTAATAAAAATATTTCACGGACTATGTTTGTAGTGTAATGTTTGACTAGGAGCGCTTGTTAAAGCGAAAATTTTGTAGCCCGTGATTCCCCACCCCTCTACCAATCAGAGGATTGTTCTGCGGGGGTGTTGAACCCAAGAGAGTGGAGGGGATCGTCGGGCAGTCTGTAAGAAAGGAACAGACGGAGAGCGTCTATGCTAGGAGTCGGAGGTTTGGCGAGATTTCAGAAGGCTCGTCTCCCCTCTGGTTAGGTAATTACTTGGTAATTAGAATTAAGATAGAGAAAGAGAATCTCTGAGAGTAGTTTCAGGAGGCCTGGCAAGATAAAAGCAGGCTCGTCTCACCTCCAGTTAATTAATTGATCGGTAACTAGATAAGAGTGTAGGATAGCCGAGGTTTGGTAAGATATTGCAGGCTTGCCCACCCCGTGCAGAGTTTTCTTCAATTGTTATGTTATGTGTGAAACTGTTTAAATGTTAAATCTGTAAATAAATTTATGTTCGTCTTGTTCAGTGACGACTCATTTTTGCACTACCTCATTTGTCCCTATGCCATAGAAAGAACCTAAGTGAACCGGTGTAAGAAAGAGGGACCACGACAATGTTCCTGCTCGTTCATCGGTGACAACGACTACCACCTTGAGTATCTTCGCGCATCCCGTGTTACTATAATATGATCAGCGTTCCGGAATCAGCGATGTGTAGTTCATTACACACACACACACACACATATATATATATATATATGTGAGGCTAAAAATATGCGGGGGGGGGGCGATCGCGCGACCTTAAAACGGGATTTAGCTATTAAAATATAGGATTAACAATTTAAAAGTCTGGGAGTTCAAATAAGCGGCATAAGGTATTGCAGTGAGAAGTTGGCGCTAAGAAAGCGCATCGGTCAGCAGAAAGAACATGCGATATGACATCACGCATAATTAATGAACGTCGGTGGTGCGTTATTAAAACTTAGGGACAAAGGAAATCTTCACAGCTATGGGGAATTAGGAAATGATAGGACGTGACGCTCAGTGGTACGTATTTTCGGGAACGATTGGGAAGTAGTTTTTAATGATGGAGCTGAGCTTCGGTAAATTAGTTAATAAATGTCATTTAGTAATACTGGAGTTGTCGTCAGTATTCATATTGGATTCTTTATTGCCTCGCTATCGGACCATCGTCGACTGCATAATGGTTTTCAAGTTTTAGATTAGAGATATTTCGAGCGGGCGTGAAGCACCAACGTCCGACATAAGACGGCAGTGATTCTGCAACCTTTTCGCTGTGGGAACCCAGCCTTTAAAATTCAAGAAATCAAAAAAATTTCATCGTATTAAAAAAAAAAAAAAAATTGGCTGCTCATCGTTAAAATGGATACAAGAGTGTTTCAAGTTTGTACTCGGCGAAATTTTTAGTGCTCATCAAAGGATAACATCATTAAAATTTTTCTTGCAACAAATTTCGTGGAATCGTTCAAAAATACATCGAAACAGCAATCAATTAAATTTAAGAAAAAATGGCGGCGACGTTTCTGCATGCATCGGCTTCGAGTGTTCAGAATTTGTGCTTCAAATTTCAGTGGGATTGTGCCATCTTCTCATCGGAAATTTTTTTTTTCTTTTTTTTTTGTGTGTGGAAACTTCAGCGGATTTTTTTTTTCTCTCTCTCGCAAAAATTTTCTTCAAGTATTGGAGTGTGTGAGACAGGCATTCCGTGGCTCTCCGGGACTGTCTGCCGTTTTCAGAATCAATTTTAAGAAGAAAATTATTGTGAATTCTAAACAAAGAAATAGGTAAAATATAAAATTAAGTTAAATTGGGATAAAATTAAGGTAAGCGTTTTGATTGAAATTTACATAATAAAGATGCCAAATGGTTTTGAAGTGTAATGTTACATGAATTAATAATAATGTTAATAACTATGTCGCGATAAATTAAAAACAAATGGTTCTGAAAAAATGTTAAAATGAGAAATATGAAAAATTATTTAAATGGTTAGATTTGCAATTGTAAAGTTGAAGATTTAAATTATTTTTGACGTTCAGGTGTTGAAAATATGAAATTGAAATGGTATTGATAACAAATTGAAAAAAGTAACAATTCTGTGTAAAATGTGAATATTCTGTGAAAATTTTGAAAATTTTGGTGACGATTTAAAATTCAGTAGAAAATGTTCTCACAATTTGAAACTATTGGTAAAAAAATGAAAAATTAATATTGTAAAGATTAAGTACATGTTGAAAATTGTTTTCTGGGGATGATCATTCCAGTCAATCCTATTTGGTTTTCGGGGGGGGGGGGGCTAGATAGCAGAGTATTAGTAATAAATATTGGTAAAATTCTGAAAATTGTAATTTCATTATGTTTTGAAAATTTATGAGTTTTGGTATAGTTATTGGAAAATTTTAGAACATATTAAAGTTAAAATGTGATTTTGATTTTGTTGCTGTTGACAGTCTCGTCATTTTGTAAATATTTTTAAGGTTTATTGATTAATAATGTGTTTATTTTCGGTATATTGCATATCGGTTGTCAAGTGTATATAATTAAAATTTTTGGATATGATTTTATAAGTGTATTTTTATTGTCTTGATATAAATTTATTTTGATAAGTAATGTTTTGTGCGGTAGGGAATTGAGTTGTATTGGTCGAGATATAAGGTATGAGGTTTTTAATTTTGAAATTGGTAGAATTGTGAGTTTTGATCAAAATGTGAGTGTATTAACATGTTTTATCAACTTGTGTCTAGAAGCAGAACAAGCATGAGTTCAACCATGTCTTCTTCAAACTTGAGTAGGTTTCAAAAATTGGTTTTCAATGAAATGAAAAGTTTATGGTATTGAAATGTATAGGAAAGTGTTTTAATGAAAGTTAATTTCATACCTCAATGATTTAATTGTCTTTTTCATATTGATAAACATTGTGTATTTTTTGAGTTTAAAGCACTTACATTTGATCTTTTTAATTTGTTTATTGTGTTTTAGTATTAATAATTTGATGTTTATTTTCTTGTGTGTTTTTGGTTGCCACTTGGTTTGTTGGCTATCTTGGAGGTCTCCCTGTAATTTTCAGATAAGCATGAGTGTAAAGACATGCTTCATTATTCTGAAAGACTCAGAGGTATAATATTTTGTACATCGTGGTGAAAACGAAAATTTTTTGAAATATTGGAGAATTTGAAATATGTATTAGGGTTATGTTTTTCACTATTGATTTGTTTTGTGTCAAATTTGAAGTTTCGGAGGAATCAGGTATCCCCGATGATACGCTGAAAGCTCTTAGTAAAATTCCCAGTGCTGTTGTGGAGTATGACCACCATGACAGACATCTGAGGATGGGTTTTAAAAGCTAATAATAGTGTAAAAATAAAAGTTATGTTGTTTGAAGTTTTGTGACATCCCAATTTTCTGCAAGAACTTTTATGTGTTTCAAAGACTCTGAACTTTCTGTGTTTTAAAGTCAGGACTCCTTTTTAGGTAATGGACTCAAGGTGGTTCGGCACAAGGTTTGTTTTTCTTGAGCTACAAATAATAGTGTGGGTGTTCACAGAAATTTTGTTTACCATTTTCTACAAGTTCAAGTTATATCTTGTGTTTATTAAATTTAATTTTAGTGTTCTATTAATAATGTCGATATAATATTCTTTTACAATTAATTTTGATATTTTAATAATTACTGCTGTGTTATTGTTGTCATAATACTTTAAGTGATTCAATGTAACTTCTGTCTCGAATGGAGACAATCATGTAATTTGTATTTTTCTCAGCTCCATGGGGTTAGGTGCACGAATTTAGTAAATAAGAATAATAATATTAGTTTTTTTAATTAGATGTCAAATATTTAGGGGAAATTTAGTTAATTTTGATGTGGTTGAATCAAGTAGTAAAAAAGAATAAATTAGTTGGTTTTCTCTGAGTTTGTTGTGTGGGGAAGCATCCGCCCTGCACAGCAATTTTCAGTTGATGATTAATTAAGTTAATTTTAGTTGTTTTCTCTTCTGAAGACGTGTTGCAGGGAACTGGCCATTCTTTGTGTGCACGCCTTCAGGAGAACGATCGCCCAATTCTACTCGTAAATGTTAATTTATTTAGTTAGTTAAAATGGGTTAACAAGATAATAATGGTGAGTTGTCAGTAGTTAGGGTTAATAGTTAATGTTGTTGAATAGGTACTGCAGCCCTGTTCAGCATTTTGTTAGGATTTAAATGGTTAGGATTTAAATTACAGTTAGGATTTAAATTTAATTTAGTTTTCTCTTCTGGAGACTTGCTGCAGAGAGTTGGCTTCTCTTTGTGTGTACGCCTTCAGAGGGACGGGGGGAAAAGCTGTGAGGCTAAAAATACGGGGGGGGGGGAGATCGCGTGACCTTAAAACGGGATTTAGCTATTAAAATATAGGATTAACAATTTAAAAGTCTGGGAGTTCAAATAAGCGGCATAAGGTATTGCAGTGAAAATAGAATAAATGGGTTCGACTTGATTCAATTCCGCAGAACCACATCGGAGAATTTTTAGTAGACGGATTTAGCCTTGAAGAGTTGGCGCTAAGAAAGTGCATCGGTCAGCAGAAAGAACATACGATATGACATCACGCATAATTAATGAGCGTCGGTGGTGCGTTATTAAAACTTAGGGACAAAGGAAATCTTCACAGCTATGGGGAATTAGGAAATGATAGGAAGTGCCGCTCAGCGGTACGTATTTTCGGGAAAGATTTGGAAGTAGTTTTTAATGATGGAGCTGAGAGTCGTTAAATTAGTTAATAAATGTTATTTAGTGATACTGGAGTTGTCGTCAGTTTTCATATTGGATCCTTTATTGCCTCGCCATCGGACCATCGTCGACTGCATAATGGTTTTCAAGTTTTAGATTAGAGATATTTCGAGCGGGCGTGAAGCACCAACGTCCGACACACACACACACACACACACACACACACACACACACACACACACATATATATATATATATATATATATATATATATATATATATATATATATATATATATATATATATATATCAGTGATTCTCAACCACTGTGCCGTGGCACTTCATTGTGCCGCGAGATTCTTGAAGTGTGCAGCCTCTGGGAATACCCATTCATAAGCGACGTCAGACAAGTAGTTCAATCAGTGCGTCAGAAAAAGCTAAGATAGCTTCTTATGAAATGGCTGAATTAATTGCTCTTTAATTAAAACCTCATAATTTGGCGGAAGACAATTATTCTACCGGCTTGTCGTAAAATTGTAAAATGAATGATCGGTGAATCAGCAGACATTGATATTTGCAAAATACCCCTTTCAAAGCACACAATTCATCGCAGAATTATAGACCTGTCCCGAAATATTGAAGAAAATACTGCTAAAACTCATACAAATACAAAATTTGTTCTACAAATCGACGGAACAACTGATATTACGAGAAAAGCAGACTGAATTGCATTCGTTCGATTCATTCACGAAAATGATATAATTAACCAATTTTTATGCTGTCGTTAATTATCTGATTTCACAATAGGAGAACATATTTTCGATGACATTAATTCGTATTCACAAGAAATTAAAATTTCGTGAAACTTGTGCATTGGTATTTGCACAGACGGTGCCCCGGCTATGAAAGGATTTGCAGCACATGTAAGGGAACATAATGCAGATATATTAGTTATCCGTTATTTTTTGCATCGGGAAACACCTTTGTTCTTAAAACGAAAACGAAAAACGCAATTAGTCCACGCTGAAGGAAATTTAAAAGGAATTTAGAATTTTGAAAGGTTTTGTGTTTTAATATGTTATATATATATATATATATATATATATATATATATAAATTTATAGATTATATTCATGGTGTTGCTGACGTGCCGAGCAGTTTGTAACAAGGGATAACAATATAAAATTTATTATTACAAAATTTTATAGAATTTTATACAGAATTTTAAGTTTAAAAATTAACATTAATTTCCTGGAGATGAACTCATAACACGGCATACACATTGTCGTACCAATTAATGAGATTTTCACTGTCGTGTACTGGATGCTAAATGCTTTATATCTGGTTCCTATTTCGTCTCTTTTACGTACACACTGGCCGAACTACATTTATCAGTAAACCGGTTTCTTAAACTATCTTTTATAAGGCCCGAGGTAGCCTAGTATTAGCGGTTTGGGCGTGGATCTGAGGGTGCCTGGATCGAATCCCGACGAACACCATTCAGTATCTTCGTATCTGGGCCGAATATAGGCGCGTTAAATCCGTTGAAAGGAAAGTCCTTCTATGAGGCCAGAGAGGGTTGTAGAAGGTACGATTCCACAGATGTCACCCCTTATGCTGTTCGGTGCTAATGCGTGAATGTCTAGTGACAAGTGCCCCGCAAAACAAATGCCAATTTGCAAACAACAATACCACTATCTTTTGTAAAATTCATTTCAGAAAATACCGACTCAGAAGCATATGTAGAGGAGAAAATTGATAATATAGCCGTCGCCAGTGATTTCGAACAACCAAAGATTTTGGGAATGACATTTCAAGTTCTCATTATTTCCTCTTTTGAATTTTTACCACGTTTTTATTAACTTGCTTTCTTGTTTGTTTGTGTGTTTGTCCCTTACAAATCTTGCAATCGATTTTTAACTAACTTCTCAACTAGCTAGACATTTGAAGCTTTTAGAATAGCTCAGAACACGATGAAAATGCATTATTTTAATACTTTTAGCCATCTTTAAGCAGAATTAAATTAGTTTTCAGTTATTTTCAGTTAATTTTGTTTTGTAGACTGGTGCAGCCATCTATTGGCCGGGACGGGAACGAAAAGTTAAACGCAAGTTAACTTCCAATTAACTTCATTTTCTCTAACATTGATGGGATAATTCCTCAAAAATGTTTTTAAAAAGTATCTATTAATACATAGAATTGTCAAGTTTATATGACTCAACAGAAAATTTAAAATCATGGTATATAAAAAGTTCTTTTTATCTTGTAATTATTAATTTTATTTATAAACTCATTAAATGATATCACCCGTAAATCGTTGACATGCCATTCACATTTTCGTACGTGCCATAGGTTCGTCATCCCTGGGCTATATAAAGAAAGCGCAGAGGGGTTGAGTCAGGGTTTATTTTTCGTTTTAACTTTCCTTACCTAAATGATCCACATTTCCGAGGGTAAACAGGACTCCCGGTTATCCATGATCGGATTATTTGTTTTGCGGGTTATCGACAAAAAGTAAAAGTGAAACAAAATATAAAAGGTTAAAATAGAATGTCAACATGCTTGGGAAGATAAGGGAAGATGAGACTTCCCTTATCTTCCCAAAAAGAACAAAACTAGAAATCTAATTCTGTTTAATCTCAGTTTAAAGCAGTCTAAGGTCGTTCTTTTAAAATACTTTCTCTTTATAAATAAGTTCTTTTAATTCCTTTTTCCGGTGTGCAGGGCTCCATTTTTTGATAACCCCCTTTTTTATAGTTTCTCGAGCGTCCCGTCTCATTTCTGTCAAATATTCTGTCTTATATCAATATCTGTTCAGCGTGTATATGGTTTTATGTTGATATTTTAAGCAAACTCGCGAAATGTTGACAAAGTTTACAAAACGAAAGAGCCTACGAATAGATGAACGTAAATCAGCTAGTTTATTTAGTGACAGGAGTATATATTTCTTAACTTACAAAACTCAGCGGCTGATTTCTAAACTCTACGCTATCGAAAAAAATCCATCTGCATGTCCTCAGTCGACACGATAACAGCAAGTAATCAGACTCTCAAGTGCAAACAACCTTAAAAGTTATCAAGATTTCGTCAATGTGTCAAGTTCAACGTGTAAACAATGAAATGTTTTTCGAAAATATTCGTCCACTTCGTAAACAATGCGTCAACGGTGTGTTAATACATTTGCTTCATGAGTAAATATTTTACAGCTAAGTACCGAATATTTCCTCTCTTGTCTAAAATCCTTTCTTTGTTAAAAAGGTATCCTTTAATGTTAAAAGGATCCAAGAAAATAAATTTATATTTCCACTCTTCTCTTATCTAGCTCTCAATTTTAGAATTTAAAAAAATCCTTTAAATGTATTCTACATCCCGTGCAAGTATTTCATCTTCAAAATCGCGTCGAACTTTAGAACGAAAGGTCACGTAGTGTAGAAATGAAGAGGTACATATGGATTACGCATTCAGCGAAATCAATGTCGGGTGCCAATTAAAGAAGCATAAAGCTTTTCATCAATAACCTCTTTAGCAATGGGGGAGTGAGTATTTTATGGAGAGATAAGTCTCGCTACCTCATCTGGCTGACGAGTTTGGAGAATGCTAGGTTGAATGCTGATTTCCCCAATATATTGCAGCGAATGCTCAGGTTGGTGGAGAGAGCCTAAGCTTTTCATCAATAACCTCTTTAGCAATGGGGAGAGTATTTTATGGAGAGACGAGTCTCGCTACCTCATCTGGCTGACGGGTTTGGAGAATGCAAGGTTGAATGCTGATTTCCCCATTATATTGTAGCGAATGCCGAGGTTGGTGGAGAGAGCCTAATGGTAAGGGGACGTTTTTCAAGATAACCGTTGGATCCCTTACCTTCGATCGAAATAGCCTACAATAGTGACATATATATTGATATTTTAGACAATTCTACCCTTCCAACATTGTGGAAACTGTTCGGCGGAGGTACATTCCTTTTCCAGCCTGATAATGCAGTCTACCACAAGTGGCATAAATTTACGGAACAGACTTTTACAGAATTCAAGTGGAATAGTTTTGCAAAGAATTGGCACGGTGACTTCGAACTAGGCCCACGGCATCCAACGTTAGTGAAGAAACTAGCAAATACTCTTTTGGAAGACAGGAGAAAAATTCTCGCAGCAGATTTCCTAAATTTAGTGGACAGCCGGTTCATGCCTAGAGCAAGAAGTATCCTAGCAGCAGAAGTATCTCAGACACTTGATTCTTTTTATTTGGTGATTTTGTGTGTTAAAAGCAGGCTTCAGAAGAAAGCCTGACTTTGAACCTAAAATTGATCACAGGAGGAAAATGATTTGCGAACTTAATCAGCTTCTGCAGCCTCTTATTGTATCAGAAATACTTATTTACTATAATTTTGAGCATAGTAACGAAAGATATATGGCAGTCTAATCAAGGAGTTTTTTACTTTGTAAATTTAAATTTGGTAGAAACGGGATTAATTTCGTTTCAAGTCAGGCTAAGTCATTAGTGTGTCGTAAGCATATTACCTCCCTCTTCAACAATGTCTTCCATAACTGAAGCTGCTATGTTGTCCGACGTTTGTAGATCCCGGGGATCACCAGACGTGCAAACCCATCTACAAAATAAAGAATCTTTAACTGACACTGAGACTAAACATTTTCTTAGATTACGAAATATCTTTCGATTACTGAACGAAATATATACGACATCTTTTATTTGAAAAGATGTCGTTGTCCTTTACAAGGACATGGTAATATACTTAACTTCCCTAATTTTGTTAGATATTGTTTTACTGTTACTATCTTGAACATGTTTCACGTAAAGATCACGCATCTATTTATTTATAAAGATATCAAGACGCAACTTACCAAAAACTGCAAATTAAAGCTCCAGATTAAAAAATTAACATTTTTAAACGGGAAGTCATTTTCGTATATTTTTCCTATTTTGTAATGGTATAAGTAAACAAAATGAAGCAGCAAATATCAAATATTTCTAAACCGTTTCACAGCTAAACGAAAACATGACTGGTCAAAACCTACTCGTAAAACATTACAAATTATATCTAAAGGATGAATTTGCTTTATCATTTGATAATATTACTTGAATATAATGTTTTCGATCATTTTAGTCGAAATACTCGTAAAATAATATTAAAACAAAAGTATTTTCTTACCTGAATGGTCCAAAGCCCAAAGAAAATATATCTCTGCAAAAATAGAACATGGTTTTCAGAAAATATTTTTTATTACGGAAAAAAAATTATTCTATAAAAAAGAAAAATTTTCATTTGAAAATAGATTAAAAAACAGAGAGTCAATAAGGATAGATATAAGTAGGTTTACACACATTCTTGTTATGGTCCAAGATAATCCTGTGGATGGTTGGGATGATTTATCCAAGCATTCATCTTTACTCTCTAAGCTTGGAAACCTTTACCGCACCATTTTGTTCCATTGACGTCTTTTTTATTCAGATGGAGAAAATTATGTGCTGGTTTGTATCGATTAGTTTATAAAAGCTGTTTGTGTAAATATTGATCATACTCGCAGTCTTGGCGTTTCTATTTCATTTTTGAGAATTCAATTACAGTGAAACTTCTCTAGCCGGCCACCCCTATTCGACGGTCACCCCTCTAAACCACCATATTTTGTTAGGAATAGATTAAAGACCCCGTAGAGCTAATGTTATGGAAGAAACCTCTTTTAGAAGACTACCTCTCAAAACGGCCACTTTATTTCGGAATCATGACTGGCCGCCTTAACCGGTCACCCCTGTAAACGACCGTATTTTTTCAGAACCGATTCAAGACTCCATAGAGCCAAAGTCATGGAAGAAACCTCTTTTCGACGCCCACCTCTGAAATCGGCCACTTTTTTTCGGAACCACGGCTGGCCGCCTTAGAGAAGTTTTAATGTTAGGTTTTGATATTTAGTTTTGAGTCGTTTTCGTCTCATTAGTGATTATTTATTAAAATGAACTCCATACTGTTAAATTATTGCTCCTTTCCTAAGCTCGATCACACGCTATTCGGTTTTCCGTAATAGCAAAAACTATTTATTATAAACTTTAACATGAGATTAAAGCTTAAACATCATTTCTATTCAAACAGAAATCTTCAGCAAAGCAATCATTTCTTTCCCTCTCGCCAAAGAATACGGAGACATATCTTTCCACATCTCTGTCTATCCACAACATATTTGAAGTGCGCGACGTCCTCTCAAATGCGACAATTGGGCTTCATTAAGTGTTTCTATTCTGGACATCCTTTTGTAGTGAAACAGAATGGATTTTTGAAAGGATTCATGCGAAAAGAAGAGTAACGATTTGAATTTGGACAATGAAAAGCAAATACCGGTGCTGTAACTTTCCCGAGAATTGCTTGGCGCATGCATAAAAGACTCCTCGCTTGCTTCCGGCATAGAAGAATGAATTTATTCATAAAAAAATACGGAATAGCTTTTATTGTGTATTACAGAACAGCGTAAAATTTTTATTATACAGTAAATTGTGGATGCAGCTCTCCCCCCCTCCCCACACACACCTCCTTTTTTACTTGTAAAACGCTTTTAAAGCAGGATAATAAGAGATGTGCAAAGACATGATTAAACAGACATGATATAAACATACTAGGTAAACATACCAACCTTAAATTTCATATTATGAGGTGAAGTGCAGTTTATTAGGTTTCCATTACATTACGTGCCTTCAATAACTTTTTTATTTCGTTTTCCTACTCGGCAAATATATTGAAACTTCTATAAACTTCTTGCCACTTTTTTGGGGAACCATTACTGGCCACCATAGAGAAGTTTCACTATATATATATATATATATATATATATATATATATATATATATATATATATATATATATATATATTTATATACGTATATATATATATATATGTATATATGTAGATATATATATATATATGTATATATATATATATATATATATATATATATATATATATATATATATATATATATATATATATATATATATATATATCAAAGATTATATCGTACTTTGGTTTAAAAATAAGTGATAGATAGGAAATTAAAAGTACTATTGATTATCCGTGTGCGGATTATTTGTACAGCAAAAATCTGAAATCTTTATCCAAAATAATAGCTACTTCATTTATTAAAAACTACTTACAAATTTCTTCCGACACACATATATAAACAGCAAGAGCTTTAAAATAAGTTTTCTGTTGAGATTTTTATTGGATGAATGATACGAGAATGTACTAAAATAATACTTTTATAATTTCCCGGGATTATGAATACAGTGATATCACATCACGTTAGGAAAATTCGTAGTGATATCAAAAAAACATATCAAAGATTCGGTAAAACAAAAAAACAAAAAATTACGGATTACATACATAAATTAATAAAATAAAATGGCAAGTGTAGTATTATATTTTGAAAGTACAATAAAATTGAACAGAAATCGGGTTATCTGTGTTTTTCGATTATTCTTGCTCATTTCCAATAACCCGAATAATCGGGAGTACACTGTATCTCTTTTCTAGACAAGCAGGCATCACCAAAAGAAAAATATGTAAATATTTATTTACCCCATAATGTGATTCACGTAAGACGGATAGCGGAAGATCATCCTGCCTCCTTCTTGCTTTGCACCAACGCTGGCACCTAAAGGTCAAAATTCAATATTACCCGAGATAGGCGCTACACATGTATCATAAACTGGTATGTAATCCATGGATGTCAAAAATCTTCCATTAAAAGAACTTTCATAAATTAATTATTTAAGAGTATATTGGTTAAAAAAGTCCGTTGCTAATAAATGTAACTCTCAAATTTATTTCTTTTCAGAGTAATGGCCTGTTCACACTGCTTCCAATGCATTGCGTTGCGTTATTACGTTGGCTCAAAGATTGTTGACATGGCCTGTGATTAGTCTGATATATCACGTGGTCAATGTATTGAGCTCCGTGATTGGTTGAAATTTTACCAGCGGGGATCAGTGCGAACATCATAAGTATCAGAATAAAGCCCATAAATGTGCTGGTGGTTATGAGAGTGGCCTAAGTCAAGATTCTAGAAAGAATGAGTTCATCAGTTATTTCGCATTGCATTCTTTTACATTACCGTAATCTGAGGCAATCTTTTCAAAATTGGGAAAACTTAATCTTAAATATTTTCTGAAATGTTTTATTATATACAGGTAGCCCTCCTACAGCACGACATCTTACAACACGGTTTCGCTCTAACACGATAGGATAAATTGCGGGAACCCTTATATAACACTGCAACCTGTAATACGCTTTCGCTCTAACACGATTAAAAAATTGCGAAAACCTTTGTCCAACACTGTACTTCTACAGCACTAGATATCATGATTTTTGTTTAACACATTTAAAATCTAAATTACCCTAAAATAAATAATGACGGGAAGGAACAATAAACTATAGTGGCTTTACATGAAAATGTATAAACAAATTATAATTTATTCATTTATCTATACTTATATATAAAGAGAGAGCGATTTTGTACGTGGAGGGTAATCTCCAGAACCACTGCACCTATTTGAAAAATTCTTTCACTGTTTGAAAGGTACATTATTCCAGATGGACATAGGCTATATATTATGTATATCTGATCAGTAGAAATAAAGTTAGGGGCTTAATCCTGACAATCTCCATTGTTACCGCTACTGTCCTCTACCGCTTTTTGAGTCGAAGTCTTCAACGATCCTTACCATGGTGCTATCGGGGTGGGCTTCTGTTCTGGTGATAGTGGTTCAAACCTAGCCGTTCTCCGGCACGCCTTTTTCTTTTAAAAAATTAACTTTAATTATTTACTAACGTAATATTAATTTGAATATTATTTTAGGAATATTATTTGAAAAAAATTTAATATTATTTAAAAAAAAAACATTCTTTACTTAAAATCATTTTTTATTTTTGTATTTTTTTTAATCTCTTAACTTCTCTCTTTTAAAAAATTAACTTTAATTAATAACTAACGTAATATTAATTTGAATACTATTTTAGGTGCTTAAAATAATTAAAAAAACATTCTTTACTTAAAATACTTTTTTTATTTTTGAATAAAACTACAGTCTCAAGCACACCTCTTTCTTTTAAAAAACTAACTTTAATTAATAACTAACGTAATATTAATTTGGATACTATTTTAGGTGCTTAAAATAATTTAAAAAAATATTCTTTACTTAAAATCCTTTTTTATTTTTGAATAAAACTACGGTCTCAAGCACACCTCTTTCTTTTAAAAAATTAACTTTAATAAATAACGTAATATTACTTTGAATATTATTTTAGGTGCTTAAAATAATTTTTAAAAATTTTTTTACTTAAAATCCTTTTTATTTTTGTATTTTTATTTCATCTCTTATTCTAATTTTGGGATACCAATGTTCATCTATACTTCTATAATAATATATAAAGAGAGAGAGAGCAGATTTTGTATGTGGAGTGTAATGTACAACTTTTGTACATTAAAATGTACCTTTCATCTTTTCCTTTGTCAACCGTAGTCAAGTAACCATAGCAACACCCTTTAGCTTACGGGGTCCGTTTTTCGAAATCGCTCTTTACAACGGGAAAATGTTATCTACTTCCTATCCCCATTTTACGTGGGGGACATTCAGCGTGGGGGGCCAGGGGAAAGAGTGGTTAATTGCTTTCTTATTCCTTTCTTATTATTGAAGAAGAATTTCAATAGTAGTTCATCTCTCAAAAGGCTGAAAATGGATGAACCGCGGGTGAACCTCCCTTCTGATGTCTCTCGCCTGAAAAGAAATAGCCTCTAGCTAGAACGACAAAAGATTATTATTCAGTCCTTTTCGGCAAGATTCACCCTCCGTTCCCAGAATGTCACACAATTGTTCTTTGGGGGCAAAGACGTTAGGAAAGTCACAACGAAGTGGAATTCGAGACTATATCTCTTCCGACATCACACCGTATTTTTCGAGAGTATGTGCTTCGGATATATGCTATCCCACCCCGTAAGGAAAAGGTTTAATATTTTAAGATTCAAGTAGAGGAGGTATTGATAAATACAAAAAGGATTTTTGAAACTGGCAACGTTAAAGGGTTTATTGAAGAAAACTACATTTGGAACTACGCTTTTTGTTGGACATTTAAGGTAAAAAAAGATTTACAATTTATTGGCTATCAACTGGAAATTTATTGGTATAATATTTTGTTCAACCCGGACAAAGTCGGGACTGGCCGCTAGTAACTCTATAAAATTGCAAGAAGGCCTAAGCTTAGCTAAAAATCTTGAATCACTTTTCTTGAATGCAGGCCCTTCCGCTGAAAGAAGCCGAAAATTCAAAAGGAAGCTGCAAAATTGTCTATCTCCATACCGTGAAATCTACAATGACCTTGTAAGAACCAGCAAACAAACATAAATTACAGATTTTTTAAAGAGGATAGAAGGTGCAAAAAATCTAAATGAAGAAAAAGGTTCTGAAAGTGAAGGTGACATCGTTCAACCGAAAACATGTTCTCGTTTGATTGTACTTGTAAGTGATGAGGAAGAAATTTATTAAATTAATGTCACATTAAATGAAAATAATATTTTTTATTTCTTTTCATTTTGTGTTATACATACATTTATATTTTTAGTAAAAATTAGATTGCTTAGATGGAATTTTTAAAAAAAATTGTTTTTAATAAGTTTTCGGAACGTAACCCCCTTTTTTGTACTACCTCTGGGTCTCATATAACACGGTTTCACACAACACGGCATTTTCTAGGAACCTATCTACCGTGTTATAGGAAGGTCACCTGTACTATAAATATATTTTTTAATTTGTTCAAACTTAAACCTTTAAATATCTCGAAACGAAATATATATGACAGACCGCTTTCATAATCCCTGGCACAAATATTAATGTAGATAAAAAGAAAAGAAAGAAGGAAGAATCAAATGTTTAGTGAAGAGAAGATATTAATTTTTTAATTAAAAAATCTTATATCGATCTGGTCATATTTAAAAGTGTCAACTCAAATTTAAAAGTCATAACAGTTAATTAAGAGACATAATTACATGATAATCTTAGCGAAGTAATGTATTGACAATTACGGTTATGAGGTTTCATTTTGAGTTTTTTCCATTATGCTATAATGATTTTTTAAATAATTATTTTTACACTTTAGTTTATTGGCTTAAATGAATTATTTGGTTCAATTCATTTTTTAAAATGTTAAATAACTGAATTATTCCCATTCTGTAGCTTAACACCTTCATTTGTAAAATGATTAAAAGTTATTTTTTTAACAATTAATGGCTAATTTGATATATATGTTTTTTTAATTTTCGTCATAAGTATTGATTTTGTGACAAGATAACTGGGAAATTCTGTTTTTTTAAAAAATAATTTAAACTTTCCACTTACTGGAACCAAACTGAATTTCCTTCGTAAAAATTCTCAGCGATACATTTCATTGAGTTTTGAGTGTTTGAGTTTTAGCTTCTGACAATATCATTTCTGATCATGTGTCAATGACAGGCATCGGCATGACTGTGGCCTAATCCCCTTTATTACAAAATCATGGTTTTTATAAATTGAAAATGTTGAAAAAAAAGAGAAAAGTTATAAAACTCTATTTAAAGGGAATATGCTTTTTACACCCCTTTTTATATCAACATTTTTAAAAATGGAAAAAGAATTTCTAAGGTTTCAAAATGCGATTTAAAATTAATATTATTAAGGAAACAAGGAACTTTCAACCTTAATTTTTAAAATTTTCAATATTTTACTCTATGTATCTCTCTGTTAGAAGTTTTGATTTAGATCCACTATCATGAGGGAGTAATGTAAATAAATTGTAAATAAGTACATCAAACTTGTAATTAGAATATGCTGCATCTGAATTGATTTGTAGTACATATTTGCTCGAAAAATTATAGTTATAGTTGTCTTTTTAGAATTTAGATTTACTCGCGTTGGTTAAGACCAAGTATAGAAAATTAATATACCACGTGGCAGGACGTTGTTCTTTCGATTCGTCTTTCACAGGCGAAATTCTCACAGTTAGGTACTACTCTATTCGAATTTTGAAGGCATAAAACGGCCTCTTTCGCCAAGAGACGTGTATCGCCCAGCAAAACTAATCGCGGCGCCACGAGGTTGTTTCGTTTCGGATGAGAAAAATAATAAATAACTTAGTAAAAAAATAACTAATAAATTAGCCATAAAATATTTTTGATGCAAAGCTATTACACTTAAAAATAAACTAAAGTAATGTACCTGATCTATGGGCTTCCAGCAGGAATGCATTGCCATAATCCCAGAAAAACATTCCGTTATCCGACAGGTAATTGATCGCCGCTACGTGCCTTCTTAGACTGAAATCCCAAAATAAATTATGTATAATGTACATGTGAAAATCTACATGTACATGTGTACATCTAATGTACATGTGTACATTAAATGTACATCTAATGTACATGTGTACACTACATGTACATGTAATCTAATGTACATGTGTACATCTCTCCATTAAAGAAATGAAACACTTGCTTTCGCATTAACAACCAAGGATTCGAAACTTTTTTCCCTCTAATTTTTTAAGGGAAAAAATAGCTACATTATTCAAACATATTATCCGGGTCTAGGCCGGATACGAGTACGTTAAATCCATATACCGGAAAGTCCCTCTATGAGGTTAGAGAGAGTGAGTGAGGGTACGATCCCCCAGATGTCGCCCCTGGGGATGCTCGATCAAAATTGAGGTGATGCCAGGCTCAATTGGACTACGGCCCTTGGGGAGCCATTATAAACCGGAGCCGCACCCTTCAGCCCGCTAGCCTATATGGACCTGGTCTGGAATACCTCCGGCCAAGGGACATTAGAAACGACAACAACAACAAACATATAAGGGTGGCCAAAAAGTTCGTTCGTTTTTTTAATAAAAATTAAACACGCATTTTTGATTTTCACCTGTAACTATATTGAACAACAGGAACACCGTTTTGTTGCACTACCTTCTGTCATCTTTCAGGCAACTTCATACGTCCATCTTTCCAAAACTTATACTGCATAAATCTATTTTTGCGTTTTAGTTGCATTTTTACCTTTCTTGAAATAATGAAGTGTAATTTGCCGAAAATGTTGCAAATATTCTTTCATCTTCAGTGTTAAAATGACCACACAAAAATTCCCCTGTTTTCATAAGTTTTTGTTTTATGGCTGCTGGGTACTAACCCTATTGGATTAACTTACCTCAGTGTTAACCTATGGAGAAAATATGTCCAAGGATTGCCGACTTGGATTGAAAGATTTGTTTTTTAAAATTGTACTCCGTAATAGAGAAAGAAATCTGACACCTCGGGGCATTTTTCGTTTTTTTAAAAAATACAAATAATTTTTTTAAATTTAAATTACTCGAGGGGAATAATCTGGTCTGGTGCGTTTTAAACGCTCACAAATTCCTCTGGAAGACGAAATTTAATGAAATGAATCCTGTTGCAAGGTGCAGAAAAGTTCAGGCTATCTGAAAGTAACATTTTTATTGGATTATCGGCATTTATGGAGCTATCAATAGTAGACTCATTTTCTCCATAGGGGCCCACCCCACGCTATTTGTATACTGAGTTTGTGAGTTGATGAGCTAATTTAAATTGAGCTGCTGTTGAAAATTGCGCTATTAGAAAGTGTTTATATTTATGAATTGTTGATAAATTAATTTAATTTTCCAACCTCCGGCACCTCCAATTGGTGAGCTCTGGGGGTCAACCGAAAGGTTGATCGCTAACGCCGGAGGAGCGTGGGTGTTAGGTGATAGTTAAACGCAGCCTAGCTATGGAAAGCGAGAATATGGAAGAGATGAGAGTATTGACCGAAGAATTGGTCGAACTTAAGATTAGAAAAATTAATAATGTAATCAGCACTTCAAAACTGCCAGTAGACGCTAAGCGTTCGGTGAATGAAGATTTAGCTGAAATTATGAGCTCAATACAAGAGCAGCAAAAGATTATTCAATTTCTTAAAGGACAGATAAGCATGTTTGAGAAACGAGAAAGTTTAAGTTTTTGCGGAGGTGACAAAAAGGGAACCGCAGGAAAAGAAAAAACGAGTAAGAGAAAAATAGAGGATAAGAATGAGATTGTGATTGTCCCAAATAAAGAGCAAGATTCGGAGATAACGAAGAAAGCTGTCCAGGGCCGAATTGACCCTGTTGGGCTTGGAATTGGGATTAAAGTCTGCAGAAAGGCTAGAAATGGGAAAATATTGATTGGTACAGAGACTGAGGTGGTTCTCGAAGCTCTAATAGCGGAATTTAGGGAAATGGATGAGCTGGAATCGTCATATGAGATTCGTATGTCCCCACAGAGGGATCCTCGAATTACTATTTTCGATATGACAGAAAATTATGAACATGATGAGATGATAAACATGATAAAAAAGGCAGAATGAGGAAATATCTGACGCAGAAATCAAGGTGCTCACGAAGTATAAGTCCAGTAAAGGTCAAAACTGGGTTCTCAGCGTAGAGGGAGTGGCATACGCTGGACTGGCTAAGCTAAGGAAAATCAACATCGGCTGGCTGAGATATGATTGGTGAGACTGTTATAAACCCACTATTTGTTTTAAGTGTTGGAAATATGGCCATGTGGAGAAGCACTGAAGAATGAAAAGAAGGGCAAGTTATGTGCTGAGAAGGCGCATGGATCTGAAAAGTGCAAAATGGACTTGACATGTGGGAATTGCGAAGCGTTTCAGTTAAGAACTGGAAGCAAGGTAAGCACGTCGCATGCACCAACGGACAGAAATTGCAGCCGATATAAAATAGAGATGAACAGAATAATTGAGAACACTTACTTTGTCTCTACGGGGCCGGTGAGATTGAGAGGTGTCATCTCACTGCATGTTGTTTAATTTCTTTATTATTGCTAATTCAAGGTGCTGAATTTAGTTATTTTGTGCATGTGGCACATATTTATTTATGCTAATTTGCTCTACACAGATAGTGTAGACAGTTAGTAGTTACTGTACAGGTGGTACAGTTGTATTGGGGAAGCCTGTACAAGTGGTACAGGACGTCTGTAATACTTGTAAATTTGATATTTAATAAATGTGAAGAGTGATGTAGATGGCAGGTGGTGGCTGCTTAGTTCTAACTTGTTCGGAATTAAAGTTGATAGTTATTGGTTCCTGGATGCTTTGATTATAAGACGTGAGTGAACGGACACGCTGGCTGAACTAGATATGGGATGATGATCTTGGCCCAGATGGACACAAGGGCATGGATGTGGACTGGTGTTGGAGCCGGTGGCTATTCTATGCCAGGCGGGATTTCCGTCGTGGCGGCTTAAAGTCAGTAGTTGAATTTAATATCTGCCGCGTACGCTTACCGCGGGGGACGGCTTAACTTTCTCGAATCTTTCTCCATAGGTTAACATTGAGGTGGTTAATCCAATAGGGTCCTCGAATCTTTCTCCATAGGTTAATCCAATAGGGTTAGTACACAGCAACCTTAAATACGCGCTGATATGACGACACAATCTAACAAAATTGTTTCGAACGACGTTAAAGGCAACTAAGCGCTACTAGAGCCATTTTACTAAAGACCGAACGAACTTTTTAACCAACCCAGTATATATGTATGTAAATAAAGCACTTAAAGTTACATTTTGATAGTGGAAACAACAGTGGAAACAGAGAAAACTATAATTGCAACATTGGTTGTTTTACTCGATGACGAGAGAGAGTTCCAGAATATGGGGTTTAGAGATGACAGAACGTGACAAATCTTTGACTGTTGATTCGCTGTTGTAATTAATGGTGCGACTCATGGGGCCATCTAAATAGTACAAAAGTAGCAATTGCGTGGTTAATATTAGAGATAAGATTCAATGCTTCTAAATAAATTTAGGATACTTCAGGAATACAACACAGGAAATTTAGGACATTGCGAATTCTTTTTACGCAAGTCATGTTTGAATTTCAATTAATTAAACAATATACTGCGAACGCATCCGAACAGTACGCGTTCACAATCCTGATTGAAGTGATACTTCACCCCCTCCGTTCTTAAAGAGTATAAAGTGTTATTGCTAAACTGTTGTAATTAATTTCCGCTTCTTACAAGTTCAATAGCACTATTAATAAACACTTTTGCAATTTATTATCAATGTAAAATTTATTGTACTTCTTGGTAATAGTTTTTTTAAATTTAAAAAGCCTTTAACTTACCTGTATTTTCTCTGATGAAGTTTTGTGCTAATTATTTAATTTTTTTAATACTTTTCTAAACCTTAGAAAATTTCGTGTGCATAACAAAGTGAACAAAATAAGTAGCAGGGGACATTCAGCCAAATACTCGGAACGAATAAATCACACACAGAAAGATGTGCAGATACCTTTACACGCACACACGCAGTAACATTTCGACAATTAATTGCTACCCTGTTCAAGACGTGGAGCATGTCAGAATAGGATTGATACGCATTGATACATGTTGTTATATATCAATACTAGCTGAAAACCCGTACTTCGCTACGGAGTACATTCAAATTAAATACAACGGTCAATGTATGCAATTAATGCCAAAAATATGTATAAATATATTTATAATAAATACAACAACGATCAATGTATGCAATTGAAGTAAAAAAAAAGGAAAAAATATATTTATAAAAAAATCGTGACGAATATTTTTATAGACAAAACAATGTAGGAGAAAATATTCAAATTAAATCTAACAGGACATACTAAAGAATACAGTACAGTTAATATAGTACAGTTTGAGGAACATATCTTTTACTGTATTTTAATATATTTTTTGGATAATGTCCAATCGTCAAGCAAGGGAAAAATATTTTTTTTTGTCTGTTTCATTGTTATGGACGTGACGATAAATTTATTGAAAGTACCAGAAAAAGAAATCACGTGATCAGCATTTAATAAATTAAATTCTAAAAATTAATCTTTAAAAATTTATAAAAAATCAGAAAATGGAGATAAAGATTCGAAAAAGATCTCATTTTAAAGGAATATTTATGATCTTTCTCGTGATATAAATTTTATAACCCTCAAATAATTATTTTAAATGCAAACTTAAAAAAAGTTACTAAAACAGCTTAAAAATTTAATTTTAAAAAATCTAAGAAGAATTTTTCAAAAATCTTTCTTAGTGCACCCCTACACTATAAGAAGAATCACCTTGCTAAATTTCAGCCCTTTAGGTCAAGCGGTTTGGTCTGTGCGTTGTATGTCAGTGAGTCAGTCAGTTACGGAACTGTTTTATATCTATAGATGTGAGATGCGGATTTACTTTTCATATCAGCATTTGTAAGAGTGCGTAAATGTGTACACAAAATGAAATGTTTTTTTTTACGAAACATTTTGGGTAGTTACAAATAGTTTTACGTTTTAATGAAAATCAGTAATAACGTTTTCTTTCAGCAGCTTTATACAGTATGACTACAGGGTGCGGCAGAATGAACTCATCACATTTCAGATGGTCTTTGGTAAGAGAGTAATGGGGATAGGGCAGAACGAGAGGTGGCAACAGTTCGGGCGGATTTTCTAGTTGTCCGTAGACACCATGGGTGGGTCCGGTGAACAACGCGGTTTCTTGATCGAGGCGTTGTTTAACAACGACAATTCGGTTAGTAAATTTATGTGCTAATGAATCACTTATTTAAAAAAAATGCTTTAAATTTTCTAAAATTACATATTTTTAATTTTTGTTTTTTTATATGTAAAAAATTACATGACATTGTTAAACAAGGTGTTAAAGAGTTTTACCAAAAAACAAGGGCAAATGGTAAGCAAGGCTTTTTTTATTGTTTTAGTAAAATAAATATATACTCAAAATGTACAGTTTCCATTTTTCTAATTTTTTGTTAACATTTTTATATTTTCAAAAAATTGTGTTTCTACCAAAAATCGAGGATTTTTTTATTTAAAGAAAGTGGGTCGCGGTCGAAAAAAGTTTGCGCACCTCTGCTCTATGCAACCGTTCCTGATTGAAAAACAATCCTGTGATGGGTGTCAAACGGGAGAACGAGTGGGTCTGCATTTCCAAGGAACCTGATATTGTTTTTGTCTTTATAATAACTATTTTATTAAAATAAAATATTTATTTATAAAGTTAAATATGTATATAATAATAGTTGAAACTTATCTGTTGAAATTTTAGTGTTGTAAATATTGTAATGTAAAGGTTATGCAGTTAAGATAATGGAGTGTAGATTTGTAAGTCTATGGTTGCAAATATAGTGAAGCGCAATGTAAATGTGATGTAAATAATATAGTGTAAATACAGTGTAAATAATACAAATATAATGTAAATAAGTTAATGCAAACATGTAACGCAACGTAAATATGTAATACAATATAATGCAAACGTAATGTAATGTAATGCAAATGTGATGTAAATAATGTAATATAAATGCTGTAATGTACTGTAAAAGTATTGTAATGATTTGAACATGTATTAAATTTGCAACATGATATAATGTAAATGTAATGTAATGCAAATGTGATATAAATAATGTAATGTACTGTAAAAGTATTGTAATGTATGAAGTACGTAATTTAAATCTGTAAATTTAATGTATGTAATGCAATATAATGTAAGGTAAATGTGATGAAAGTAAAATTATGCAAATGTACGGTGAATAATATAATGCAAATATGTAATATAGTGTGGATATGCAAATACATTGAAATAAGATAATGCAAATAAGTAATGTAATGTAAATATGTAAAGGCAATATGATGCAAATACAGGTAACGCAATGCAAATGTAACGTAAATAATGTTAATCAAATAAGATTTAAATAATGTAATGTAGAGTAAAAGTAATGCAAACATGTAATGTCAAACTGCAAAGGTAAAGTATGCAAATGTGATATAATATTGTGTAAATGCTTTGAATTCAAAGTTGCAAATGTCATGTAAATAACGTAAATGTAATGGAAATAATGTAGTTAATGTAATGTAAAAATGTAATGTAACGTTGATAAGCAGATGCAATGTAAAGAATATCAGTGTAATGCAAACAATACAATATAATGTTAAAACGTGCAGCAGGAAAGGGACTGGAACGAACGCAGGGTTGAGTAGGCGTAACTGGTATAGTAGGCAAATTATGAAAGTCGGTTAGTTGCGTTTATCCGGCTTGGGGGTGGGAGCGTAATACCCTCGTCCCCAGAGCCGGCGGGTCCTAGGCGAGCGGATTGCCATCGGGACGACGGGTCAACTGTCCGAAAATCCGTATAACCTTAGGGTGAGGATGGAGTAATCTTTGAATTACCAAGGAAACAAAGTGGAACATTAAAACACCTGAAAATGTGCAACGAGTCCTTGAGTCTGCTATTCGTGAAGAAGTTAGCGCCATTCTATCATAGATGACCAACAGAGTGATGGAACACTTTAGAGAACGGCTTTGGAAGTCCATCGCAAATAACGGGTGCCACCTGAGTGATGTTATTTTCAATACCTTGTGGAAAAAACCAGACTGCTAGTACTTTTCGAAAATATAAAGCGTTTTACTGTAAATGGTTTCGTTTGTCTTTTATTACCTATGAAATATAGGAGTCCATTCTACCGCACCCTATAAATGCGCAAAAGGCGTAAGAGATAAAAACTGCGTTATGGGACATAACTTTTCCTGACTTACCTTTCTTGCACAAAACTCTTGAATGCAACTGGGTCGGAAGCTATCATTGCCTTCGCTTCTTCAAAAGTCAACTAAAATTAATGACAAGTATACAGTCGTTATAATTATTACAAAATACAATCCAGATCACAAACGAAATAGCTAGTGCCTGTTATTTCTCCTGTGATAATTTTCCATTACCTGAACTGGGTAATATCCACCATCGAATGGATTGTGACAGGAAGTTTGATCTGATCCTAAATCAGACAAGAGCTCGCCCGTATCTTCGTGTTCTTTTTTCAGACGTTCCCTATAGGGAAAGAAATAAAAATCTGCATAAACTAACAAGGAAGTAGAAGGTATTTAAAATTAAATCAAGAGTTAAAAAATGTCAGCATAAGTAGGTCTCTTCAGAAGTTAAGTAATTTCAACCCTCTTAGTGTAGAAACAAAATATCGTCTCAAATGAGTCCACAGTAATACTCTTAGGGTGTGTCATCGTACCAAGTAACGCAAGATCGCTTGGAAATTATTAGGAAACCGTATTTAGAACAATTGGCTAACAGTTGGGTTTGGCCACTGGAGTTTTGTTGCAACAATGGCTGGCATTGCAATTCATCCAGCGGTTTGCCGTTAGTTGGCCCAACCGTTGGGAGAGCTGTTCAACGTTCATTTGCAGTTGGGACAACGATATTTTATTATTGTTGGCCCAATAGCACTTATTTGCTGTTGGGACAACGACATTTTGTAATTGTGGACCCAGCATAAACATTTTGCAGTTGGCCCATATTTGTTTCTGAAAGTTCTGCCAACGGTAACCGTTTCCGAACGATGCAACGAAAATTTGCTTTTGGGACAACGACGTGTTAATTGGGATTCAAGTGTATTTGTGCCAAGATTTATTTAGTCATCACGCAAGTGTAGACAGTGCTCTGTATCAGTGTATAAAATTTTGACCCGACCATGATCCACTTGGTCTATCGCTAAAATGACAAAGAAATGTTGCCTGTTACAAATACAGTAGTTTGTCGCTTTCCGTGGCATGACAACGAGTATCAACGTTGGTCATAAACAGATGAACTATGGTGAAAAACGGAATGATCGAAGGAAAAAATATGTTGATGCAGATTAAAAATAAGGTCTCTTATTATCACTGTCTATCAAGATCTCATGCGATAAGCATAAAGATGCAGTAAACTGATACAATTGTGAACAAGACAGGGGAGTTGCTGAATTTTTCAGTAGCCGTTCCATGCATTGTTATATTTTAAAATCTATTTTAATAACATTTGCGGTTGTTACACTAAAGTGGTGCCTTCTCTTGAAATTTAATCTCTTAATCGTTCTCGAAAAACATATATCTCACTCGTTACTGACGTCATTACACCAGTTACAACCCCTAAATATCCAGGCTGATTCACGAGCGTCCATCTTGTTTCCTAGTCACCCCAAAACATAAGGCGTGTAATTTGTTGCTGTTTCAGTGCCAGTTTATCGATGTCAAATCTTTCCTAATTGGCTACTTTCTGAATTCCAATTAACTTTCTCTAAGTCAATGCGCTGCATGCATACATACATGTAGAAATATAATTCAAAGTAAAATGTCTGTGAAGCGATGTAGTTTTTATTCTTGAAAGTATATGAATCCCGTGATGAATAAATAGATCACTTCACCCACTTCAAGGGGGTGATCTATTTATTATCAAGGATGTATAATTTGAATTTCAGGTGGACAGGTATGCATAATTCCTTCTCCAACGATACCTAAAAACATACAAAATTAGGTCCTTTAATAAAAGATTAAAAGAGAAAATAATGTTTCTATAAACATCAGATCAAAATGGCGATTTCACTTGGTGTCCGTGGGTAACTAAGTGCCTGATGGGTCAGCTTGGATATCTAACGTCTACTACCATCCGATTGACTGTGCATAGTAGTCTGGTCCCGCATAATCTCCCTTATCAAGGTAATTGTTCTCTTTTGTTTTTTTAAATATTTTGAATGCTTTGGTAATTTTCAAAAATATTTTCTTTGCTGAATGTGTTAAAGTTTTACAAGAAAATAATTTGTCCTTCAATTTATTTACCATTTTTACAGCGTGTTGTAAAAATAATAAGAAATAAATGTTGAGTTGCGTAACAAAAGCCTGAGGCAGTCACAGAGTGATGATCTCTATGGAAAACAATTTTAATTTTACATCTGCGATCTTCTTTGGATGGGTCGTTTCCTTTGCTTTGCGTTTTTATAGATTAGGTTTGAAAATGAGAATCATCAATCTGATATGAGCGCAATTAGAAACCCGAAATTTAAATAAAAATGCCTGGGAATCTGATGACTTTGACAAGAATAGAATATCTGTATTCAAGTATAATTCTGTATGATTGGTCCGGCAGATATATCAGAAATTAAAAGTATTTCAAACCTTAAATTTAAAATTTTGTTATATATTACGATCTTTATATAAACACCGCATACAATAATAATAGTAATAAAGTAAGTGATCTGTAACACTATTATTATTGATTTAAGTAATGTACTGCAATAAATAATAGTAGTAATACAGTAAATAATCATGCATACAGAAGTTTGCTCGTGACTTCAGCTATTAGTTACTCTTGATAAAGAAAGCCATTTTAAACGTCGAAATCTAATTTACTATTCTATAACTTTTGACAAACGCCTTTTTAAGGTACTCTTGCTATATACTTTAGTTTTTTGACATACTTCCGATTCTTCCGGCATTGAAGTCGACACTTCATACTGTGTTATTACATACTCAATTGATTTTTCTGTGAATAAGGACTCCATAAAAAGTTTTATCACAGGGCCAAAGTAGAACGTGTCATGAATCAATAGTTGTATACAGCGTACCCACGGGGCACGCATAGTTTTTATTGTTCTGTATGCGCAATCCTCCTAGTTACACATACAATTTTATCAATTTTTCTACTTTTTTTTAAAACTAAGATGTTAATATTAGCTATTAACTTGCCTAACTATTAGACTACAAAAAATTTAATTGTGTTTAAAAGTAAATTTGCTTATTCTTACAATAAATATTCATGGAAACATCAGTAAAGGCCTTTTCATATTGCACCCGTAGCGTAGCGTTATGTTACCACGTTGGCTCTGCAGCTCTTGACATGGCCTACTATTGGTTTGACATATTACGTGGTCAGTGATTTGATCTCTGTGATTGGTCAAAATTTTAAACACTGACACTACGCAACACTTCGGAATCAGTGTGAACAGGCCGTAAGTTGCAGGCATCAAACGTAAATTACTTCTGAACCAAGATGAAATACGTTTATGAAGAAAATAATTGTGCTTACCACAAATTTACTACATTCCCATAATAGCCAATACTTGTGGATACCTTTCTCTGCTTTGCTTCTCTGGAATAAAAAAAAATATTTAGAACCCAAATGAAATAATGTTTCTTGTATCTATTTTTTAAAGGAAGATAAAAAAAAGGAGTTCCACGTTATCAAAGTAAATGGTAAAAAGAAATAAAAATGAAAGAAATGCTATGAAAAGTGCCACAAATGTATTGATCGAAGGTAACTCTATTTTTATATACACTGCATTCAATAATAATAGTAAAGTAATTGATCTGTAATACTATTATTATTGATTTAAGTAATGTATTGCAATAAATAATAGTAGTAATACAGTAAATAATCATGCATACAGAAGTTAGGTAACACTATTTAAAGGTAACTCTCAAAATGTCTGGCAAAAATAAATACTGCACAAATCTACACACATCCATAGGTTTTAACATTATACCAGCCTTTCATCTTTTAAAGAAGTGATTCCCAACGCCGTGAGACTTTAGAGTGCGCTTAGAGTGCTTTAGAGTGCACTTTAGAGTGCATCAGGGGTGCCGCAAGATTTTTTAATAAATAAAAAGAAATTAGTAGGGCCAGTTTAAAATAAATATAAAGTTGAATTATTTGCTCTTACTCGTGGCAGATTGTGGCACAAATCGATGCACTCGTTCCTGAGGATGCATTAGCTACTCTCCCGCCCATTAAACTCTTTGGCTTCATATCAACATTTGTGCTCTAAGCATCCATCGCAGGTTTCAAATTAATAAAACAAAACACTTTTTAGCGATTTCTATTGTAGTCCTCTACGGTAATACTATACTGAATCCCACGGCTATTTTTACCATGTTTTTATTAACTTGCTTTCTTGTTTGTGTGTGTGTTTGTCCAGTACAAATATTGCAATCGATTTTTAACTAACTTCCCGACTAGCTAGACATTTGAAACTTTTAGAATAGCTCAGAACACGATGGCAATGCTTTTTTTAATACTTTTAGCCATCTTTAAGCAGAATTGAATTCATTTTTAGTTAATTTTGTTTTGTAGACTGGTGCAGCCATCTATCGACCGGGACGGGAAAGAAAAGTTAAACGCAAGTTAATTTCCAATTAACTTCATTTTCTTTCAAGTTGATGGGATAATTCATCAAAAAAATTTAAAAAGTATTTATTAATACATAGAATTGTCAAGTTTATATGATTCAACAGAAAATTTAAAAACATGGTATGTATATAAAAATTTCTTTTTATCTTGTAATTATAGAAACTGTATTAATATATCCTATTTTAGTGTTTGTTACTTAAATCTTTCAATAAATGAATAAAATCAGCAGTGGAATCAATATTTCTCTGAACTTCAATTTAACATGTTCCTGATATACGGCCCACTTTACTTTAATATTTTTAAAAAATTGAAAAACTAAAATTCTGATAAGAGTATCCCACGCTTCTAATCTCATTTCGAATGGTGCCTCAAATGTATAGAAGTTGAGGACCCCTGTCTTAAAGACTTGATTGAAAGTATCTATAAATCGGGTCAAATGAAATGAATGCATAACAAATGTCATATGAATTTGCCGCAAGGGAAAATACAAATATTTAAAACTTGTCTTAGGGCTGCTGTGTACTAACCCTATGGATTCGATCACCTCAATGTTAACCTATGGAGAAAATGTGTTTACTATTGACAGCTCCATAAATGCCGGTAATCCAATAAAAATGGTATTTTCAGATAGTATATTTCTGAACTTTTCTGCACCTTGCAACAGGATTCATTTTATAAACTGCGTCCACCAAAGGAATTGAGGAGCATTTAAAACACACTAGATCAGATTTTTTCCCATCGAATAATTTAAAATTTAAAATAGTATTTGCATTAAGAAAAAAACCGGAAAATGTCCCAAGGTGTCAAATGTCTTTCTCTATTACGGAGTCTCTCTATCTCTCTATTCTAAAAAAAAGTAACTGGCGCCGCCACCGCCGCCGTCAAAAGCTTGTCACGCTATCTCCTCCGAAACCGCTGGGGGTATGGGGTCGAGACCGATACCAATAGATGCAAAAAAATGCGGGGAAGAAAGTAAGACATGTCTCATCTTCGTCGGACTTTTTTATTTTATGTTTTGTGGAAAATATTGACTTTTTCATGTTCAGATTACGATAACTCGCCAAAAATTAATCGTAGAATTTTGATCTTTTTACAACCTAAGACTACAGACATTTCTCCTTCAAACAAGACCTCATTTGTTTAAAAATAATTTAAAACAGACTAATATTTTCATCAAAATATTAAACCCACTTTTTCGAGAAATATCGTCACATATGTGGATGTAATATCGATGCTCCTCGATTTTTTATCTTACAAAGAAAATATTTACATTATCTGGAAGATGAAAGCTTTCTCATTCATATAAACCTCATTTCAAGTCTCTATCTTAAAATTTCGAGTTTTAATTGAATTTTAAAGCTGAAACAGTGATTCCTCTTCGCAGTGATTCCCCTTCAACAGCAAATGGATGGAAGCTGTTGCATTGCCCGAGAATCACCCCTATTTATCTCGCTATTAGAAACTTATTCCTTCAACATGCTGTGCCATGATTGGCGCTGTGCTTGAGCGTGCTGCTCGTATGCGATAGTCCCCAGTTCGATCCCGGTGGATACTCATTTTTCTAAATATTTGAATTTTATTCTTTTAATTCTTGTTATATTTTTTATTTTACTTATCTGAAGAGGGCTTAATTTTTATAATTTTATTTTACTGCTGAGCACATATTTTCTGATGTACAAATCTTGCTACTGGAGGTAAAGTCGTAAGACCATGGCACTCCAACAAACTCAATATACCTTGACCTTGACCCTAACAGAGGAGCGAGCGTAGCGAGCCTAGGGGCGAAGCCCCTAGTTCTAAAAAAAAAGAAACTCACGCAGCCGCTGTCAAAAGCTTGTCACGCTATCTCCTCCGAAACCGCTGGGGGTATGGGGTCGAGAGCAATACCAATGGATGCAGAAAAATGAGGGGACCAAAGTAAGACATGTCTCATCTGCGTCGGACTTTGAGTTTTTATTTTATTTTATGTTTTGTGGGAAAATATTGACTTTTTCATCATCAGATTACGATAATTCGCCAAAAAATGATCGGATCGTAGAATTTTGACCTTTTTACAATCTAAGACTACAGACATTTCTCATTCAAACTAGACCTCATTTGTTTAAAAATATTTTAAAACAAACTAATATTTTCATCAAAAAATGAAACAGTTTTTCAAGAAATATCGTCTCCTATGTCGGTGCAATATCGATGCTCCTCGAGTTTTTAGATTACAAAGAAAATATTTACATCATCTGGAAGCTGATAGCTTTCTTATTCATATAAACCTCATTTCAAGTCTATATCTTAAATTTTCGAATTTTAATTGAATTTTAAATCGGATAATTCAACAGTGATGAAACGCCCTTCGCATTAAGGGTGACAACAGTAAATGGATGGAAGCTGTTACATTGCCCGATAATCACCTCTATGTATCTAATTGTACTAGGGGCTAAGCCCCTAGTACAATTTTAAAAAAAAATCTTTCAATCCAAATCTACAATCCTTCGACACATTTTTCCATAGGTTAACATTGAGGTAAGCGAATCTAAAAGGGTTAGTACACAGCAGCCTTAACCCGCTGTTGACTGATCACGAGTAAACCAGTAGTTTCACGCGCATGCGTTGAACGATTTAACTCGATAATGCTTTTGCAATTCTTAAATCCCAAAAAGGTGTGGGCTCTTATTATATCAGCGGTTCTGAATCTGTGATACCCAGGGTGTAAGAGTACCACAGGTCGTACGGGTAATCCAAAAATTCCCAATTAAAACATTACGAATTTTTTTTTCTGGTATTATCACAAAACTTGATTCTACGTCACCTCCCTACACCCCCCCCAAACTATTTAAAAGAAATTGCTTTTTAAAATAAATTTCCTATAACTTTTTTCAATTATTTTTCTCTTATATGACATTAATTAAAATGATTTAAGCAAACACTGATTTGCATATCTCTTCAGTGGGACGAAGCCCTTTGATACCAGGGTACAGTTAGGGAAAGAAATCCTAAGTGTTACAAGATTAGAAAAAGGTTAAAAAACGCTTATTGGGACCCGGGGTAGCCTAGTGATAGCCCGTTGGGCTTCGGACTGGGAGTGCTCAGAAAGTTCATTAGAAAATAATTACAATTATGTTATTTGGTAGTCTAAAGGAAGAAAACGTTCGGGATAGCATAAAAGTGATTCCGATTCTGCTTATGTCGAAGAGTGGACAGAAAATGACATTTCACAAACCTTGAAGCACTATACAAGAGTTTCATTGTCGCTGTTGAACTGAGTGATCTGCAGAATATTGAAGAAACGGAAGTCTGCTTTTTATGATTTTTTTTTATACCTGACTGTTTCTCAATTGTGTTAACCGAACGTAAATAATTACACTTAATCTCTGATAAAATGGAACGGAAGCCTACCATCAGTAATGATAAGGATAACGGAAGCCACCAGTAATAATGTAAAAAAGTTTCTTCGTCTAGTTACATACATAGATGAGATAAACAAAAACAAAAAATAATTTCAGGTAGTCTCTTCTATAGAAACTACCGCGGCTTATTAACGTAGGATTACTTATCGTTTGCTTACCTCTTTTTTTTCTTTTTTTTTGACGCATTTTGGTACTTTCTGTTTAACTGTTTACTGCTACTGGGTTTGGCGCGCTGCCAAAATTATAACTCGCGACGGACTTAATTTTTTCTTTCCGGAGAACCATTATTGAGGAACGTAATCCTACGTTAAAAAGTCATATTAGAGAGATTATTGCTCAAGGAATAACTTTACTTGAAAACTGTTTTTACTACGATCTGCATGAGATTCGGTCAAAATCTTACTTTTCATCAGCCCTTTGAGGGGCGCCGTTTCCACAGTGCAAACGTCTAAATCTAGTCATTTTTTTCACTTGCATTCAATGTATTCCAGTTAAATGAGCAGAAAAATGGTTAGTACTGTCATCTGTTATCAGTTTAAAGAAGTAAAAACATTTTACAACCTTTAATTGGAAATTTTTTCAAGATTTTTTAGGTAAAAAAAATCGGGAGGGGGGGGGGGGAAATCTGCACCGTGCAAACGGGGGATGTTGTTGCCCCTGAAAGGGTTAAGGTGTGACTACGTTCAGAGCAGTTTTTTCCAATACTGTACTTGCGAAAATTTCTGCCTCATTTTCCGAAGGCACATGGCACTAAAATACGAAAATTATGAAAAATTAAACCATAACTATGCAACTTTTTAGAAAGATGAGGAGTATTGGTTGAAATTGAGGAAATTTTTACATAAACGGATCTAGGTCTACAAAACATTTTATGCATATAACATCAATCTCTTTTTATGATATGTACATGAGGTACTCGTTTCTGTAATGAATTAAAAACTAATCGATATTTTGAAATCTAAAAGAAATTCAAGCTATTATATGCAATTCCATGTAAAATTTCAGTCATTTCTCGTGAGATTTTTTATGAGCTATAAATAAAAAAAATACACCCAGGTGTATATTTTTTGTAGTATCTATAGTTCATTATATTCTTAGTATTATGAAAAACATACCTGAAAAATTTCATAGACATGATTATATTTTGAGTTATCCTAACAGTCATTTTTATTTTTGATGAAAAATAAGTTCTACAGAAAACATAATTAAAATTTTCACTGGTATTGAAATGGACAGCTGCCGCTCTTCTTTAAACCGCTCTCATTTCATTTCTAATGATCGTACAGAAAAAGTAAGAGAAAATTTAGAGACAGAAATTCATATTCTTTAAGAAACAGGAATATATTTTTAAAAATTTTTGATCAAAATCGACGTTTTAAACGTAGTCGGATACAGGGGCGGCTCCAGTCCAGAGTTTTTTTTTTTTAGGAAGGGGGGCAACGACGGCTCTTAGGGTTATATATATGTATATATATATTCTGTATATATATATATATATATATACTAGCTGACCCGGCAATGCTACGCTATTGCTAGATTTGAGTATATATATGTAGACTAGCTGAAAACCCGCACTTCGCTACGGAGTACATTCAAATTAAATACAACGGTCAATGTATGCAATTAATGCCAAAAATATAAATATATATATATATATATTTATTTATAATAAATACGACGATCAATGTATACAATTGATGTAAAAAAAACATATTTATAAAAAAATCGTAAGGGATATGGTATTAGACAAAATAATGTCCAATCGTCTGCCGCATTAGCAAGAAAAAAATATTTTTTTTTGTCTATTTAGTTTTTATGCACGTGACGATAAATTTATTTAAAGTACCAGAAAAAGAAATCACGTGATCAGCATTTAATAAATTAAATTCTAAAAAATTAATCTTTAAAAATTCACCAAAAATCAGAAAAGGGAGGTAAAGATTCGAAAAAGATCTCATTTTGAAGGAATTTTTATGATCTTTCTCGTGATATAAATTTTATAACCCTGAAATTATTATTTTAAATGCAAACTTTAAAAAAGTTACAAAAACAGCTTAAAAATTTAATTTTAAAAAATCTAAGAAGAATTTTTCAAAAATCTTTCTTAGTACACCCCTACTCTATAAGAAGAATCGCCATGCAAAATTTCAGCCCTTTAGGTCCAGCGGTTTGGTCTGTGTGTTGTATGTCAGTCAGTCAGTGAATGAATGAATGAATGAATGAGTCAGTTACGGAACTGTTTTATATATATAGACTAGCTGAAAACCCGCACTTCGCTACGGAGTACATTCAAAGTAAAAACATCGGTCAATGTATGCAATTAATGCCAATATATATATAATAAATACGACGATCAATGTATATAATTGATGTAAAATATATATATATATATTTATAAAAAAATTGTAAGGGATATTTTTATAGACAAAATAATGTAGAAGAAGATATTCAAATTAAATCTAATATAAAGAATACTAAAGAATATAGTACAGTTAATATAGTACAGTTTCTAGAACATTTCTTTTACTGTATTTTAATATTTTTTTGGATAATGTCGAATCGTCTGCCGCATTAGCAAGAAAAAAAATTATTTTTTGTCTATTTAGTTTTTATGCACGTGACGATAAATTTATTGAAAGTACCAGAAAAGGAAGTCACGTGATCAGCATTTAATAAATTAAATTCTAAAAATTAATCTTTAAAAATTCACCAAAAATCAGGAACTGGAGGTAAAGATTCGAAAAAAATTTCATTTTAAAGGAATTTTTATGATCTTTCTTGTGATATAAATTTTATAACCCTCAAATTATTATTTTAAATGCAAACGTAAAAAAAGTTTAAAAAACAGGTTAAAAATTTAATTTAAAAAAATCTAAGAAGAATTTTTTAAAAATCTTTCTTAGTGCACCCCTACACTATAAGAAGAATCGCCATGCAAAATTTCAGCCCTTTAGGTCCAGCGGTTTGGTCTGTGCGTTGTATGTCAGTCAGTCAGTGAATGAATGAATGAATGAATGAATGAGTCAGTTACGGAACTGTTTTATATATATTGACTAGCTGAAAACCCGCACTTCGCTACGGAGTACATTCAAATTAAATACAACGGTCAATGTATGCAATTAATGCAATATATATATATATATATTTATAATAAATACGACGATCAATGTATACAATTGATGTAAATATATATATATATATATGTATTTATAAAAAAATCGTAAGGGATATTTATTTTTTTGGATAATATCCAATCGTCTGCTGCATTAGAAAGAAAAAAGAATATTTTTTTGTCTATTTAGTTGTTATGCACGTGACGATAAATTTATTTAAAGTACCAGAAAAAGAAATCACGTGATCGCCATTTAATAAATTAAATTCTAAAAATTAATCTTTAAAAATTCACCAAAACTCAGAAAATTGAGGTAAAGATCCGAAAAAGATTTCATTTTAAAGGAATGTTTATGATCTTTCTTGTGATATAAATTTTATAACCCTCAAATTATTATTTTAAATGCAAACTTAAAAAAAGTTACAAAAACAGCTTAAAAATTTAATTTTAAAAAATCTAAGAAGAATTTTTCAAAAATATTTCTTAGTGCACCCCTACACCATAAGAAGAATGGCCATGCAAAATTTCAGGCCTTTAGGTCCAGCGGTTTGGTCTGTGCGTTGTATGCCAGTGAGTCAGTTACGGAACTGTTTTATATATATAGACAACGACTAGCTGAAAACCCGCGCTTCGCTACGGAGTACATTCAAATTAAATACAACGGTCAATGTATGCAATTTATGCCAAAAAATAAATATATATATTTATAATAAATGCGATGATCAATGTATACAATTGATGTAAAATATATATCTATCTATCTATATATATATATATAAAATCTTAAGGGATATGCATTTTTTTTGGATAATATCCAATCGTCTGCTGCATTAGAAAGAGAAAAAAATATTTTTTTTGTCTATTTAGTTGTTACGCACGTGACGATAAATTTATTGAAAGTACCAGAAAAAGGAATCACGTGATCAGCATTTAATAAATTAAATTCTAAAATTTAATATTTAAAAATTCACCAAAAATCAGGAAATGGAGGTAAAAATTTGAAAAAAATTTCATTTTGAAGAAATTTTTATGATCTTTCTCGTGATATAAATTTTATAACCCTCAATGTATTATTTTAAATGCAAACGTAAAAAAAGTTTAAAAAACAGCTTAAAAATTTAATTTAAAAAAATCTAAGAAGAATTTTTGAAAAATCTTTCTTAGTGCACCCCTACACTATTAGAAGAATCGCCATGCAAAATTTCAGCCTTTTAGGTCCAGCGGTTTGGTCTGTGCGTTGTATGTCAGTCAGTCAGTCAGTCAGTCAGTGAATGAATGAGTTAGTTACGGAACTGTTTTATATATATAGATAGATATAGATTAAACGTTTGTCACTTGGAGAAACGTTTAATTGACAAAACGTTTACAATATAGACGTTTACAATATAAACGTTTACAATTGACAAACGTTTATAGATACACATTGGTATCTCAAAATTAGAGTAAGAGATGAAATAAAAATACAAAAATAAAAAAAGGATTTTAAGTAAAGAATGTTTTTTTAATTATTTTAAGCACCTAAAATAATATCCAAATTAATATTACGTTACTTAATAATTGTGTGCACGGCCGCCATCTTGGATTTTTTTGCGTCAACTTGGCTATTTTACCGTGTTTTGAGGAGTGGAAAAATTCTCGCCAATGTGTTTTAAGCGGTGTTTTCAAAACGCTGGACTTTGAATTTTTTTAGCCTTTTTAATAAAAAACACCTGTTTAAATTATGAAACTTAGAAAAATTTTTGAAAAATCATTTAAATGTTGGACTTAGATTTATTTTTGGGTTTTTGATAAAACCACTTTTTTCTGAAAAAATCAAATATTGGAAATTTTGGGTTTTTCTTTTAGCTTTTTTAATAAAAACGACCTTTTTAAATTGTGAAACTTAGAAATATTTTTGAAAAATCATTTAATCGTTGGACTGAGATTTTTTTTTGTCATTTTTAATTAAAAACTACCTTTTCAAATTATGATCCATATGAAAAATTTGGTCAAATGAATTTTACTTACAGATAAAATTTCAATGCCATCTATTCAGTTTGCCCTAACTCTGTGACTAATAGCAATGAATCACCAAAATATTATGCCAATATATTGTTAATTAGAAAAAAATACAGCATTTTCGTACCACCTAAATAACTTGCAATTTAAAAATTATCTAAAATTCAGCTTTGAAAAATGTAAAATAATTATGAACCCATAAATTTATGGTGAGTAACCAGATCCTCTCTCTTTTTTTTTCTTTTTTTTTAAGGGCATTGTGGTAATGAAATTTTACTTCAGATTTGACCTTAACCAAATATTTGGTGCATACATTAAAATCGGGACAAGGATTATTTGACCACTTATCCTGCTGTGTTGGAAATAAGAAAAAAAAAACCTTTTCCTAAACCAATAACTTAACCTTAACTAACTTTTTAACTTAGGTTCCTGGGGAGAGAGAAGTTGAACTTCAGTTATTTAAATTTATTTGTAATCCACTACAACTTGGAATTATAAAATATTTTAAAATATATTGTATTTAAAATGTATACTGTATTTTACATTTTACGAAAAAATGATGGCAGATAATTTTTACTTCAAATAAATGAAATGGTGTATCATTATAGTATACTAATTGACAAACGATAAACAAAATTAAAAGCAACTTAAATTTAATAAGTTAACGAAAAACTGATAATGGATTCAAAAATTTTCAACAAAAAGACTCTTAGTTTTAAAAATAATTTACTCTTTTGAGTATAGTCAATTTGACTCAGATTTCCAGGTCAAGGCCAAGATCTAGCCTAAAATTATTATACTGGAATTAAAAGATCACATCAGAAATAACTGTTTGATCTTAAAATTAGAGAATTTGACATTGGGTTATTTTTACCAGAACGCAATAATTATCGCCATGCGAAATGCGCCAAACCCTGGCGGAAAAATCAAAGATGGCGGACGTGCACACAAATCTAGAGTATCCCCCCTAACTTTATTTCTACTGATCAGATATACATAATATATAGCCTATGTCCATCTGGAATAATGTACCTTTCAAACAGTGAAAGAATTTTTCAAATAGGTGCAGTGGTTCCGGAGATTACCCTCCACCTACAAAATTTGCTCTCTCTTTATATATTAGTATAGATTAAATGAACCAAATTGAAAGTTTAATATCAATTATTGTATTTAGTTGAAAGTAGATATTTACATACACATTATAATTTTTATATTTCGGAATACATAAATTGTGATTACTGTTTTATTCAATTTTAAATTCATTGCAATGCTCTTGGATATGCAATGTTTTTGGTGATTCCATTTGGCATATATACAAACGAATCTCTTGGTTTTCCTACTCGGGAGCATACAACGTTGTCCATCAGGAAAACATGGATTCTCCAAATTCAATCCACATACTTGCAATGCCCAACTTGTGATTTGTTTATCGTTATTTCGAAAGCCTGTTTAATTGGAAATTGCAATCATTTGAATTGGAATTGCATATCTGTTGGTATCGTTGATATACGTAGTATTAGCACATCCTCTCCTTTGAATTTTCCACTTAAAATTGTTGCTTTAACTACATTGTATAATAATCTCTTGACTGCCAATCTGGTACCATTGCAGAGACGGGGTGTGTCAATGTTTCTAAGAAGAATGATAGGAACACGAACCTTCAGATTAATGTTGTGTGGTAGCAATCCAGATAAATCAAGGGGATTTTAGAATTCAGTTGGATAATTTACCGCAGTGGCGCACCCAGGATTTAATCTTGGGGGGAGGGAGGGGGGCGAGTTGAACGGATAAAAATATTTATAATGCAAATTCAATATTCATAATGCAATTTCTATTTCTTTGGGGGGAGGTTCTCTTGGCCCACTCCCTGGGTGAACTACTGATTTACTGCTTCATCTTGATCTATAACAGTATATATTGATTTGTAAGTAGCTGTTTCTCCTGGTAACATACCCAGCTTACGTGGGGTGTCAGAAAACACTCTCCCTCAAGACTCGGGGTTCACGACCTTACCCCTCGCCTCCCTCACAGGAATGTTGAACATCTACATGAGAGGGGTGGCTATCAGGGGTTGTTAGGTGCTGCCATCCGTATGTTTTGTTTGAAAGTAGAAGGTTCACAGATAATACCTGAACAGACATCGAACAAAAAATATTTTTAACTTTCTTTCTACTGGTCAGATCGAGGATTTCAATAGCTTTAAACCTTTTCGGGACAACACGGATCATTTTGCAAAAAACCGCGTGTAAATCGGTTCAATAGTTTTTTATTCTATAGAGGACACACATACGAACATTGCCTTTTATATATATAGACAGATGAGAGGGGTGGTTATCAGGGGTTGTTAGGGGCTTTTTTATTTATTTATTTATTTATTTATTTTTAATGTAGAAGGTTCATACATAGGTAATATCTGAACAGACGGGGAAAGCAAAATATTTTTAACTTCCTTTCTACTGGTAAGATCAAGGTTTTCAATAGCTTTGAACCGTCTCGGGATAACACGGACCATTTTGCAAAAAACCGCGGGGGCAAATCGGTTCAGTAGTTTTTTATTCTATAGCGGACACACATACGAACATTGTCTTTTATATATATAGATGAGAGGGGTGGTTATCGGGGGTTGTTAGGTGCTTTTTTATTTCTTTTTTTTAATGTAGACGAAATACGCCAGGCTTTTTTGGGAGGGGCATTTAAAAAAGCGAGATTAGTGTTGTATGCATAGTTTTCGGGGTCTCTGAGATGAATGGGGACACTCCCGATGCCGTTTAAGCCCAAGTTCAGCCCCATCGGCATGGGTGGGTGGGGGGTAGAAGGGGTGAAAAATAAAAACTCCAAAATGACCAAGATGTCCCAAACAACCGGGCAACGCCGGGCAAACAGCTAGTATTCAGCTAAGCAAAGACTCAAAATTTAAAAAACATAGAAAAGCTATTTAAATTCCCTGATTATTAAATATGGAAACCCTCTTCTGATTATTCTGGTAAATGCACTGGGTAAAGTATAATAAAAATGAACTGCATACCTCATCCTATTCATCAAAACATCCAAGTCGTCGATGATTTCTTTGACCCATCCTTGGTTAAAGCGCTTTTCGAGGACGGTGCGATCTGTCTACATATTGAAGTTCGTTTTACCAACATATATTGAAAAAGAAAAATAATATAATTTATTCACTGTGAATAATAGAGTTTGTTTTTACTTCAGCTATGACTCCAATGCACCCACAAATGACTGCTGCCTTGGCCTGAGCTCCGCTCATTCCTCCAAGTCCCGAACTGACGTACACCTGGAATACAATTTCCGATGGTTTTAAAAATTTTATATATCGTATTTTTCTTCAAGGGGGTCCAGAACACAAAATTCATTTAAAAAAATTCTCAAATTTTATTTATTTATTATTATTTATTTATTTATTATTTTTTTTTGGGAGGGGGGGGGGGTATGGGCTGAAAACATATCGTAGAAAATTTAGAATAAAGTTACGCAACTTCAATCTCAATTTTTTTAAATCTTAAAGTAGACGTCCAAATAAAACAGAATATATATATATATATATATATATATATACATATATATCGTAACGGGTATTTTTATAGACAAAATAATGTAGAAGAAAATATTCAAATTAAATACAACGGTCAATGTATGCAATTAATTTGTATGTTTAAAATCCATAAAACATACTCATTGGAATTAAATTCTTAAAAACTTGCATCTCAATGAGTCTACTGGTTAAATTTTATCTTTTATGTAATTTAATATTTTTTTGTCAATTTATTTCGTTGTTATGCACGTGACGCAAAATTAATTTAAAGTATCACAAAAAGAAAAGAAACCTCGCGATCAGCATTTAATAAATCAAATTCTAAAAATTGATCTTTAAAAATTCACCAAAAATCATATAATGGAGGTAAAGATTCGAAAATGATTTCATTTTAAAGTAGTTTTTAGGATTTTTCTCGTGATATAAATTTTATAACCCTCAGATTATTATTTTAAATGCAAACCTAAAAAATGTTACAAAAACACCTTAAAAATTTAATTAAAAAAATCTAAGAAGAATTTTTTAAAACTCTTTCTTAGTGCACCCCTACACTATAAGAAAAATCTCCATGCAAAATTTCAGCCCCTTAGGTAGCGGTTTGGTTTGTGTATTATCTGTCAGTCCGTCAGTCACGGAACTGAACTGTTTTATATACAGGAACCACCGCTTATAGTGATCAGTGGTTATAAGAATCAACCGTTTATAAGAATAAATATCGCGAAAACAAAAATAAATGTATTATTTTCATGTTAAAAGTTTCGCTTTAAAGAATAAATCCACCGGTTTTAAGAATCAGTTTACACTCTTCGCTTTTCTTTCATTTTTCCAAAAAAGCCACTTAAACCCTCAAAAGGTACGAAGTTCTTTCTTTATTGCTTTTAAAAGCAAGAGTTATAAGATGGGATGGAATACAATCGTAAAATGCGTCCCTTTCTTTGTTAAACATAACATAATAGTTTCCCCTTAAACGCTTTAGCACAACACTGTCCTATTAGCTTGATCCAGGGGCATCTTTACCCGTCCGGGTCCGATTTCACTTTTCTCCACTGACAAACAAAAATAGGGACTCTTTTTCCCACCTCTCACATCCTGGTTGCGGCTTCCTGGACCCTGAAACACACAAATCTTTGGCGAAGTGTCCACTATCACTCAGGCAAACGTGACATTAGTAGATTCAGCACGTTATCAAACCGTGAAACGGAAGCTAGAAGGTGAATCTTGGTCTGAGACTATTGGTATCGAAAGAGGTATAAACAGCCTCCTGAAAACTTCATTACGTCAAACTACCATAGACAACCTTTTCTTGTGCCCTTCCTGTAGTTGAAATGTTAAACTCTTAAGCAGGTATGTTGTAACAAATATTGGATTTCTTCCTTCCCTTACTATAATCATGTGTATCTACTTATAGGTTAGAAATTAAGTTGTATTTTTGAAATTATAAACAATAATTTTAATAAAAGATAATTAACGTAAATTAAAGAGTATTTTATGGTAAATTATCTAATATATGTATATATAAGTGTGTGTGTGTGTGTGCCTGTCCAAAAACCTAAGAATCTATAAGAATCCGGCTATAAGAATCAACCGCTTATAAGAATCAAAAACAGCAATAACAAACGTGATTCTTATAAGCGGAAATCACTGTATATAGATGATGAGATTTTTGAAGAACACACGCCCTTTATTTTAAATGCGTGATATGTTTTCAAACACAAAACAAATTAAATAGTTACAAGATAAAAAGAACTTTTTATATACCATTTTTTTAAATTTTCTGTTGAATCATATAAATTTGACAATTCTATGTATTAATAAATTTTCATTAGATTTTGGAGGATAGATTTTGATTATGATTTTTATTTTTATTTTTATTTTGATCTATGTATTAATAAATTTTGATTAGATTTTGGAGGATAAATTTTGATTAGATTTGGAGGTTAGATATTAGATTTTGGAGCTCAACAATTTTTATTACCTCGTAACCCCATCGAAGCCAAGACCTTTTCTATCCGTCTTGGCTTGAGCCAAAGTGTGTTAAAAGCGGAGGACAGTGATAAAATCCTAAGATCAGTGGCATACGAAACTATCAATACCCTCTACCCCGTTTCACATTGGCTCGGGATCTATACGGATGGCTCTAGAACAAGTGATTGTGTAAACGTTGGAGCCGGTGTTCATTGTGAGCTTTTCTCATTCTACTCTCCTGTTGGTACTCATGTGTCAGCTTTTGATGGGGAAATCTCAGCTATCCGTTTGGCTCTTATCCAGCTTCAGAGTCGATTAGAGCGTTTCTCAAGAGTGGTGATTCTCTCAGATTCAAGAGCAGCTCTTCAGGCTATTGACTCCCCGATCCAAAGATATTGATGACTGTGTTAACCTTTTGGAACGGTTGTCGAACCATAATAAAACAGTTGTCTTACAGTGGATCCCGGCCCACTGTGGAATCGAGGGAACGAGGTTGCTGACTTCCTAGCGAAAAAGGGAGCTTCTGTTTTACAGTTAAACAACCAGGACTTGGCCTACCACTCCATCAAGACAATTGTCAAAAAGACCCTTAGGTGTTCCTTCTCACAAGTTGTTGCCGCTAGAAGCGATCACAAGCCCTGGTATGTCCACGTCCATGATATCCCTGAGTGGCCTAGAGGTAAATCTGTGGCAATGCTACGGCTTTTTTTCTGGCCATGATTGCCTTCGCAAGCACCTCCACAGAATTAACTTGGCTCCCGACCCTCTTTGTCTCCTATGTAACAACAAGGAAGAAATGGACATGCTTCATCTTGCTTCTTGCCCTGCTCTACCTTCCGTTTCTTTATGGGAGCGCTATTGGATTGCCAGACATAAGTTGATGGATTAACGGATGTCATTTTTCTATATTGTTCTTGTAATTTTGTCTTTTTGATATCTGTTGTCCTCTAATACTTGCCATTGAAAAAAATAATGTATTAATAAATACTTTTTTAAAAGTTTTTTTGATGAATTATCCCATCAACTTGAAAGAGAATGAAGCTAAATGGAAGTTAAATTGCGTTTAACTTTTCGTTCACCTCCCGGCCGATAGATGGCTGCACCAGTCTACAAAACAAAATTGACTGAAAATGAATTCAATCCTGCTTAAAGATGGCTAAAAGTATCACAAGAATGCATTGTCATCGTGTTCTGAGCTATTCTAAAAGTTTCAAATGTCTAGCTAGTCGGGAAGTTAGTTAAAAATCGATTGTAAGATTTGAACTGGACAAACGCACAAACATACAAACACACAAACAAGAAAGCGAGTTAATAAAAACATGTAAAAAATGCGCACTTGCCAATATGTGGTTTGGGAAAAAAACCCAAAATAACGAAAATTCCTCTCAGATTAATTGGGATGGAAGATGTCGACTGATACATCACCTTGAGAGGAACTCTTATTTTTTGAGTCTCTATTGAATATCTTATACATATTAGGTTATAATTATATATATATATATATATATATATATATATATATATATATATATATATATATATATATATATATATATATATATATATTAATTATCAATCACTTTATATTAGTTTTATTGCAGTTTTTTACTGCTATATTTATTAAACTTTATTTTAAGACTAGCTTAGCAAATGGAAAACTCTGCTTACTTTCCCTCTCATGTTGTTCAAGTTCAAATACTTCCTTCCGGCATTCATGAGCGTCAGCTTATAAAAGATAATGAAAAGTTAAAAAAAATACTGCGTCTGAAAATCTATTACATAAGTTTTTATAAGAAATGGTTTACATTCATTGTCAAATGCACGTACCGTTGTCCCATGAACAATACCTTGAGGACCGATATAGCAATAACTTCCAGCAGTCATTTGCCCGTACCTAAAGAAAGCAATTAATGTTAGCTCCTGAAGAATAAAGCGTTGTACAAATTATATTTGTTTACAAAATATCGTACAAAATATTCGTGAATGAATACGTCCGTGTTTCGCCTTATACAGTGAAACTTTTCTAAGCGGTCACTCCTCTAAACGGCCGTAATTTTTCAGAACCATTTAAAGACTCCATAGAGCCAATGTTATAGAAGAAACCTCTTGTCGACGACCACCCCTCTAAACGGCCATATTTTGTTCAAATTTTTTTTTTCTAAGTAATTTTGCGTCGGGAAAAATACATTCAAAGTTTGTCTTATAAATCAAAAATCCGGAAGACGGCTTGATAAAAACATGCAGAACAAGATGCCCTGTAAAAAATTTTCATTACTAACCTTGGAAGTAATTTTACATACAGTTATTTAAAGATAGGAAATTGTGAAAAATTCCATTCATAGATAAATACACAATTGAAGTACAAATGTTCAGTGCGGTACACACACAATACTACATAAAAATATTGTATCTGGAAACATAATCAGCGGCTGCCTGACCTGGGCAGCTTGTGGTTAGCGTGTGTGTGTATATATATATATATATATATATATATATATATATATATAAACGCCACTGAATGCCCTCGAGTCTACCTCGCGTATAGGAACGTTAAAACCGTAGGCCGGAAAGTCCCTCCGTGTGATTTGTAGGGGTGGGTGATGGGTATGAGCCTCCAATATGTCACACCTGAGAGTGCTCGGTTTGAATGAAGGTGGCAGAGGGGCCAATGTTAGTTCACCTATACGGTGCTCCCATTACAAGAAGCCATTCAACAATCTAGCGGTGTATATAGGCGATAGTCGACATACAATGTGCCTGTCACGTTGAAAAAAAATTTAATAATCGCAACAACATGTGGTTTTCGTTATTTAATTCTAAATGCTCTGTATTATTAAGCTAGGAAAATATAAATATGATTTCTATCATAAAATTTTATCATAAAATGCAGGGTTTTCATTCACTCGATTTAGGGACTTTCTGTCTTTTTTTACGACCCAGCGAGATTACTGCTTGAAATATTTCAATTGTATAACTAACCTTTGTTTTTATACGATCTTTGAAACTTTCTTAAAGCACGTGTACTTCGAATTAATTTTATGATTTTTCAAGTTAAAATTCTCAGTTTTTTTCACTTACATTGTAACACCCAAGGCAAACATTCGATCATAATTGACCCTGGTGGAGTAATTAGGAACCATCATGCCATTTGTCACAACTACCCTCGGCCCATTTGAAGTCGATGGAAACAGACCAAGTGGATGGCCGGACATCATCACTAATGTCTGAGAGGTGTTCATCTTACTTAAATATTTCATCGTCAGCCAGAACTAAAAGAGAAGAGTCAATTACCTCTTAATAAAAAATAATTACTTTCAAACAGCAAGCGTTTATTATGCAGGAACAGCAGAATCAAAATCACTTTCATCATGGGATTCTATTCCATATGCTTTCTATATTACATTGTTGATGGTGTAATGCCAGAGTGAACTATCATCGTAAACGGAGATTTCAAATAAAGAAACAATTAATCAATAACCACCTAAAAGGGACTTTTTCGTTTATCTCATCAACGTTATTGTACCAAGAAACTTTCTTATATTCCAATTGGTAACTTCTGTTGATAAAAAGTTTTAACAGAGATTTTATGCAATAATTCAATTTTAATAACAAATCTGTTCCTTTCCAGGGTACCGGAATGAACTATCATCGTAAATGAAGATTTCAAATAAAGAAACAATAGACCAATAACCAGCCCAAAGGGACATTTTCGTTTATCTCATTAATGTTATTGTACCAAGAAACTTTCTTATATGTCTATTGTAACTTCCGTTCATAAAAAAGTTTTAACAGAGATTTTATGTAATAATTCAATTTTATTAACAAATCTGTTCTAGAGGCAATCATATATAAAATGTCATTACCAAAAAATTAATTCTATTTCTCTACTAATATTCTGCAACTAATATTCTATTATTTTTTCTCCCCCCCCCCCCCCCCCCCGGGTTTTCTAGGTTGATGAAATATCATTTTCTGTCCACTCTTCCTTGTAAACAATCAAAATCACTTTCCCGGTAAGATTTTATCAAAGTTTAGTATACCTTATTGATTGCTTAGTGTCAGAATCACAGTTATTTTGACGAAATATCTTCTTATAACTCTCTACTATAAACACATAACTCAGTCTGCATTTGGGCAATCAGACAAAGGATCAGCACATGATTCACTGAGATGTTCTTCATTATTAAAAAAAAAATTCCCCAAAGCCTCATTTTAGAAAATTAAAACAGGCTAAAATACATGGAGCCTGGGAGAGAAATAGAACCGAACTTTTTATAATAAATGAAAGCATAAAGGCGAGGAAAATTAAAAACAACAGTTTCCCAAATGAACATGCTATCAAGTTAAAAATAAAAAGTTGTGAAAGTTAGGCCCTAGGTATCTTTTATTTGTTCTAAAATGTTTCAATAAACGCAGAGAAGACATTTTGCAAAATCATTTTCTGTGGGACCGGGTTTATTTGAGTACATAAAAGAACATCGTTAAACGTGTTGTTATTGCTTATGCCACTTGACCGACAGCAACATCAGATCAAGTCCCGAAGGTTATGGGCGATAAAGGTGCGGCTCCCGTTTTGAGTGGCACCACAAGGATCGGAGTCCGACTTGGCCAAAGGACTAGTCCCGTAATTTTGAACCGAGTCAAATGACGAGACCAGGACACTTGACCCCGCACCACCAGAGGTAAATTTTGAGAATTTGGAGGACATAGCAGCCGCGACAGATTTTACATGCACAAGCCGCCATTAGTGTACACGTGCAGTCGATCTGTCAGCGACGAGCATCGAACCAGTGACTTTCAGATCACTCGCCCGGTGCTCTTGCCAACTGGGCCACTGCGCCCACATCGTTAAATGTTCTCCCATCAAACATTTTTACAAATAATCAATTCTCCCATCAAAGATTTTGAAAAACAATCAAATGTAATATGAACAATAAATGGGCTGCTTTTAACAGCTAAAATTTACCTGGGCCCAATTGGAAAATACTTGCCCATTTCCTCCGTATGTTATCAGTTCATGAGGATATTGGGCCACTTGAGGATCAAGGTTGTTCATTATCATGAGCATAATGGCTGCAGCCTCCTGACACTGAGCTGGATACTGATCAATTGGGTAGGCCCTAGTATGGAAAATTTATAAAATCAATTAAAGAAAAGAGTTATAGTTCAAAAGGCCTTGATCACATTGCTACTAGAGCGCAGCGTAGCGTTCTTAAAGTGGTGCCGTGATTGTTGACATGACCTGTGATTGGTTTTACATTGTCACTTCGTTCAGGTCTGTGATTGGCCAGTTAATTATTATTATTATTATTATTATTATTTTTTATTGTTGGCACTCCACTATGCTCCGGAAGCAATTTGAACAAGGTCCAAAAGTATTTTAAATTATAATAGTTAGGAGCAAGTAAATGACATAAAAATTTAAACGACAGTCACGGACCCTAGTTTTTCCTTATAAATGGACTTTTTAACACGACATGAATAGGTGAAACCAAGCAATGCAGCGTAAATTTCACACATGGATTGGTTTCTTTTGTATGCGCGGCGAGTAAGTTAGGCTGAAGAGGCTGTTTGTTCGTTTGTTGTCGTGTCTGCGAATAGTGCGAAGCACTAGCCACAGAAGAGGGGATGCTATTGCCTCAAGAGAGGTTGGAATTCCATACGTTGGTACGCGAATTTTGAACTAAGTGACGGGACCAGGACCACTTGACCCCGCACGTCGAGAGGTATTTTGGGACCTTGGAGGGCAATGCAGCTACGACAGAGTTTTCGTGCACCAGCCGCCATTAGTGTAAACGGCAGTGGTTTTGTCAGGACGGGTATCGAACCTTTGACGTGCAGGTCACGGGATTGCTGCCTTTGCCGACCGGGTTACCACGCCCTGAAGAGGCTGATAATCGGTAGAAAATATATTTCATCGTCTGAATAAACCTATTTTTGCTGACAAATTAAAAAAGACTGCAATTTTTCTAAAACAATTTCTGGACATTTCGTAATTAAAAGATACGTATTAAGATAAGAACTCACCTCATTTCGAAGTCTGGCCTGAATCTGTACATGTAAATGTGCCCATATGTTCTCAACTCAGCAGCGAATTCGGGAGCCAACTGGTGATGAAGATGATTTGGAATGTATCGTAAACTGTTTTGTACCGCCAGCTAAAATAAGGGAGTAAATAAGCAGGCATTAGCGTCATATGAATAACTAGCTGAAACCCCGCACTTCGCTACGAGTACATTCAAATTAAATACAACGGTCAATGTATGCAATTAATGCCAAAAAAAATAAATAAATCTATATATATTTATAATAAATACAACGATCAATGTATACAATTGATGTCAAAAAAATATATATATATATTTATAAAAAATCGTAAAGGATATTTTTATAGACAAAATAATGTAGAAGAAAATATTCAAATTAAATGTAATAGGGCATACTAAAGAATATAGTACAGTTAATATAGTACAGTTTGAGGAACATAATATCTTTTATTGTATTTTAATATTTTTTTGGATAATGTCCAATCGTCTGCCGCATTAGCAAGAAAAAAAATTTTTTTTGTCTATTTAGTTGTTATGCACGTGACGATAAATTTATTTAAAGTACCAGAAAAAGAAATCACGTGATCAGCATTTAATAAATAAAATTCTAAACATGAATCTTTAAAAATTCATCAAAACCCAGAAAATGGAGGTAAAGATTCGAAAAAGATCTCAATTTAAAGGAATTTTTATGATCTTTCTCGTGATATAAATTTTATAACCCTCAAATTATTATTTTAAATGCAAGCTTAAAAAAAGTTACTAAAACAGCTTAAAAATTTTAATTAAAAAAAATATAAGAAGAATTTTCAAAAATTTTTCTTAGTGCACCCCTACATTATAAGAAGAATCGCCATGCAAAATTTCAGCCCTTTAGGTCCAGCGGTTTGGTCTGTGCGTTGTATGTCAGTGAATCAGTCAGTTACGAAACTGTTTTATAAATATAGACTGTTTTATATATATAGATTAGATATCCTTTCTTTGGTCCCCTTAAAAAGGACTGTATAAGATGATCACAACACTTTATGGGAGGGTATTTATTTCGAATAACCCCTTTCGACAAGTGTATACAGTAAACCTCGGTACGACTTGTGTATACAGTAAAACCTCGTTTATCCGGACTAGATGGGACTATAGGCAATCCGGATAATTGAAAATCTGGATAATCCGGGTAATAAGCAAAACAAAATCCTTAACTAAGCAGACTTATTGTTTATTACGATAAAAAACTTGTTTTGTAACAAAATTATATAGTATTGTTTGCAAGACATTTAAAAATATTAAAAAAACTTTCGCATCATTTCTTAAAAAAGAATTGGTAGATCTAGTAAAGCTTTCTTAAACTCAACAAAAAGCATTTTATTACCATAATTTATTGTACAATCTATGCAGGAACTTTACATTGAATCAAACTAAAAAGCGAATATTTGGCGTAATTGTAGTTACGTACTTGCTATCAGTTAAAAATTATTATCTAATGGGAACATTAAATAAAAATAATGTATACAAATCTGATACGTATTACCCGGAGATACGGATAAACGAGGTTTTACTGTATTTGAATTCTGTGATTGTCGTGCATCTGAAAGTGTGTGCTTTAAATGCTGAGTCCATATTTTTGAGTAAATATATCATCTGTTATATTAAAAAATATTTGCCATGAAGATTAATTCAAAGCGGGAGTTACATAGAGAAAGAGTGAATAAGTTGTCAAAATTAGTGGGTTATATAACCAATTTCACATGGATTATGACGAAAACCACGTTAGAAACAAACAAAGGGACGTAATTGTGAACATAGATGAGTGGCGAGTTGAAATACAGATTCCTGAGTTAACGAAATGAACCGGTTACATTGAACATTTCACATGAATTTCTCATTCAGACAGGGTTTACACCAGCTTGTTTGACACGTTTTGAAAATGACATGTAACACATAGGAAAAGACAGCAGAACTCCGATTTTTTTTTTGTTAAAGAAGCTATAGTAACCTTTATCTTCAACATTTAAATCTGACTATGCCGCACACTTCTCTAGAATAGAAAAAGTAGTACTTTGGGTATGAGATGCACAGTTACTGGCTTATGATTCTCACTCTGGTTGGCTTGCTATTAGGCACCGCAAGGGTGGGATATATATATATATATATATATATATATATATATATATATATATATATATATATATATATATATCTTTACTTATATAAAAGCCTAGAGTAGAAAAAGTGTAGGTAACCATTCCGGGACGGACCAAGTTGGGAACATCTGAACATTGCGACGCCATTTTCAGAAATTTTTCTTGAAAAATAATACCACAAAAGTTACATATTTTGAAAGCCCTTTAAAAATATGAAAATTTTAAGTGAACACCCTAGCTCAAAACCGTTTAGTTTTTGAAATATCTTCAAATTAAAATATCCATTGAAAAGAATCATTTATTCAATTGAGTCATTCAGTTGAATTTCGAATTCATTCTACTCCATGGTTTTTCATATTCCCTTTAAATAACTACAATTTTAATGTCTAATTTTAATGTTAATTAAATTGTGTTTCACGTTTTATTTTTGTTTTATTTTATTGTTGCTTACTGCTGTTTAAGTATCGTTTTCAGCAATGCCTACTGTGTGGTGAGTCATTCACTTTTGAAACAGTTTTGGTTTAGTTTTGATTTAGTTTAGTTTTGTTTTGTTTTTGAATGCTGTTTAAGTACAGTTTTCAGCAATGCCCGATGAAAATGATGAATCACCTCTTGAAACGCTGATCAACATTCCGTCATTTTTTGACGGGGGTTATTTACTAGTATATATATATATATATATGGGAAATTTATTCCCACGGTTGAAATATCAAAATGCAATAACACGTATTCTTGATTAATATTTAACAAGCACAAATCAATTACAACTTATGGTCACAACAGATTATCACAATAAGAAAACACAGAATGTCAGTGCCCGTCTGACACGACATTAACGCTCGTCTAGCGTAAGCAAGATAATATAGCGTACAGTCTGCACTCAGTAGAAGTAAAAACACAGCGTGCCGTTTTCACTCCGCGAAGGTAAACATAGCGTGCGTTCCATTCGTATCCGCCCACACAGCACCAGCGGTTGAGTTGCAACTCGTTTGCTCAAGTCGCGCCTCATCCATGTTGCTACAAGAGTAGAATTCCCATATATATATATATATATATATATATATATAAGTGTGATAATAACGGCCCACCATTATATATCTAGTGCGTATTTAAAATTATCCTTGTTTCCTCTCAATAAAGTACAGTCTCTTTCTTCTAATTGCGACCTAGGAATTAACGAACTAACCATCCATATTACCCCTTAGTGCACGCGCGTTAAAGATGTTTGTAAACATGAATCAGCACCACGTCATGTTTTCGCCTCGGAGCGCTTTTCGGAACATCATGCGGCCCTTATGTAATCAAGTCAGATGCCCAATTCTAGCCAATAAAAAGATTTCCCCGCGGTCAGTACCCCTACACTTTAAAAATCTTCTGCAAAAGATTTCGGCGTACACTTTACTGTCTATCTATGTCTTGTCCTGGTTTCGTTCTAGCTGTGCTTCCTCGCCTCTCTTATTAACCTTGTTCTGTTTTCGTGCTGCTCTGCTACTGTCCGATATAACGATGTAAAATCTGCGTTCTGAATGCTCCCCGGCAGGGACCGGTGGCGTTGCTATTGTGTGTGTCCAGTTGTCAAGATGCCTGTGTTTTGCTGAATAATATTTGTCTGCAGAATCATCCGAAATAAATTAATATGCGTCGCATTTCTGTTGTGTGCGTCCTTCCAATGCCTCTCCGCGAGAGTTCCTCAGCGGTCCACGACTACAAAAGTGTTGAATCGCGCCCGCGAATCTTGGGTGTATCATCTCCTCTATTACGTGATGTACTGAGCATTACATATATATATATATATATATATATATATATATATATATATATATATACATACACTCTGTCACAAAAAATATATGAACCCAGAAGAAATCGAGCTACTATCACGAAACTTGGCAAGAATGTAGTATAGTAAAAGATGTGCAAATGAGTTTACGTAGCTTGCTCAGGGGGCTTGGGGTGCCTTGAGTGGATTGAAGATCTGTACTGTATATCCGGCATCCTCGGGCCCTACATGAATGCAAAATGGCACCGAACCTGGGAAATTAACCCTCGGCTGTGAGTACGGGTATTGCTATTTAGCTTCCGGTTGTCAGTTTGAACAAGGCGTATAAGCGAAAGCTGGGGTCGCCGTAATTTATGAATACTTACGTAGCTTGCTCACGCGTAAGTTCGCGGACGAGCCTGGTAATATTAGTTCCGCCCAATGAAGAAACCAAAAAATATTGTCTCTATATATAAAACGCGCAGGTATGCGGCACAAAAATCGACGACATTTCTACACTCCGAATGGCAACGGTTGCAACTACCGGATGTAAACATTAGCGGCCGTCCGCGTGTGTGTAGTGGCTCGAGGATAGCACGCAATTTGGTACAACTTAATTGCTGTATTTTACTCGAGAATAATTTTAATTTATTCACGAAATAATTTTAATTTATTCATTTGATTTGATTAAGTGGAGATAGCTGAATTGCGAACAATAGTACATACAATAGTACATACAGAGAGTAATGTAATCCACACTATATCTTAGTACTTGATGAATTTTTACTCCATTTTATAAGTGAGGAAATTCTCCCAACAATTTATTATTTGGTATGATTAAGTGGAGATATCTGAATTGTGAACAATAGTACATACAGAGAGTGATGTAATCCACACTATATTTTAGTACTTGCTAAATTTTTACTCCCTTTTTTTAAGTGAAAATTTTCCCTAATAATTTTTTATTTGGTGTAATGATAAAGTGTAGATATCTTAAATTTGAAAAATAGTACATACAGAGAGGGGTGTAATTTTTAAAATCATTGGTGTTGGGTTTCTGAGTCTTTAACTCTGTTCTGAAGTAATGGAAATTCACATTTTTTTAATCACGCTGTTTTAGAATCAGCCTTATAGTGAATTTAGCAATGATTATAAATTTTTGAGCTGAGTTCCCACTACCCCTTAACAACGTATATTTATGATGACAGGTAAAAGTAACATTCCTTACATATGTTACTTTCAGTTGAGTTGTTTTGCAAAAGAAAATATAAAACTAAAAGCGACCATGCTGGTCGCTCAGCGGCTAGTTTATAAGAAAATCCTCTAAAAAGCAATTTCTTTTTTTTTCATTGTAATTATCCTAAAATGTACCCCGTAGTAAAGCACCGGTATTCAGCTAGTAAATATATATACAGTAAAAATTCTCTATGGTAGTTAGTATAGTTCCGAGAAAAGTGGCCGTTTTGCTGGGTGGCCGGCTGGAAAAGTTTCACTATATATATATATATATATATATATATATATATATATATATAGATAGATAGATAGATAGATAGATATAGATGTAAAAATAATACTGAATTAATTCTACACGTGAAGGCAACTTTCTTATGACTTTACAGTACTAACATACAGACCTATTCTCTGTTCGAAATTTTCAGACCTAAAATGCGTTTTGTAAAATGATTGCAAAACTTCGGAGTTGGTCAGTGATTCAATATTTTTAAATTTTTAAATATCACTCACCTGTTCCTCTTCAAAACTGAGATGTGTGTTTCTTACAGGTGCGTGTGGTACAGAGTCGTCCCTCGGTTTCAGAGGGGGTAAAGGATCATAGGGCAAACCCTCGCTCAAAGTTTTCAAAAAAGCCATGATGGATGAATCTTTAGTAGGTGTCTAGATCCGTTCCCCAGTCTTGAGAGCACTATACGCAGACTGATTTACGGAAATAAATCTCGTGGTGTTTTTTATTCGAGGTTTATCTGAGTATCAGATTCGATAAGATTTGTGGACACGAATGTGGACTTAAGCAATAGCTCTCTCGTAACTGTCTTCTAGATGAAAAGCATTTAATTTCTATCTCCTTTCAAAGGAATTTGATCCTTCTTGAAGATTTGAAGATAAGATAAGGCCTTATGAGTAAGGTTCAATACGAAAGTTTGGGGAAACCAGGACTGATTGTCGGATCCTGATTATCTGATGAAATATCGGGACCTTGCTATCAGTTAGCAACTATGAGTTTGATAAATATTTAATCAAAAAATATATGTTTTAAACCTTTGAAGATACGTAACATTTTTTTACATTTTGTCGAAGTAAAGACAATGGTCTTCTTTTTGACGAAGGCCAGGGAATGACCTATATTGTATTTTATTTATGCATACAAGAAATGTTATAGAATTTTTTTCGGGGGAAATTCAAGCTACGAAAACAGAAAGTCTAAAAAAACTACGTAGAGTGTCTGCCATTAAATAATTTAACAGCTTTAGCGTGCTTCCTATAATGCATTTGACAAAAGGCATTGGACGTCAAGTTTATCGTAGCACGGCACAATCTTCAAACGTTTCATTCTACCTATTCACGTGTTAGACACTCAAAACACTCGACTTCGTTACTCGTAAGGTGCACTGCTGACTATCTCCTAAACTCGTTCCTGTTGTATTGTTGAAAGCTAATATGTATTTGGAAAACTGTCAGTCCCACAGACAAAAGAAATCTGCACCTGGGGTTCCTTTAAACCAGGGGTCGGCAACCTTTTTTACTAGGAGGGAATGTTTCAGAAATGTGGGAGTTCGGCGGGCACCGCTGGTTGAAGAGAAAGAGGGGGGGGGGGGAGGGGGCTTATATTTCAACATGAAAATATTAATGCGACAAATTTTTACCATGTTTTTATTAACTCGCTTTCTTGTTTGTGTGTGTGTGTTTGTCCAGTACAAATCTTGCAATCGATTTTTAACTAACTTCCCGACTAGCTAGACATTTGAAAATTTTAGAATAGCTCAGAACACGATGACAATGCATTATTTTAATACTTTTAGCCATTTTTAAGCAGATGTGAATTACTTTTCAGTTAATTTTGTTTTGTAGACTGGTGCAGCCATCTATCGGCCGGGACCGGAACGAAAAGTTAAACGCAAGTTAACTTCCAATTAACTTCATTTTCTTTCAAGTTGATGGGATAATTCATCAAAAAATTTTAAAAAAGTATTTATTAATACATAGAATTGTCAAGTTTATATGATTCAACAAAAAATTTAAAAACATGGTATATAAAAAGTTTTTTTTATCTTGTAATTATTAATACATAAATTCAAATTTTAATTTAAACAGAACAGTCTTAAATTTGATAATTAATGCGATATTTGACATTGGAAATCTACGGCCACACTCTTTGTAATGTGGCATATAATTTGAAATCCCAGTTTTCAAGCATTTGTCCAAATGAGTGTTAGTGAGGCTTGATCGGTACTTTGAGTTTAAGCATTTCATATTGGAAAATAAAGATTCACAAACATATGTCGTCGCGCAAAGAGAGTTCAATTTCAGAGCAGGAAAAAGAAGCTGACTCACAGCGAGGGGAGAGCGACGCTGTAGAGAGAGCAAGCTGCTCAGTTTTTGATTTTTACGGTTTTACGATTTTAAATTTTTTTTTGGCTAAAATTATTCATTACAACTATGAGTGTTTGCTGTTCAAATATCTAAAATTTAGATATTTCAACGACGGGCACTTAAAGATTGTTTCGCGGGCACCGCGTAACCGACCCCTGCTTTAAACCATTAAAAGGCTATTTTATATGGTCTTAGGTGGGTTCAAAAGTAGTCTCACGAGAGTGTGTAATTTAGGGAGAAGGGTTGGCGGGGCTAGAGAATGTTAATAAATATTAGGGTTCATCCTATCGGCCAGTTTTACTGAATACCTTTACATCGCCCATTCTCGCATTGATGCCCCCCCCCCTCTTTTTTAAAAAAAATTATTGTTTGTTTGTTTGTTTGTTTTTAAAAACTGAAATCCGACATGCTAATCCTGGAATACCCAGAACTTTCTGTTTTCCAGACAGACTTGTTGACCATTACTCCACTAAGCCCAGCCCTGAGACCATCGTCATCGATGAGCCTTATTCAGAAGAACCAAATAAAGACAAATTTGGGAATTCAGTAAATTATTACGACATTCCTGATCTATCAGACGAGTTTTTCAAGAATTCCGAACTTATTAGCAATCAATTCACTATTTAGATGTTATGTATTCATTTTCAAGTCGCGAGGTAGTCGAGCTTTTACACGAAAACATTGCTGAATCAATTACTTTTTCAACAACAAAAAAAGGGTTCGAATCCATATACTGATCATAACTAAGAAGATTTTTTTAGTGCATTTATCTCAGGAAAGCAAATAATCAGATAAATCAATTTTCATAAAGTAGTTGGATGTAACATCCCTGGTGCAAATAATTACAAGATAAAAAGAACTTTTTATATACCACGTTTTTAATTTTCTGTTAAATCATATAAACTTGACAATTCTTTCTTAATTGCACAAACCTTCACTTAATTATTCTTTTTCCCTTTCTTTTATTTAATTTTAATCACTTTTTAATCGTTTCCACTAATCCACAGACTTTATAAACTTTAATTTTTATAATTTTTAAAAACTTTTCGCACAATATTTTTGTAAATAAACTGAATTCACATGCATTCTGTTTTCAAAATCGTCAAACGCCGTTACGCAAAAGTGCAAGCATTGAATTCGATCGAAGCTCTACCTTAAGGATTTTTTCGGCTAAAAGTATTAAAAGAATGCATTGTCGTCGTGTTCTGAGCTATTCTAAAAGTTTCAAATGTCTAGCTAGTCAGGAAGTTAGTTAAAAATCGATTGCAAGATTTGTACTGGACAAACACACAAACAAACAAACAAACAAACAAACAAGAAAGCGAGTTAATAAAAACATGGTAAAAATGATAAATTGAAGGATGGGAAATGTAAGACATCTATTTTACACAAGGGGGGGTCTTGTCTTCCATTTGCAGTGTGCAGTTCCTTTAGCAGGCATTATTACCATTTGAATTATAGTAATCCATGCGTTTTACATCAAATTATTTTGCCTTTCGTTTAGGCAAGAGTTGAGCTGTGATATGCTGCGTGCAGCTGCCTGATTTACTTACGTAAGAAATGCTTTTATTTTATTAACGACAAAATAATTAAGTTGCTTTACTTCTTACTTTTCTTTATTTTACACGAGATATTTTTTTCTATCTGAGTAATGAATAATGTATTGATGGTAAATACTTCTTTACCAAAATATTGAGGCGCAGGCAGGGCCGAATTAAGACATTGCAAACCCCTGGGCTACCGATATTGTGAAGCCACCAGTAATTTCGGATTGAGCATAAGTCGCTCGATGAATGTTCATTTTGATAAACCAACTACGACTTTATAACTTTTATCATAATTATAAATGAATAAATATTCAATTATAATTATGTACACTGTGATGTATACTGTGACACATTGACTATGTCATCCATTGTTATTGTTGTTATTGTTATTTGTTGACTTCGCCCATTGCTACTTCTCTGTGACCAAGAGACGAATAATTACTAGTGTCAAGCGACTTTTGCCTCCTTCTGTATTTTCAAAAGCATAATAAAAGTTAAAGACAAAATTAAATTTATTCTTACGAGGTTAACAATATTGAAATTGCGTAATTTCTTGGAAACAAAATGTCCCTAAATTATCGGTAAATTATAAGTCATTTGGAATATCGTTTTCAATTGACTTAAGAGCAAGTCTGTCGAGTCCTTCTTGTGCCATTGTCGATCTGTACGTATTCTGCAAATTGGAGAAACTCTCTTTTCCAGTCGTATCATCAAGCACATGTAAATACATAGAGCTATTTCAACATAAAGGAGTGAATTTTTAATTTATTGCCACAAGGGGCAGATTTCAGAAGTCTTTAGATACTTATGTTTTTGCCTGAATTCGGGTTATGCACGAATAATAATTAATTACTATTATTATTATTATTATTATAATCAATGATGATAATTTATGCTACTACGAATAGAAATATCTTTGGCTGTCAAGTTATTTTTATTAGTGGTAGTACAAATGTTATTTTTATTAGTAATAGTATAAATGTTATTTTTATTTATTTATTTTTATTTTTAGATATATTTTCATGTTCGTATCATAGTCTTTGTATGAACCACATGGACAGGTGTTAAAACATATTTCTGATGATAATCAGAGTTAATTTTGACATTTTTTGCTACTTTCCTTATTTTAAGTTTTTCGTTATAAGAGAATCCAGCAATAACCATAAAACCTTTAGCAAAACTTTCCTTGTTTTCTCTGAACTAACATTTTAAGCCTTTTTCTCCTTTTCCAGTAGCAAATCGATCTTTTTCTATTGCAGTCAGATAAATATGTATATCCAAGTCTCATCAATTGTAACTACATATTTCCATTTTTCAGCTGCCAAATAATATTCATACAACAATCTGCACATAGTCTTACGCTGAGAAACATGTTTTTGCATTAGAGCGTGTTTTCTTTTTAATTTGCTTTAAATCAGATTTTGTAAATTTGCTTACAGTTAGTAAAGAGGATTTTAAAGATTTTGCGATAGTTCTTTGGGGTGTTGGACTAGATGCCATTTTAGACTATTATGTCACTTTATTAATTATGTCACTTATTTTATGTGTAGAATATTAAAACCATGCTTTTCACACCTTTTTTAATAATCGAATAAGAGTATTACTCTTCGCAAATACAGAAACTTCGACCCATTGTTTAATTTCCAGGTATTTTTTAAAGCAAAGAATATTTTTAATGATGCAGACGATAATTAAACCCTATTCCGAATTGATGCCAGATAGTTTTTATTTTTGCTCATTTAGATTTATATCATAGAGAAAATCAAAATCGTTACAAAAATGTGTGAATACCCTCTGTAGAATCCCACAATTTGAAACTCTTCTGTCTTAAAATTAGTTAAAATAATTACTATATGTTAATAATAGGAAGAGCAGAGAACATGTAACATGTAATTATTTTTGTACGCCATGCTGTCCTCTCTCATTTTATTGTGTAAGGAGAAAGAATACCTGAGTGTGAATGCTAGAAAAAAATAACTTTCTCATCTGCAGTTGGCCTTGGAAAGAGAAAAATAAAATGACAGAACTCTTCCACAATTTCCAGAACCAGTGAAAACCCCAAATTCCCAATTCCAGCGTGTGTGTGCGAGCCTTTGAAGAATTGCTGTTTAGCAGAGCATCAGTGAAGTTAATCTGTGGGTCAGTAAAATTCTCACGGAATTTAACTGTGGTTACGGACGCTCGAGAAAGCAATGTCCATCAGACAATCACCCGAAAACGGCAAAATATACAGTGGATAAGCAGTTCACCATTGTGCTGCATTTGCAGAAGGAACAAGACGCAATGTGAAGGTTGCGTTTTGTGCCAAACAAATCATTTGTTAAACATTTTTGCTTTCGCATATCATCCTGAGGTGAATGTTTGTGAATATGACGTAAAAAAGAACACAAAAGAAAGATAATTTTTTTTATTGCACAAAAACGTATTTAAAAACAAGAAGAATAATAAAATGAGCATTAGGAACACGAAAGACGTCATTAAGCTTGTCGTAAAATTTTTTAAGCAGAGACTGTGAGAATGTCATTTTGCTCTCGAATATCTATGGAAGAGCGACACATCGTAATCGTTACTGCTAAGGATGGGATGCATGCCTGCCTTATTACCAGACCTCCCCATCAAGATCAAATGTTCGACTTTAAAACTCAATGGCAAGGCTGTTTCGGTCTCAGTAAAAGATTGCGCTTCGTGGATCATGCAGATTACGGTCTCCTTTCTGAGCCTATCCTCCAGTTCTCCGAAGAACATGGCCGAAGTCAGAGTTAGGGCCTGTTCACATAGGAGTCCGTTGCGTTGCGTTAAGGAAAAGATGACGTTGAGACGAAAATAAACCAATCATAGGCGTTAAAAAATTTATTGCTAATCGTTTGGAGGCATATGATTGGTTTGTTTTCGTCTCAACGTCATCTTTTCCTTAACGCAACGCAACGGACTCCTATGTGAACAGGCCTTTAGTGCGATGTGGCTCGACTGAGCAATTCCGGAGTCGCAGACTTCCACAGTTAACCTCCGCAGTTTTGGAGGCAATTGCGAGACTTCGTCGTCCTTCACGGCAGGACTGCGTTGTGACTTCTCATCCGCCACGCCAAGTCTACGAACGCGTTTTCATCTTTCACGCAGACGAGCAGCATCACTTTATAGGTTTCAGAAGGTGAGGAAGACATGTGAAATCGCAGAAGTGCTGTCGCGTAGGCTTGGCGTGTTCACGATCGCGACACGATGCGTAGGGGACTGCACGCAACGTAAAATGCATGACACTTTGTCCTTTATTTTAGAATAGCCTTTAAAAGGTTTCACGCAGATAGTTTGCAAAAGAGATCTCTGTTCCCTAGGGTTCAGGACCAGACTTCGCATAGATGGATTCGTGCACCTGAGAGCGTCGTTTTGATCCAGAGCTATCCTAATGTTGACAAGATTCTGAAATTGGATTTCGCAAGATTCGGCCTGGGGCGGAAGTGGAAGGTACTATTGAAATATTCCTGAATGCTCTGATAGGTATCTTCCACTCGCAGGTAGCTATTACGAATGGGAGGGCACGTATTCTGTTTTTTTCTTGAGTTTTTAACCATTTAACATCCCAATCCAGTATAAGACACGATAAATCGTTTGTCTCAATAAACTATTTACCAACTTTTCTACGCCACATATTTGATGACGAGTTTCCAGTTCAAGCCTCAAAGGCGGTTTGATAACTTTTCGTCATGCGAAGATTGCGAGGCGTGTTTGTCAAAAATTTCGCGTCTGTTCGTGGTGGACTTTGAGGATCTTTAAAATTCTGTGTTGGTTCTAGTCTCCTATTACATATTGACGATGCATCAGAGCCACACTAATGAATGGCCCGTTTATCTGAATGAGTACTTTCAAGCGGTACACTTTCCCGGAAAAGAGGTTGTTAAGATGATTGGCTTCCAATTATCGTAGCTAAACCTTGAGGGGTGGTGAAATTCTCTGGCGATTCTTGACGCATTTCTCCATTAGGGGATATTCTACACCCAGTTGTACACTTGGCTATATAGTCCTGGTGAGCATTCTGTCCGTGTGAAATGGAAATGACGTTTTGATTTTGCTGATTTGTCACAGGAACAGTAACTGGCTGTACCAGGCTGTACCAGTCTAGATACACTATCGTCATGGAAGGAAGCTTGTGACGGGAAATTGTAATTAATACTCTCATGTAAGCGCGGGTCGCGTACAAACGGAGAGAATTTTCTTTTAAAGTATTCTTTTATGGTTAGTTTTATCTTACCCTTGGTTATTTCATTATTAGACGGTAAACTAGGGCGAGTACATCTTAATCTATCTATTTCGTCACAAGTGGATAAACCATTCAAATCGCGCAAATTTCTGTCAACAACGGAATTACTACTCTCATACTAATATTTAATGAGTTCCGTGTCATTGTGCTGCTGAAACCTATTAACTACCGGTATCCTTTTTTCTTGAACTGCCATCTTTTGTAATAACGACTGTGTCAGGCTGGCTCGTTATGGCAGACATATTATTACTGATTACAGCCAACGACACACAAGATAAGTTGCTTATTCTGCTACTGTTCCCTGCATTATCAGTACCTAATGCCATTTCTCCGACTTTAGTGACTTCCTGAGGCAGGGCCGGCGCTAGCAATTTCGCCGCCCCGGGCAAAAAGGTAAAATGCCGCCCCTTTATAACAAAAATTAAAAGAGATAACCTAAACCCTTCCCACGCTTAGTAGTAAAATAAAACGTGAGCAAAAAAATTGGTATTAAAAATGTTGAAGTTTTGATTTGTCGAAAATGCAAATTTCTTTATTTATGATTTTGGCACTAAATTGAAATTAAGGTTGCACAGAAAAAAAAGAAAAGACACAAATCTACAGAGGCTGTTTGCACATTTTTTAGACAATTTTGGTAAGCGGTAATAAAAAATTGTTTGCTGCAAAAGAAATAATTGCAATTGTACTATGTTTTTAAAAGTCAAAATTATCGTCTGCGGCTTGAAAGTTTTGTTTTTATTCAAAACTAGCCGGGCTTCGCCTAGCTACGCTCAAGCCATCCGTATAACATATTTATGTACTTCGGGCCCCACAAAAGAAAAAAAAGCCTACAAATGTATTAAATTCAAGTGAATAAATTCCTTTCAATTTTCATTCCCGTCGCTGCCGACAGATGGCAGCACCACTGTACCAGATGATTTGGTTTCTCAGCAGTGAGTGATTTTAGAATGAAAATATCTCTAAAACTATTGAATTAACAGAATAAGTGTACGCAGAAAAAATTATCAGTTTTCGAAGCTCTTTCCAAATATGTAACATTTATGTACTTTCATGAGAAAAAAAATTGCACCGTTTCCTGTATATTTGTCGGCCATTTTTTTTTCGAGGATCGGTGCCCGCCCGGATGAGTTACGGTCACGTGATCTCTCGACTTCCACTTGTCTCTTTATTAGTATAGAAGATGGCGTTTTTAACAAAGCAGTGGTTCGAAGGCTACATTTATGCTCTTTCCGAAGAGAAATATGCATACTCCGTTATCCAAACACGATGTGAGAGTCATGGTTTTGTGATATCTAAAGCGTCGATAGGTAATATCGTCAACAAGAAAGGAAAAAAACGTCAAATTAGAGCCTCAAGTGGGACAAAAATTCCAAACAAGTATCCAAGGAAAAAACGGACATCTTCGACTATTGCAAAGGTACGTTGTTTAATGTTAAAAGAAAATCCCCCTAGTCAAAGGATAGTTGCAAAATCATTAAAATGCTCGGTGTCCACTGTAAACAAAATGATAAACGTTGATTTAAATCTTAAGAAAGCGAAAAAACGCAATGTGCATCGTCTTCTTCCAAATCATATCGCTGAACGCAGGACACGCTGCAGAATTCTATATGAGAAACACTTATCCAAAGAAAATTGGGAAAAAATTGTCACAATAGATGAATCATGGGTGTATTTAAATGATTGCAACAAAAAAAGAGCCATTTATTATCATAAAAGGGGAGAAAAAATTTAAGTACATGGTTCAAAGAATCGAAAGAAAGTTTTTCTAAGGGATTCATGATTGTTGCTGGTTTTTCTTATAATGGCAAGTTAAAAATAAAGAGAGTGGAAATAAATGTCAAGATTAACTCCAAATACTATCAGGTACATATTTTATAGCCAATTTTTCTGAATGAAATACCATCGCTTTACCCACAGTGCCATCAATCTGTGAGACTCCATCAGGACAAAGCTAGCAGTCACACATCAAAATCCACTGTAAATTTCCTAAAAGAAATGGAACAAAAAAACTGGTATCAAGGCCATACCCTTCACTGATATCCCTACTAAATCTCCCGATGTATCACCTATGGATTTTTGTGCTTTCGGACTTTTAAAATCTGCATTATCCAAACGTCGTCCCAAAACCCTTACAGGACTCTGGAAAGCTGTTCAGGAGGAATGGGATAGAATACCTCTTCTGACACTTCAAAAGGCATTATTATCCTGGAAATTGCGGTGTCGAAAGATAGTTCAGAATAAGGGATGTCAAATAGAACATTTAAAAAACAAGAATTTTATGTAATTTAGTTTTGTGAATACAATATACATCGTCTAAAAAATGTGTGAACAGCCTCTGTAGTATATAATTAGAAAATGCATATATTAAAAACGTAGTAAAACAAATTATAGAACCACTAAAAATAAAAACCTAATTATTAAAAATAAAGTTAAACTGAAAAGTTTTTTATTCTCATTTTTAATTGAGAAATTTTTGATAATTTTTTGACATCAATTTCTTCAGCTAGCTCATGTTCAACGGCTAATGTTGTCAAGCCATTTTAAAAAAATTTTTATTTCGTAGAAGCACCTCGTACCAATAATTTATCTCTGCGGTAATAGCGCCCTTTACACGTACGTTCTTTCGCGAGTGCTTGGAGCGTACGGAATGGCACGCACGCTCCAAGCACTCACAAAAGAGCGTACGTGTAAAGGGCGCTATTAGCGCCCTTTACACATACGCTCTTGGAGTGCTTGGATAGTACGGGATAGCGCGCGGGAAAACCTGCAGTACGCTCCAAAGCAGCTTTCCCTTCCTCTCCGACACCTTCACACGTGCACTCAATAGCGCGGGATCGTGATTTCCAGTGGGAAAGAACGTACGTCTAAATGCACGCTTATCAAATCGGAAAACACCTCACCAAAATGCAGTAATTGCGGTGGCGATCATCCAGCCAGTTATAGAGGCTGCCCAAAATTTCCACATAATTCTTCTAAAAAGAAAGATAAGAAAACGAAAACGCCAACCAACTCTGGAATGTCGTATGCTGACATTATAAAAAATGTAATTCCCCCCAACAATTCAAATGAATAACTCATAGTAATTCTCAAATCTCTGAAATCTGTAACGATTCCCACCAATGTAACACTGAAATTCCCGAAATTAACAAAAGTCAAGTTAACTTTAACTTTATCAAAATAATTCAAGGAATCAATGAAACTGTAGCCGAAATCCATAAGGAACTCGATTTAGAAGATTTCCATGAAATCTTTAACAATTTAAATATTTGTCTTCGTAAAATGAAAAAAGCTAAATCCTTTAAGGATAAATCTCTTATTTTATATGACTGCCTTTTAAAGGGCACTAAAAATAATGTTTCTCTGCCATTTTTAGTTCATTTTCTTTTTGATTTCATTTTTAAATTTTTTCTCATTTTATTATTCTCTCATATGCTCAAATGTCTTCATTATTCATAAGTACATCATTATTATGCTGCTACGTTGGCGGGCTTGGCCCATGGAACGTAGTTACCTCGATTAACTCTCAGGGCCGTTCCTAGGGTAGCTGCCGCCCGTGTGCGAGAATAATTTTGCGCCCGCCCCCCATTATACCGTATGGATTAATTGAAATTTCTCTGAAATATTTTTACCTTAAATGAAACAACGAATTACAGAATATATTATAAATTCAGTTTATGTAATCTATATATATATAAATGGATGTATGTGAGTATGTGTGTGTGTATGTTCCAACATCACTCTGGAACGCCTTGAGCAATTTTAACCAAACTTGGTACACTTATCACTTTTAATCTGGAAAGAAACACTGGGGTGATAATATACTCCTAGCACCCCTAGGGGAGGCAGGGAGAAAGGGGGCACATGTGAAAATAATCGAAAACTTCTGATATTAGTTTCGAATCCATAGTTTTCGGGGTCGTTGAGCTTAATAGTGACACTCCCGATGACGTTTGAGTGCAAGTTCAGCCCCCATCAGCATAGGGGGGAGGGGGAGGGGAATAAGGAGTGAATATAAAATGATCAAAATACCGAGAGTAGTGTCGAAGCCATAGTTTTCGGTGTCGCTGAGACGAATAGTGACATTTCCGATGCCGTTTAAGTGCAAGTTCAGCCCCCCCCCCCATTAGCATTGGGGGGAGGAGAGGGGAGAAAGAAAGGGTAATTATAAAATGTCCAAAATGACCGAGAATAGTGTCGAATCCATAGTTTTTGGGGTCGTTGAGGTTCATGGTGACACTTTCGATGCCGGCTATGTGCAAGTTCAGTCCCCCCCCCCCATCAGCATTGGGGGAGGGGGGAGGAGGAAGAAGGAATGAATATAAAATGTCTAATATACCGATAGTAGTGTCGAAACCATAATTGATATAAAATGGTGGGAGATATTCACACTTTCTATATTCACACTTTCTTTATACCCCTGAAGGGGTAATTTATATTCACACTTTCTTACCCCCACCTCACCCAACAATGCTGATGGGGGCTGCACTCTCACTTAAATGGCATCGGAAGTGTCCCTATTCATCCCAACACCATTGAGGGGGGAGAAGGGGTAGAAATAAAATGTCCAAAATTACCGAGAGTAATGTCGAATCCAGTTTTTGTGTCGCTGAGATGAATAGGGCCCTCTCCATGCCGTTTAAGTGCAAGTACAGCCTCCCATCATCATTGGTGGGGTGGGGGTGGAAGAAGGGGTAAAGCAAAGTCCAAACTGACCGAGATTAGTGTCGAATCCATAGTTTTGGAGTCACTGAGAGGAATATAGGAAACTAAAAATGGTGTTTATAATCAAGATTTAAGTTAAATTAATAATAGAGTGAATTTGAAATTTTACTTTATCATTTGCATACTGTACTTACTTTTAAATACCTGAAAATTAAATTACTTAGATTTTACACTATAGGTAGAATCCATTCCTTTTCCTGTGTAATAAAAAATTGGTATTAATAAATACCCGGGCAACGCCGGATAAATAGCTAGTATTATATAAATATGTTTTGGTTGCACTAACATTAAAATAATTTTTGGTAGTATTTCATCCGATTCCTGCATAGCTTTACTTACGATATTAATTTTTGTTAACACATTATACCATGTAATAATGGAACAAATAAATTTAAACGACTTCATTTTCAAAAGTAACGAATTTGCCATGTTTCTAGTTTCAGAGTCTCTAGTATTATCAGAATAGATGGTATATAAAGCATCATATATTTTTGTTAGATTGTATCTAAGAACTTTTCTACTTTCCCATCTAGTATCTGAAAGGGGTTTAAGTATTAAAGTTGGGATTTCATTTTTTAAGACCTTACAACGTTTAGTCGATACAGAGAAGAAAACCTATAGCTCCTGTACAATTACAAAAAAGCTTGTAATTTCTAAAGGCGCTTTTGCAGCGTCATTAACAACTAAATTTAAACTATGTGCCGCAAAAGGCACATAAAAAGCTCTAGAGTTTAAGTCAAGAACTTTTTTTTGTAAACCATTATTGCGACCCTTCATATTCGCACCATTATCATAACCCTGCCCCTTTAAATCCCCCGAACAAATGTTGTGAGTCTCCAAAAAATCTAATAAAAAAATTAGTTAAACCCTATCCTGTCGAATCTGATATTGAAATAAATCCCCAAAAATTCTCCCTAATTTCTATTTGCTTTGATATATTATTTAATAGAACAAATACTACAACAGTACGTTGGTCTTGGTGACTTAGATCAGGGGTGGAATCTAAAATAATAGAATGATATTTACTAACTTTTAAGAGCGATATTATTTCATGTCTTATTTTTTGTCCCAAAAGGGAAATAAGTTCATTTTGAATATGAACACCTAAATAATGAGGCATATTTGATGGATTTCTGCTAATTCCAGTGATGTGGTCTGATATGGTATCATTAAACTTTGCAATTGTTTCAATTAATTTTAAAAAGTTTCCATTTTGTTGCTCGTATAACTTATTATTTTTGCCTCTAAAACTCAAATTTTAACCGGCTAAGAATTTAACGGTATAAATTTTAATTTTTAACACGGAAACACATCTATCTTTATCCATATTTATTAATTTCTCATTTACAGAATCAGTAGTTGTTTTAGAAGAAATTGATGTATTTAAATCAATCCAAGATTTTGTATTATAAATGTGACTTTTTGATGTTTCATGACGTTCTATAATCTGAGTTAATTGTCTCCAATCGTTATATCCCTCAACAGCGGTTTCCTTGAAATATTTTGATATTTTATCTATATTGCGCTGTATTTTTCATTCGGTTTGGGATTTGGTCTTTAATACACGAAAACTCTACTCATCTTTCAAAACGTGTTTTTATTTAAAAAAAGACCATAACTTCCGAAAATTTTTTTTTTCGTTTTTTCGACTCCTCTCGTCGAGAAACGCCTATTTCAGCAAAAAAAAAGTTTTTTTTTTCCATCGTTTACATAAGACCGGCATAACTTCCGAACCGTGCATACAAACTTCACCGAATTTGGACAGGATATTCCCCAGAGGACGCCCTACGAGTCGATATAAAGTTTCTGGAATTATCCCGGACGGAAGTGCCTTTTTTCGCGAAAAAAGGAATTGTCGTTCTCATGCTTGAGGGTTTTTGAAGGGAGTGGGTACCTATACTTAAAAGTTCGTAAAACATATTAAAAGGAAATTTTATTGAAAGTCCACCTATTAATTTTTCATAAGTATTCACATGAATCTTGGTTTAATCATTTTCTTCATAAACTAGTTAATTTTACAGCCCATTTGCCGCCTCCTAAGGTTGCCGCCCCGGGCAGGGGCCCGGCTTGCCCGCCCCTAGCGCCGGCACTGCCTGAGGTACCAAGTGTAAATATGATGGAATATTTGAAGCGATGGATTCTGCCACTCTAGACTGAATGGATTTACTATTCTTGCTATCACTGACTGGGAAGAAACAGCTCCCGCTAGAGCTACTTTGTACAATGCTTTCTGCAATTGATACCTCATTAATATTCCGAGTAATTGAAGAACAATTTGTTGATATATTTGCAATTGTCCCTTTACATTTCCCTACAGATAACACAGAATGATCTAGAGGTTCGGCTTCAGTTTTCATTTTCGTCATCTGATGCATGTGACTGGCTCCCTTGCTGGTCTTTGACGACTGTTGACATACATCGAGGGTAGATATTTCATGGTCATCCAGAAGCTCAGTTTTAACGTGAATTTTTTTATTAAAGGATTGTTCAGATGCAACTGATTGATTTCCAGCCTCATCAGAGTGACTTATATTCAAGTCATTATTGATAGGGGTAGCACTGCTATACCCAGTTGACAAAACAAAGTGATTAGGACAAATAGGTCCGGTCATCATTTTCTTCGTAATCACAGGTATTTCAGTGGCTGTTTCGTCCCCAGACCTTTTTTGCTCGATGAAACACGGTGATTCTCGATTAAACACGGTGATTTCTTGACTATCGAAAGGATAAGATGTGTGTGGAGGCCCATCATCATCCAAAGGCTCTGTTTTAATGTGATCTTTCGGGTCAAAGGTTTGATTAGATGTAACAGATTGATTATTATTCATTACAATAGACTGACTAGGCAAACTAAAAATTCTACAGAGGGCAGAAGGCTCAGTTACAATTTTTGTGCCTGATACTGCGTTGCCTTCACTATCATCCCCAGGTTGTAAATGTGACCAATTTAGAATTTGTAATTCAGAAACTTTTCAATAATTTTCTTCAGTTCCTCTGTTGATATGTCTTTCTTTTTAGGAGAAACACCAGAATTTATTGGAGGGGATTGCACATGCACAGGCTCTATAGAAGGACGATTGAGCTGTTTGTGAAAAAGAATATCACTGGAGAATAAGCTGAATCTTTTCGTAAAAGGTTATGTTTGATTCATATAATTTAAACACTCTTACACGTCAGCTCTAATGATCTCGGTATTCAAGTTAATAAAGTTCATTAAATTTGTTTTAAAAGGATTATTACTAGTCGATAGCTGTGTGACAGGAGCTTCATGTTGTGAAACAGAAACATTTGGAGTGTGTGTATAGGAAAATTCGGAGTCATCTGTTTCTCTATTGCGTGCTTCTCTATTTGAGTGCTTCCACTCGGCAGGAAAGTGTTGGGCATTTTCAGCGATATTGGTTACAGCAGAATTAATGCGAGTGCTTAACCGCGGATCACCTCTGTCATCGTATGTTTTTTTCCAGAATGTGTATATTTGGTTGCCTTTTTTCGATACTCGCAGTTTCATAATCCACTTGAGAGCCAGAATTCAAAGAATAAATATTGTTACTTGGGGAGTGATTAATTGAACCCAGCTCATGTGTCTCAGAACAAAGATTCCGGGCTTCCTCAAGCAACTTCTGAATGCTAGGTAGTCCTTTACTGTTTGATGAAATGATATTGCTCTCTGGTGTGTTAACATAAGTTTCAACGGCCTCTTTTTTGATAGAAAACATACGGATTGGCTCGAGGAGGGCTCCAAGGGCTCCACATGGACGCGCAGACAGCAGAGAAGAAGATGGTCTTAACAATAATGGTGTCTCTTCATTAGAATGTTTAACCTTAATAACTTGTTCCTCTTGTGTTGTGTCTTTATTCTTTCTGAGTCTACCACGTCTAGTCCTGTGAGACCATTTGTTTTGTCTGTCCATGGTCGCAAGAATTCTGAAAATAATTTATTTCAATTAAAACCTTTACAAAATAACAAGCTTAAAACAACTTTTTTATCATGACACTTTATCAAAGGTAACGTTAGCAAAGTTTATCAAGCAGCCATGAAATATGTATCATTATATGTGAATAAATAGATTTGTTTTTCACGAAAATGCTTAAGTTCAACATGGAAAATACTGTCCATCAGTAGATATGTTAGTGCAATATATCTTACCTGCTTGATTTTTGAAGCAGGTAAGAGAGCAGGAGAGAGCTGCTTCAAAAATCATTATACTCATCAATAGGATTTTTAAAAAAAGATTCTGCATTTAAGGTTATTATTTAATCACACTTAAATGAAATTCAGATGATATATTAGGTTGAACACTGTTATATCATAATGAAGCGATGTAATATAAAAAAAATAATAAACAATATACTGCGCTACATAAAGTATTCACTCACATCATCATCAATATATATGCAGTGGAACTCGGTTAATACGAAATGCTTAGGATTACTGAAAATACTCGTTTTAACCGTTACTCGTATAAACAGTGAAAAATATAATTTGGGATCAAATGATCGGTTTAAAAAAAGGATTAAAAATATAAACAGTTTTTTACATACTAAAGTTAAATAATTAGAATAACTTTCCTTTACTTCACGGTAATTGTATTTGCTTTTGTTTTTAAACAAAATTTGGAATACCCCAAAGATTAGTCGTTATCTTTAAAACATTTAATTGTCTTTTAAATTTCAAAGACAAAACTGTTTATGTACAAATACAAGCAATATTAATACATATTTTTAAATATTCAGTAAGTTTAGTCTGTTTAGTATTAGTTTTCATTTTAAAATCCCTTAAACTTCGCCTCATAATACTCAACGCGTTTAAAGATTTTCGTCTTCAAAGTTTAATATATATATATATATATATATATATATACATACAGTCAGTTGAAGAAGAGCATCCTGCGCTTCACTGTAACTGGCATTTGGTACTAATGCTTCTTGACTGTCATCTTCATCTTCACTTGCACCTACACTTCGAAGGCAGTTCGTCACATCTTGAATAATGTCTTCATCTGTTAATATACCTGAAGTCAACACATCATTGTCGACGTTAACACAAATATCTAAATTTTCACATTCATCAAATGTGTTGTAACGTCCTCGGTGGAAAATGAGACACACGAGAGACAATTATATCACACACAGCTTGTATTAAACAAATAAAAATTTACAGTATGTACAAGGCAGAGAGTCTAGGCTCCTCTGCATATGAGAGATTTTTATAAGAACAAAATATCTTTCAAAAAGTCTCTCAATAGAGATATCTTTCTCCAAAAGTCACTAGGACTAACCCGAGGAGCCGAGAGAGGAATTTTCAGGCAATCGGTCCGCAACGGCGCATTCCCGCACCGTATTCGACGGAAAAATTCGAGGCTCAACAAACAGCCACCCTCTCTGGTTGCCTCCCACGCACTGCTCTCCTTTAGTTTTTCCGCTGGCCGGGGGGGGGGGGGCGCAGGAGCGACCCACGATGGTTTCTTGGAACAACGCAGCATTCGTAAAGGGAAGGGCTTTTGCTTGGGTGGTCACTTTGCCCCGAACAGGGCCAAGATGTAACAGTGTTCTGACTTCGTTTTTTTTGGCCATTGACGTAATGGAAGGTCATCATCTTATTGATTTCGGACCCACTTTAATAAAGAAATTTTTTATTGTGGAAGCAGAAACGTTATCCCATGCATCACACATTAACCTTATCGCACTTAATACACTCTTAGCCCCCCCCCCCAAAAAAAAGGGCGCACCAAGAAGGAGTTATCCGAATCCGACGAAAATCGGTAGATGTGATGTACATGTACAGGAAAACAAATGATTATAATTTCAGAAAAATTGGATGATTGATTCACGACAAAGAGCTTCACAAAGTAAAAAAGTCAATAATGCATTGGTCCACCTCTGGGCCTTATGTAAGAATTTATTCGGCTTGGCATTGATTGATAGAGGTGGCGGATGTCCTCCTGCGGGATATAATGCCAAATTCTGTCAAATTGGAGCATTAGATCGTCAAAATCCCAAGCTGGTTGGAGGTCCCTGCCCATAATGCTCCAAACTGCTCAATGGGAGAGCGATCCGGTGAAATTGCTGGCCAAGGTAGCATTGGGCAAGCAAGAAGACAAGCGGTAGAAACTCTCGCCATATGCGGGCGGACATTATCTTGCTTAAATGTAAGCCCAGGATGGCGTGATATGAAGGGCAACACAACGGGTCGTAGAATATCGTCAACGTACCGCTGTTCTATAAGGGTTCTGCGGATGACAACCAAAGTGGTCCTGCTATGAAATGAAATGGCACCCCAGACAATCACTCCTGGTTGTCGGCCCGTGTGGCGGAATACAGTCAGGTTGGTATCCCACCGCTGTCCTGGGTGTCTCCAGACACGTATTCGCTGGTCATCGGGGCTCAGTTCAAAGCGAGACTCATCACTGAAGACAATTCTACTCCAGTCAGCAACATTCCAGGTCGAATGTGCCCAACACCACTGCAAACGGGTTTGTCGGTGTACAGAGGTCAATGGTAGTCGGCGCAAGGGACGCCGTGAGCTCAGCCCCCTTTCTCTGAGCAACCTATGAATGGTTCTTGCGGTCACTGAAGCACCAGTTACACGTACGATCGATGATAATGATGAATCTGGGGCTGTGAGTACCACTCTGACGATTGCTCGGACCTCATGTTCTGTCGTTTCTCTAGGCCGACCACTTCCTTCTTGACGCTGTGTTCGGCCATGGTTCACCCATTCCTGCCAACATCGTCTAACCTGAAGATATTATCAAAACAGGTTGAAATTTTGCACTTTTGCATTTTGGGCCATGGATAAATGATTGTTGATACAGTAAAGAAAAAAATAATAAAGTTTTTTCGCTCCACCCTAATTAATATATATATATATATATATATATATATATATATATATATATATATATATGTGAGAGTGAGTTTGGCAACACAACTGAACTATTACTACAACTTCCACTCCTACTACTGCGGCACGAAGGACTTTAAGCGGATGTGTTGTTCTGCAAGCTCCCGATGTTTAGCTCTTTTGATGCTTCTGTGTTTATTTTTTAATTTCATACTAAGTGTTAGTCCTGTCTTGTAAACATCGTCTAGTTTAATTAAATGTTCAAAATAATTAAGTCTAATGATTCACTTCTAAAGGAAGGAGTACTAACTCCTTCCTACATGGGTGCTCGGCCCTCGGACTCGAAAAATACCCCTAGCATGCTGAACTTTAAAAAAAAAACTTTATTTTCTTTCGATGATACAACTTGATTTCGACTTGATTTCGACTTGATTTCGACTTGATTTCGACTGGATTACTGTTGTCTGTCATTTTGGATTTGGATATCGAAAGCGAAAGCCAAAGTGATGTGCCACGGACTCTGATGATACTCTGATGGGATGATGAGAACCAAAACCAGAATTGTAAGTAACTTGGATCATATTAAAATTATTTGATGCATACGTTGACGCTTGTTCAGGAAAATTTTGATGATTAAGGGAACTCTCAACTTATTGATGATTTAAGAAAACTGAAAGATATTTCAACGTTCTTTTGATGCAGGAATTTAATTGATGCTAAATTCACTTTTGATGGTCTTTGACGTTGAATTTATCACTTCTGTTTTCTTGAAGAGAATTCTATTTCGATGAAATTATTTGATGATTTGATGAAAATTTCGACATTTAACTTGAAGAATCTTGTTTCCTTGAACAAACCACAACATAATATATATTTTGAAAGATCGCGAATTGAATACTTTTGAAGATTATTATATTATTATTTTGATGCATAATTTTGACGAAGCGAATGTTTATTTGATGACAACTTTGCTTATTTGATGCGCTTTGATGTTGAACTTAATTCTGCTGTTTTCTTGCGAGAATATTTTTTATTTTGCAGAATGCTTTGATGCTTTCGATTTCACAATTTTGATACTTTCGATTTCCCAACTTTGATGCTTTTAACATTAGAACTTTAACTATTATTTTGATGCTGCATTTACATCCTCTATTTTCTTCAACAGTGATTTATTTTGAAGATTAATTTGATGAATATTTTGCTGAAGTAATATCTAACTTGATACATATCTAAATTTACGTCATCTGTTTTCTTCAACCAGAGAAATTATTTTGAAGAACTTATTATTTGATATTTGATGCTTATGTTAGTTCATAATTTTGTTTTCTTGAACAAAACCTGTTTTAAAGATTACTTATTTTGATGCATATTTTGAGAATCAATATTTTATTATTGAATTGGTATTTGAAAAAATTTCGATTTGAAATATTATTTTCTACTTTTGAATTTGAGTAACTACGTATTATAATTAGTGATTTTGGTTTTGAATATTTGTATATTTGTGTACTATAATTGTTTGAACCTAGTATATAGTTATGGCTACTCTTAACGATTACCCCAATATTGCAAAATCATTAAAATTTGGTGGTACGAATCAAATAAAGGTTCTACATCGTTTAATTTTTGGTACAGACGGCGACAGACAAAATCGTACCAGATTACGTAAATTTACAGGTTTTAAACAGCCATTCGTGTTAGAAGCAACGAAACAGAAAGTACTTAAAGAGTTTTCACTTAAAGACTTGATTTCTATTTGTAATCTACTTCATTTAGAATTTTCAACTGACCCAGACAAATGTGCCAATACCATTCTTATGAGTCTTAGTGATTTATCGTTATTAAAAGCAGAATTTTCTGATCTTTCGGAATGCGAAGTGAATGATGACTCACTTCCGGGTGCACGTTCATCCCAAACTAACAGCGTTATAGAGGAAAATAGATCTCCCTTTTCCCCCACCATTGACGCAAAAGAATCTTCGAATAAGCAAAATACACACATTTCCGTTGGTGAATCAGATCAAAATTCATTGCCTTCAGTTGAAACTGCGAATCTCTCTTTCCAGTTGTTTAGTCTGAAAGACGTTGTTGATTTAATAAAACCTTTCTCGTCTCGTGATAATTACAGTGTTGAGAATTTTATATCTGACGTTGAAGAACTTTTTTGTTTATATCAGATAAACAATCCAATTCACCAAATTACTTTTGTTAGAAAATGTTTAACTGGTCCCGCTCAAACTTTAATTAGGTCTATTCGTGGAATTACAAATTGGGAACAATTGAAGCACCATTTATTAGACGAATTTTCGGACAAAATTAACGGTATTCAGTTACATAAATTAATGGAATCTCGACGTATGAAACCGTTTGAAACCCTACAAGAATATTTCTTAGCTATGAGAGATTTGGCACACAAAGGTTCTCTCGATGACTCCTCTCTGTTTGAGTATGTCATAAACGGAATTCCTGATTCAACAAACAATAAAGTTATTCTTTACGGTTGTAAATCCGTCCCTGAATTTAAGGAAAAGTTGAAAATTTATGAACAAATCTTTAACAGATCACAAAATTTCAGACAAAATAATCAGAAAAAAATTGATGCTTCCTACCTCAATGTGAAAGTCGATAATACACGTAGCCCAAATACACAGCCAGTATGTTTTTCCTGTGGCTTGAGAGGTCACAAAAGCAACCAATGTTTGAATAAGTCACATGGTAAACAATGCTACGGATGTAAAAGTTTTGGTCATGTTCATGCTAATTGCCCTAAAAGTTATCGAAATTCTAAACCAAAACCTGATTCTCAAAAACCTATTTCTGATAAAACTGTAAATGCACTTTCTCCTGAAACTTCATCGAAAAATCCCATGCATGTTGACATTCAACTTGCAGGAATTCAATTGACAGCACTCTGTGACACTGGGTCACAGGCAACCCTCATCAATGAGAAAACCTATCGAAGAATTGGTTCGCCACCATTGCAGCCCACCAACATTCCCTTTTCAGGAATTGGCAAAAACCAAGTTCACAGCATCGGATTCTTTCAGGATTCCATCGAAATTCAAACCATTACTTTACCTGCTAAAATACATGTTCTAGAGGATGACTTGATTCCTTTTGATGTGATTATCGGAATCGACTTTTTGCAGCAAACCCAATTTACATTTGATGAAGACGGTATTCGTTTTACTCTTGATAATAACATCTTCGTTAATATTGCTAATATTCCTGATGACGAAGCTTTCCCATTTGATCTTTCACACATTTTGAATTCTGAAATTCGTGAGGAAGTTCAAAATATCGTTACTTCCTACAAACCCCATAAAGTTCAAGACACTGAAATTAAAAGGACTATTTTATTACAAGATGAAATCCCCGTAAATCAACGTTCTCGACGACTCCCTTTTGCGGAACAGAAAATTGTAGAAAAACAAATTCAAGATCAGGGCCAAATATGCATGTCTGAAAAACCTCTAACATCTACTCAAGATAAGATTTCTAGGGTAGAGAAAATGGATAATCCAATTGATTTTGAACGTGATGATGATGATGATGATGCCAATGATTTAGATTTGCTTCATGATAACGATAATGATAATGCTTTTGATATTGGAGCTATCAAGGCAACTCTCGAACCAAAAATGTTTGATGCCGATGATGATGCCCTTGAGAATGAATCCGTCAAAAGTGAAAAGGTTGAACCAAAATTTCAAGTTATTGAAGCTCCCAAACCCCTTGAACAAATAGCAGCTTTCCAACAACTGAAAGGCATTCTTTCACAAAACCCAGTTCTTCATGTTTTTCAACAGGGATACCCATTAGAACTCCACACTGATGCCAGCTCCTTAGGTTTTGGCGCTGTGCTCTTGCAACAATCCGATGATGGACAGTTTCATCCTATTCATTATTTTAGCCGTAAAACTACAGTTCAACAAGAAAAATATCATAGTTATGAACTGGAAGTTCTTGCCGTTATTGAAGCGCTAAAAAAATTTCGAAACTACTTGTTGGGAACAAAATTTAAAATTATCACCGATTGTGATGCTTTCCAAAAAACGATGCACAAAAAAGACCTACCAGCTAAAATTGCTCGATGGGCATTGATGTTAGAAGACTTTGATTATGAAGTTTGTCATCGACCCGGTAGACAGATGAAACATGTTGATGCTTTAAGTCGTAACCCCATTCTTGTAATTACCTCAAATGATATCACTCAAAAGGTGAAAAATGCCCAAGACCAGGATGAATTTATATCTCAAATTAAATCTATGCTTGAATCTACACCTTCTGATGAATTTTTTGTTAAAAACGGAATTCTTTATAAACTTCATCAGGATGCCGAACTTTTAGTAGTACCACAAATGATGCAGAAAGAAATAGTGCTAAACGCCCATTCACAAGGTCATTTTGCTTCACAAAAAACCGAATTAATTGTTTCTCGTGAATTTTTCATTCCTCAACTTAAGAAATTAGTTCAAGAAATTATTTCGAACTGTATTCCTTGCATTTTGTCCTCGCGAAAATCTGGAAAACAAGAAGGATACCTTCACCCCATTCCAAAAGGTGATGCACCCCTTGAATGTTACCATTGCGACTTTTTAGGACCTTTACCATCGACAAAAAAATGTTATAAGTATCTTTTTACAGTAGTTGATGCCTTTTCCAAATTTGTATGGATCTATCCGGTGAAGTCCACCTCTACGAAAGATGCCTTAGACAAATTATCCTTGCAACAAACTACATTTGGCAACCCTTCAAAAATCATTACTGACAAAGGTAGCGCATTCACATCTTCAGAATTTCAAAGTTACTGCCAGGAACAATCAATTGAACACATTTCAATAGCAACAGGTGTGCCACGTGGCAACGGTCAGGTTGAGCGTGTTCATGGCACAATTATTCCCGTTTTAACTAAGTTAGCTCTAGATGAACCTGACAAATGGTTTAAATATGTCCCAAGATTGCAACGTATCTTAAATAGTACCACCACACGCAGTACAAAATTCTCACCCTTTCAACTTTTAATTGGTGTTAAAATGAAACAACAAGAGGATCTACAGATTAAAAATCTTCTTGACGAGGAACACCACCAAAGAATTCTTGATGACAAAGAAGCGTTACGTATCGAAGCTAAACGAAATATCCTCCGTTTACAGGAAGAAAACATACGACAATATAACAAACGGCGTAAACCGGCTTGTAAATACAAGATCGGTGACAAAGTGGCAATACAACGAACTCAATTTGGAACCGGATTAAAGCTCCGACCAAAGTTCTTCGGACCATATGAGATCACGAACATCAACCCCAACGATCGTTACGAAGTTCGAAAGTTAGGACATCACGATGGTCCAACCATAACATCAACTGCAGCTGACAAAATGAAACAGTGGTGCAGAAACTGAACACCAATACCACTGTGTTGAACACTGCTTGATTTTTTGAAATATTTTTCCTTTTTCTGCTCTTTTTTTTTTATCTTTTCAGAATTATTGTTGACAACCCAGCCGCGGACGTCTGGAAAGTCAGAACGGCCGTGTGAGAGTGAGTTTGGCAACACAACTGAACTATTACTACAACTTCCACTCCTACTACTGCGGCACGAAGGACTTTAAGCGGATGTGTTGTTCTGCAAGCTCCCGATGTTTAGCTCTTTTGATGCTTCTGTGTTTATTTTTTAATTTCATACTAAGTGTTAGTCCTGTCTTGTAAACATCGTCTAGTTTAATTAAATGTTCAAAATAATTAAGTCTAATGATTCACTTCTAAAGGAAGGAGTACTAACTCCTTCCTACATATATATATATATATATATATATCACCCATCTTGATGCAACTGTATATATTTTATTTTTCGAAAAAAAGCTAAAATATACTTACATATTTTTTGTAATAATCCCGGATGTTGTTTCCTCTAGGAAATTTAGCATGCAACCTGATTAATCACACTTTTTCAAAAAAAATTAAATTTTTTTTTACTTGTTGCTTGATATATGCCGTTGCATTAAAAAGTTACTTTGCTAAATTCTGATAGTATGATACAAATAATAATTTATTAAATATAAATATAAAAATTATATTAAATATATTATTTGTGAATAATATTATTAATGTAATAATATTAATAGTAATAATAATTTAATAATAATTTGTACTACTACGAATAAAAATACTTTGATTACCGTTTCTTATCTGTCTTGCATGAATGCCAATCGGAGTGAGATTAAATACACAATACACATTCATGTACATAAATTAAGGATAATGCCAGCTCCGGCAAATAAAGGTTCAGAAACATAACAAACGTGATTTATTCATAAAGCCCATTTATTAAACAAAATATAAAGAACAAAAAAGATGGTGTACGTATGTTACCATTCATAAAAACTACGATTTTTTCTCCCTGGAGCAATTGTAAAAAATATCTCTATTGGCACCGATTTCTTATTTTCAAAGTCAAAAAAATGGAGAGCTTACAAGTCAGCAGCATGCCGACTGAAAAACATACTGCTGTAAACTTCAAGAATTCAAAGTTGTTTATTTTCAAGCATTTCAAGATATATATTTTCATATTTTTCAAGAATCACAAATAATCTAAGAATTCCGCTTACAGCGGCCATGATATACATACACTACATTCAAGTATTCCAAGTCAACTACATGATTTAATTTCTCGCCACAAGGGGAGTCAAAGGCGAGACAAAAATCCAAAGGTCGTTTTTTCAGTTTTTGGCGTTTATCTCGAAAACGGTGCGTAGCACAGGAAATTGTCAAATTTAAAAAATAAAGCTTATAAAATTCCCTTCCGAATGATGTATCCATGTTTGTACCCAAGTGTTACCGTTTTCGAGATATGAGCCGTTGAATATGAAAATTTTTCAAAAAAAGTGGTAGCGGTTCAGATATCTCGTCAAACTTCCTCTTCTAACTCTTTCCCCTTCCATTTCTCAGAAAACTCGTGATAGAGAAAGTTGTAGAGCGAAAATTTTCCTTCAAAAATTTATATAATTATGCTAATTTATATTCACCAGGTAAATAGTTAGAGCGTTTTGAATTTTAGGGGTACTTTTCAACATTTTGCTTGTAAAATGCTCGTCACTCAAGTTTCGTTTCCATGGTCTGTAACTCTCTTAATCACTTTGTGTGCTGTTTAATTAGATACGTATAGTATTCATAACCCATATAAATAATAAATTATGTATACCTGTACGTATAATGTATATCTCATAATATACAGAAGAACACTTGTAGTACAAAGGAGGAAGTAAGAAAACAAACCAAAATGTATAAAAGTTGTTCATATAATCAAAAATTGGTTATCAAAAGTAGGTTCAAACAACAGTTACTTACATTAAATATATTATATACAATTTATTTCATCAACTGCTTTCTTATATATTAAAAGCCGTCAATCTGATACTCCGAAAAAAGTTTCAAACAAGTAAAAGTCTTCACTATCATTTTAGCTTCTGTAGAATGTCCGAATTTTCCCGAAATGATTTTCCACCAAAGTGGCAACCCACTATTATGCTACGATCAAAGTCACTAAGCTCCTTTGACTTACTCATCGTCTCACAAACGCATAAATATGACCTGACAAACCACTACCAATACTTCTATAGCTTTCGGTTACGCATCAAATTACGTCACTTGCTAGATCCACTTCTTTAGGGGGGTGTCCGGATACTTTTGGCCAGATAGTGTATAACGTATTATTGAATATTAATGGATTATATAAATTATTAAATTTACTTAATGTTGTCAGCTGAATGATAAGACCTGAAGATGTTGGGAATAGTAGAGCCTGTCTTCTGTGGTGACCCGTCCGGCCTTCATGAAAAACACATTCGTGTCTCGTGGGGTGAGTGCCACAAGTAAGACGAGCAGGTCTTACCTATCTACTATCACCACAATTGAATGAGAGGTGTTTTGCCACTCACCTCTGACAATAGTGCAGTCAGCATCTCCTTTGGCTTGTAGCGTACTGGAAGTATGGGGTTAGTTTTCCCAAAACCTCACAGAGTGCGAGAAACACAGCTGCGTGTTATCGGGGCAGTTTTTGGCCGGTTCCCATCGTTTTTAAACACGTGCAAGAGTTTTGGCCTGAAGATTAATCCCTGGAATGGTGGTTTCCCTAACAAGTGGTGAGGGTAACTGTTTGGAAAACAGAAAATGGTTTATATCACCCCGTAATAAAGCTGTCTTCTCTTAGCGATAACTTCATGCGAGTGACATCGGCGGGCGATAAAGTTTCGGCATTAAGAAGAGCTGTCAGCCGATAATCTGCCCCCCCCCTCAGCTGAAAATCCAGACATCTAGGGAGAGGCCGCACAGAATCCGCCTTGTGTGGACGTGTTTGTTTTAAGCTCCTGTGTTGGGACTGTATAGGTCCGGGAGCGTGCATTGTAGATCTGCACAGAGTTAAATTGAATAGGTTGTAACCTTAAATGTTAAATTTTTTGTTGTTTGTAAATAAAATTCCTCGTTAAGTTTCTGTTTTAAAAATTGGCTTCGCATTTTATTTAGGACTCTGTCTTTCTTTGTTATGGATCCAATAGTTGTGAAATTTTTTCAAAATGCCTCAGAGAGTTTAGCCTTGTCGTGACGCCACAGGCTGTAGTAGACTGTATACCTCTTGCACCCAAGGCCTGAACTAACATAGTAAAGAGCTTGGTTTTGCTCCTTTCACTTGAAAGGAAGCTTTCCTGATGAACAGTAGCCACCATGTTCTTATTGAAGTCAATATCCACTGATGCTTTACTTGATGCTTTCCGATGTTGTTCGTCTCTTTCCGTGGAGTTCGTGTCTTCATAACCATAAAAAAACACAGCTTAACTGCTGCCGTAATGGTTGATTATGTACGATACATATTGATCGCAGATGGAGGCGAAGGTGGTGTTGGTGTTCCACTTTACTCTATAGAGCAGGAGCCGCCATCGATTACCGTGAAACTGTTCTTCACATTGATCAATTGATTACATTTTGGGAAAGCATCGTACAGTGCTAACTTTTTGATTTTTCTCATTATCCCCTAGGCGAATAGAGACATCGGCTATGGGGCTAACTCGTACGTTAGCAACTCCTCTACATCCCCTTCTTTCTTCTTGGTGATCAGAGTTCTTTGAAATATCATCAGAGGCTCTACCACCACTACCTCATCATTAACTTTGATCATATTGCTCATCGCAGCTAAAGGAACGACTGAGTCCTTCTTGGATTGCTTCACTTCTGAGAAATTCATTCCAACAAAAGTGCTCATTGTGCGGGTTCCAATTTCCAATGCTTGGTAGCAGTTGACGTTACTTGTTCCAATTACTCCCGTTGAAAGTGACATCGAACAATTACGTTCAGCAAAAGGCGGGTGATCAGCCAACCATTGAGCAAGCTTCCTTCTGTCTAGATCGTCTCTAGTTATGCGTGATGCTCGAAACTCAACATGTTGTTCTCCTCTTGCAGTATGGACGCCACAAAACATCTCAAATTAATTACATATTGCTGTAGCTGTGCGTGCTCCCCCAACTCATTTCGCCAACACCGAATCACTAAAGCATCGCCCACGTGTTACTTCTCCTTCACTCTTCATGTCACACATGAGTGTCACCTGAATTGCCATGTTAGACCACACACCAGCCATTGGTGTTCCAGTTCTGTTGACAGTGAAGTATCCACGATCTATAAAATCCTGTTTAAGTTGAAGGTGGTGAGTTGTTAGTCCCAGCATGTGTTGTACATATAGGTGAGTACACTTTGCATAATGAAAATGCCCGCTGGCATGGAAGTAAGGTATCATCAGTTGGGCGCATGTCATATGATCTTTCCAGTTGCGCTGTGCTGCAATGAATTTTTTCATCAACACCACCATTTCAAAGTACTGGATCCGCAAAGCTTCTGTTGGCCCACTACCTTTGAGACGTGACAATTCGTTGCTCAATTTCCACTGAATGCTGGCAAGGGAGGTATTTGTGGAAATGTGTTGTGGAGTAATTTCTACTGAGGTCTGAAGTAACTGAACTACTTCTTCTTTTTCATATGGTGTGATATCTAAATTTTTCAAAATGATCTGAGCTAAAATGACACTCTATACATTTTGGTTTGTTTTCTTACTTCCTCCATTATACTACAAGTGTTCTTCTGTATATTATGAGATATACATTATACGTACATGTATACATAATTTATTATTTATATGGGTTATGAATACTATGCGTATCTAATTAAACAGCATACAAAGTGATTAAGAGAGTTACAGACCTTGGAAACGAAACTTGAGTGACGAGCATTTTACTAGCAAAATGTTGAAAAGTACCCCTAAACTTCCAAGCGCTCTAACTATTTACCTGGTGAAGATAAGTTAGCATAACTCTATACATTTTTGAAGGAAATCTTTCGTTTTACAACTTTCTCTATCACGAGTTTTCTGAGAAATGGAAGGGGAAAGAGTTAAAAGAGGAAGTTTGACGAGATACCTGAACCGCTACCACTTTTTTTTGGAAAAATTTTCATATTCAACGGCTCATATCTCGAAAACGGTAACATTTGTGTATAAACATGGATATACCATTTGGAAGGGAATTTTATAAGCTTTAATTTTTATATTTGACAATTTTCTGTGTGACGCACCGTTTTCGAGATAAACGCCGAAAACTGAAAAAAGTGACCTTTGCCCCCCCCCCCCCCCCGGGGGTGCCTGAAATCGAGGGGACTTTATTAGGCGTTGTTCAGGGGACCAACCCCTACACATTCCTGAAAAAATCTCAACCCCTTCATTTAATGCGAAATGGAAACCTAATTTGACTGGACTATAACCCCCCCCCCCCCCCCCTTTGAAAATTTCTGCGTACGCTACTGCTCCTATGTGAACATGCCCTTAACCTTAGACCATATATGACCTTTTTGAGGTAATAAAGTATCTACATTGAAGACCTTTTATGGTTAAAACCTCCCTCGCCATGCATTATAGCGAACAAAACCAGCTTACTTTATTTTCTTGCACCTTGTACCATTTTAAAATGATGCGTACCTGAATGGTCAAACCCTGAGACATTTTTGTCCCTTTTCTCACAATAACTTTAGTTATTGTCATCGCCCAGTCAGAATTTTTCATTATACTAGATAACTCATCAATGGCTAATTATATTTGGAATTCCTCTAAAGAGATTTGACATTTACCTCCATGACGTTTGTGAGGTCACTGTGAATAAGGTTTGGAAACTGGCAATACTTTTTGTTTTTATTTATACTGTTGACAGACGGTGGTTGTTTAAGTTACAAGTTTCAGAATGTGTCGTGTTATTTATGTAACTTTGAAATTGTTTATGAAATCTTTATAATTTATTAGGATGCGTCATGTTAACATTACCAAACTGATTGCATTCCGGATCAAATGATTTGAGGTATCGCTATCGATTTTATAAAATATTCTAAAACCATGAGTAGACACATACGAATTCTCTCTTGAGTTCGTTATTTCATCATATTTTCTTATTGTATTACACTAAATGTATATTTTTTTAATTCAGTTTCTTCCATTTTTCTGACCTGTAAATGCTAATGAAGTAAATATCTTATAATGACTAAGTTATTCAAGTACGTTTTAGAACTTTGTTTCCATATAATTACAGTGTTTTAAAATGTGTTAGAAAGATACTTTGGAAGATAGAAATCGGGATTTTTTCTTTAACACTTGAAAATGTTTTAACTATCCGATTACTTGTTGCAATTTTATATTAGAATTGCTAACAAATGCATCATTTAAAAATTAGACTGAAGTTTGGGAACTTCACTGGTTTTTAAAAGACTGTTTTTCTTATCGCTTATTAAATAATCATGGAATGACATTTACCTACCTGTTATATATGTTAAATCAAAATATTCTGACAGTCAGAATTAATGTTATATTTAATTCTTTATTTGATATATTAAAAGAATATATAGTTTGCAAACTAATATTAAATACCATTAGAAAAAAAAATCAAAAATCATTTAAACTGTGCTTTGTGCTTTTTATTTTTTCCCAGTACTTGATTGAAATTTTACAAATAGTGTACTGGCATCATGTTTTAAAATTGATAAACATGTTTTTAAAATATAAAGATACTTCAAATTTCAAAAATATTTATCGCTAATTCTGTAATGCATTGTTTGTTTTTTCGATTTCACTCCTGTTGTTGGGTTTCTGTAATTATAATTTTAGTTATGTACATGTAATATTCAAATATGTTTAAATATCCTGAGATCAATATTAATCAATATAGCTGTAATATGAAATCATTCATTCACAAAAAGGAAGATATGTGCAATATATAGTTGAAATACTGCTCATAATTTCTGATCTTTTACTTCTGTATTCATAATGATCTCAACGAAAACTTCTGGCTTTATTATGATAATTTTTTATTTAAATGTATACAATCAGGATTTGTTTCTTTTTGAGAATTTTTTATAACTTTCTTTTAATTCTGAATCCTTTGCAGATTTATGTTTTACCTAACCTGAAGGTTCGTTATTGCTATAACTATTCAGTATTGTGACAGAATTACAAAATTTAGTATAGTTATGCAATGAAACTATTATTTAGACTTTCTTATTTAAAAAAATACTTTCTAATTTTCTTATTGACAATTTTAATGTGGTATATTATATTTTAGTTTTTTAACTATTGTTTGTGTTCCTTTATATTGTCCGCATGAGGAGTAATTAATCTGGCATTCATTTTTGTTCATTTTCTGTTCTCAGTATTCAGAAAAAAAATGCAAAGTTTAGAAGGGTCTGGTTTCAGGAAAATGTACCCTATTTGCTTGTGTTTGAATTTATGTGTTATTCTTATTTTGTAGCTCCTGATGTATTATATATCTTGTTACAGCTTTAAGTAAATGCAGAATTCCTGTTATTGAGTATCTAAATTTTTTTTTATTTTTATTAACTGTCTATCCCTTTTTGGCTTTTTAGAATAGCAGAAGTTTTGGCTTCGCAGGAATGTCACTACGACAGGCTTTTAAATCAAAATTTCGACAAGAAAAGCCTGAGATGGATATCATGACTGCACCAACAATTTTGCAGACATATCCTTCAGAAGAACATCTTCTAGAAGAAATTACAGACGAGGTATAGTATTTAATATCTATGTATCACCTAGCAATGAAACAAACTTTTAAAGGTTAAGTAAAAATAAAATATAGTATATCTAAAGTGTTTATTAAAATGATTTTGTAAAACTTTTAACAAAATATGTCATATTTAATACAAATTATTAGAATCATATATATATTTATTTTCAGCAATAAAGAGTTAAAAATCATGATAGTTTTGAACAATTTTTTTTATATTCTGTATTTAAAAATTTTATATTTTTATCAGATAGTATTGTAAAAGTCAGTTGAAATTAAATTAATAAATGTTCTTATTTTTTGCAATTTTCATAATGTTATTAATCAATGTTCATTTCTCAAAAAAGTCAGTTTAAAATAAAAAAAAATTAAGCTCATAAGCCTTAAATTATAAATCAACTTGATCATAATTTTCAATTTGTGATTACATTAAATTTGCAGTTATAACAGAGATGTACCTAGTAACATCTCTGTTGTTACTAGGTACCAATCTTCCTAGAGATATTTTGATTAAGAATTCTCTCTGTGCTAAACCTTTATCTTTTTTTTTCTTACCATAAAATTAAAGGTGACCTTAAGCACTTCATAATTTGATTCTTCAGTTTCAGGGTAAATCCAGAGAAAATCACAGAAAACTTTTTATTGAGATATATCATGAAAGTGACATTTTATATTGATGAACTAATATATTAATAAAAACTTTAAATTTTATTAATAGTTGTAAAATGTGCAGTATTAATGGTATTTGTCAAGAAATATGCAAAATTATAAATCAAGACCTATTTCTATTTTACTTTCCATACTAGATTTATTTGAGAGCTTAGCTCAAAAAGTATGTTAGTTTATTTTAAAAGTATTCCAATTTTAATGACAGTTTTTAATATGACATCAGAATGTCGAAACTAATGTAGGAAATTTTGTTTGAATACACAATTGGAAATATACTGGCATTTTATTAAAATCTTACTTGTTTCATAAAAACATTTTATCTTTTTACACCTTAATTTTAATTTTAAAACTGGCTGTGTTAATAGTGTAAATTTGTTTTTTGAGATAAATACAATTACATTATTAACCATTAATTTATATCATCAAAAAGATTATGTATACTTTGTTTACCAAATGTAGCATTTGTGGATTATTTTATTGTGTTTATTTTACTTGGTGTTATATAAACAATGATAAAAAAATATAAACAAACTGAATTAAATAACTTTTTACACATTCTTTAAAATTGTGTTATTATCAAATATAATTTAAATTAAATAAAGAAATTAGATTTGTGATTTCAAATTTATTGCATACTTTGTAAATTAACATTGGGAAAGACTCTTCTCATACTTAGGTTATCATAACTTGAAAGACTTGCTTCAATAAATCATTGTACTGAAAAACTAAACAGCATTACAGGAAATAAAATTTATGTAGTGCAAACCAGTTAAGTCTGAATAAATCTTTAAGTGAACTTTTCAAACAAAGTGGTTGAATGAATTATTTAATAGAATGGAAAATCCACATAATTTACATTACTATCAAAATTTTTATTGGGAGGGGGGGGGGGGGAATAGACATATTTTCTTGAATCACCTGAGAAGTACTAAATATGAATTAAATGTGTGTATATTACACAAAATATGTTCAAACTCTTCAATGGAGGAAAAAAGCAGGACAAGTTAGCTGTCATAACTGGAAATAACAGCAAAATATTTTAATCAAAAATACAGTTAATATATTATCCAGCTTTACTTTCAAAAAGATTTTATTTATTTTTCAAAGAATTATGTTTTATATAATTGAGTCCTAGTTGGAAAAGTTTTTTTTTTTTTTAAACCTGTTATGTAAGAGCTTTAAAACATTTCATTTTGTTTTGCTGGTGTGTCTATTGTACTAAGTTTGTTAGAAAGAGAATTTTTTTTATAAAGCTACATTTGACAGTTTTGTATGCATTCCATTTCAAAAGTAATAACATAATTATCTCACATCTGAAGCTCTAAATTTTGTATATTTCTATTCTTTTATGAAATGGGATATTGTAAGACTTTAAATTTTTTCAAAATATTTGAATTTACTTCTGAAATTTATATAATGTAAGACAATAAATTTATATTTAGAGCTAGAAGAAATTAAATAAAGCATATACTCTGTTGCTTTTGTTCAAAACTATCATTTTTGTTCGCAATTCTTTTGAAAACAATTTGCTGTTTAAAATTTTGCTTCATTGTTCAATGCAAGCTTGAGTGGGAGACGAATTAAGTATTTTTTTTTTTTTTTTAATATTTTTCAGTGTCCACATCCCGATAAGGATTGCAATGAAGATTCATGCAGTGCTTGTTATAAATCCCAATTTGCTCAGCTACAAGAACAGTTGGTTTCAATCATGCTTGAAAACCAACAACTTGGTAAAGTTTTATAATATTGTTGATTTCTGTTTGAATCAATGTGCTAGTTCTGTTAATGACATGTCTTTTTATTAATTTTAATTAAAGGTGAATTATTTGTTCCTGAGGTCATATACTTTTTTACATATCTGATTTACCTGTTAGCATTTCTATATTTGACATTTATCCATAATTTAAAGCTTTTTGTCTCACTACACATGTCAGAACCACTTGTTCATTAGGAGTGCAATAACATTTTATATTATTTTGGAAACTTTTTTCATTATTAATTAATAATTTTGAATTTATCCAAGTTTAATATTTTTAAATTTAGCATTTAAACTGCTGTAAAGAAAGTAAAAGATGATAATAGTACATACGTGCCAAGTGTTCCGTAAAAAACGTATTCGTTCCATTTTTTAAGCTTTGTTACGAAAATCCATTTTTAAGCAAAAATGTCCCGTATTTTTACTTTCCCAGCACTATCGTTTTTTTCCCCTTACATCGTGTTTTCAAGATTCCCCTCCTAGCAGTTACTCTATACAAAAACTTCCTGGACAGCAAGCAGCTTCTACAACATTAGAAAGAAAGAGAAAGTCAACATCATGTGCTTCACCTAAACTAATAAAGAAAAGTAAAATCGGCCTCATTTGCTTCACCAATACCAGTAAAAAAATTTAAATTAATGTCAAGTCCTTCACCCAACTCTGTAAAACAGTTAAAACCAACCTCATGTGCTTCTCAAAAATCATCAAAAAAAGTAAAATCACTTGCAGAGTCACCATCATCTACCAATAATAATAATAAACGCATATTGCAGCAGGAAAAAAGAATTTTTCTTACATTAAGCTCAAATCTTGATCATGCTTTAGCATTTTTTTGTGAAAAATGTGATTGTCATTTATGAAACATATAAGGTGATGTTTTAAAGTGAAGAGCCGAAAATTCACAAGATGAGAAGAGAGTTATCGAATTTTTTTGAATTGTTGGTGAGATTTGGGAAAATATCTGTCACAGCTAGCTCGAAATGTGTATTTAATGTGAAATTTGATGTATTTGAAAATCAGACGGATGATAAAGATTTAGTTATAGGATCCGAAACATCAGAATTTCTCAGAGAATTGTCAGAAAGCGATATTTTACAGTTCTATTCTTGTGTTAGAAAATATTATACAACATCTTGCTGCTCTCCCCCCCCCCCCAATTCTGTCGCACGCTGTGTTCCTTATTTTTTTTGGGGAGGTTGGCAGCTATGATAGTATAAAACTGTATCATGTTTTTAAATACTAATTCTGGGAAAAAGACATGAAAGTTAGCCAGTTGGAGTATCTTATACACAATTAAACAGGGCATCAAATTAGGAATGCAAAAAGCTTTATTTTTGTTGTTTTACATCTTATTATGTCCAAAATGGATTTCTCTACCATTAAGAAGCAGCTTACTTTTCATGTTTTTTTTTGTTTGTTGTGTGTGTTTGATGTATTTTATAAATATTTTGAGAGAGAAGTTAATCTTTATTTAGGCCCGTCCCTTGCAATAAAGAGCATCCTACATCTTACTTTCTTGTTTTTCTGTGGTTAATAATAAGTTCAAATTTCAGTATTTCCCCTCTTTTCTTCCTAATTTTTACAATTAATGACCTTAAGAAATCTTTAACAGTAATTATTCCTTTGATGAAAGATATTTCCTCCCTTATTCTGTTTCTTAAATAAAAATTAATGTAAGGAACATCTTTGTTTTCTAGCTTTTGGAATAAAATATTCATATCCCCTCCCCCCCCCCCCAGAAAAAAAAACAACTTTGTTTTAAGGGAATAAATAAGTACGAAACATTTAAAATGAGATTGGATACATTATTGAAGGTATTTATATTTTATTTTTTAATTTAAAATTGATCCGTGTTTGTAACATTTTCATGGCTATAAATAGATATTTTCTTGAAAATTTGGAGTGTTTCTGAAGAACTTTGTTATACATTTAAAATGTGCATTCAGATAAACGTGATAAGTTTCATATTCTGTAAAGAGAAAAAAAAAATGGAACACCTAAGTGAGTAATGTTCATCATTTAGTGGAGCAAAATTGCTCTTTATGTGTATATAAGACATACAGGATAATACCAGGTTGATAGACTGCAATAATTTTGCAGAAACTTAATAAAAATAACATACCAAATTTTCCTACTTTTATTAGAAGCCTTTACAAATATCATGTAGTAGAATTTGTGCTTATGTTAAAGATTTATGATAAACTCTCCCTGGAAATGGTTGTTAGTCTTATCATTTCAGTTTGTTTAATTTTATTTTGTAAAAGAGTATTAAAAATTTATTAAGGAAAATTGTATATTAAACTAAGTTGTGCTTCGTGTGTCATGAAATTATATATAGTTCTCTCAAAATAAATAAATAAATAAATATCTAATATATAAAAAAGAATGTTTGTCTGTCTGTCTATGATTGTATAGAAATCCACAGTTTAGAAGTGACGATCGTGAAATTTTACATACAGGCATCGTTAAACACAGCAGAGACAACTAAGAACATCTGGAATCAAAATTAATTACCATTAATTTTTAATTAATAAAAATATCAACAATTTTTGAAGAGTGAATCCAGTAAATGTAAGCTGTTACATTTTTTGGATTCACAGCCAAACTCTCTACAATGGCAGCCACATTAGGGCTAATGAACAGCAAAAATCGAAAATGATAGAAAATAAATAAAATCAAAAAGTTTATGTCATATATTAAATTGGAATAATAAATGAAAATAATTATCTTTTGAGTCAGATTTTATACTCTAAAATAGATAAGATCCAATGGCATATTGACACTCTTAAGAGTTTGTTTACCAAGCAAAGTGTCATGTGATCTTCGTTTGTAATCACTACTGCAATCTCCCTTGCCTATATCTTTGTGTTCATTGAAGAGCTAATGACTTCTCTTCTATCCTGCTAACTTATTTCTAACCTAAAACTCTTCCCACATGTATATTTACCAACCCACAAGAACTTGCCAATAATCAGTGCAAATATCTTTCACTTCACTCATATTACTTCCGTACCATCGTAGCCCGGTCAGTATAGCATGTGCTTCTTAAACTTTTGGCTCAGGTTCAATTCCTGGTAGTGGCAAATTGGTAGTTCTTTTTAATTTTCCATATTTTTAATCTTTAAATTCTCATTTTATTTTCTAATTATTTTTACTTGATGAGGGCCTATTTTTTTCTATGTTATTTATACTGTGTTTAGTTTTTTAATGGATTTGGGTAAACAAACACTACTTTTTTTTCTCAGTTCCTTCCATCATATACAGTTATCAAGGCAAAAAGACAATTTGACATTTTTCCTTTTCAGCTTTTAGTAGTACAATGATAAAGGCTGAATGTACCTGAATTCTGAGAAGTTTATTATGGAAAGAAATGGAGTTTAATATGTACAGGATGTTATATGTGTTGAATGGTGTGCAGCCCTCAATCAATCACTTCATTTCTATTAAGAGGCAGTGCTGGAGTCATTTCATGGTTTTACTGGAAAATTCTGCTAACTCTGTAATTTCAGCTTTTTTGCTCCGATGGTGAAAGGCTAAATTTATCTGAATTTTGAGGAGTTTATTATAAATTTATATATTTTTATATGGGGTTTTTATTTTATTCATGTGTATATCATTTCTCATTTTTTTTCTATGTTATTTATACTGTGTTTAGTTTTTAAATTGATTTTGGTAAACAAACATTCTTGAAATCCCAGGCAACGCCGGGTACTTCATCTAGTATATTTATCTATCTATATATATATATTTATATATTTTTAGTTGATGAAATAAAAGAGTTAAAAAACAAAAATGTGACTGAACAACTGATGAAACAGCTTGAAAAAGAGAGAGAAAAATGCCGAATGCTTACGGAGAAACTTCATGATAAAGATTCAGGTACCCTGAGTAGCAAATCTCCCAGGTAATGTAATTGATGCATTTTCCCCTTTATGTATTTTACTCTTTGTATCACTTGTATTCACTTATTTGATTTAAAGAGCCAGTTTATGATATATACTTATTTAATCATTCAGAAGAATTAAATATACACTCACATTTAATATATTATTGTCTTATAAAAAATGAGTGACATATTATGGAATGTTGTTTTATGACTGTATTTTCAATGATAATAAAAATTAAAGAGATAGGTTTTATTCAAATATTTTTGCTAACTGTTTTGCTGGAGGGCACTAAAATTAATATTTTTGTAAACCATAGTTTGATGAACTACAAAAAATTAAATGGAATGCATTATATGAAGATTCTAAACACTGTTTTATATATTCATAAAAACATGCATGCTATTAAATATTAATGTACTGGCAGTATAGATGATTTTTAATCTTTCCCTCAGTATTAATACCTGTATTGAAGCATTGATCTTTTTCCTATCTATTTTGCCGTACCTCTTACAGCTATTGCAGGAGTTTTAGATTATTGAATTTGTAAACATTCTCCAAATATTGACTTTGGAAATGCAGAAAATTTAAATTTTGGTCACAGAAATAAAGGTGGAGGATTTAGGCTGTTTTGGATAGAAATTTATGTATGTTTTCGAAATTTCTAAACCAATAAATTCTGGTTTTCTGCATTATTAGAAGATAAATTCTATCATAGGAGAATAACTTGTCTTAAAATAAAAAAAAATTTGGTCCAAGACATTCATGTTTCATTTCAAACAACACAAATACCACAAGCACAAGCATTAATACAACTGATGTATTTGATTACAGTGTATAACTTCATGTAAAAACTGCTATACTCGGGGAATATTCAGGCAGTTCTTTTTTCACAAGGTGTGGAAAGTAAGGAGGGGATTGTCACCAATCATCCCCTACTTTTCACCAAATAACAGTATTGGCATCAAGGAAGAGTCCAACAGGTGTTACTTCCTGTTGATGGGTAATGATTTTACCCTAAGAAAAGGCAGTGTTTACAAGAGACAAGTGGGGAGGTCTGCAGTTAACGATTGAAAGAAAATTTTCAACACTATACTGGTTACCTCTGAAGAGAAGATCCCAAGAAACTGGTCACTCAGGGAGAGTTCTTTTTTGATGGACCTCCCTCTCTCTCCTTTTCACATATTTCGGAGAGCAAAGAAAAAATTGGCAAAGTAATTTATAAGAATGCATGGTTTCTATGAGAGTCACATACTGTTTGAAATTATAAAATGAACAGGAAACAATTTTATAGGAATTAAAACAATTCGAAAATTTATGTTGGTGTACTTTAGAAAATTAGTTCAAATGGTGATGTGAAAACAAAACTTTCTCTTGCTTTGCTGGAAAGCAACTGATGGAAAATCAATCCTCCGTAGGCGATAAAAGGTCAAATATGACAATCCGCATTTTGTAGCGGCGGGAAGATACTTACGTTGCAGGTGTAAATTGGCCGTTGTAGCATAAATAGTAGTGTCAACTAAGCTTTGCCCCAAGTATAGGAACACTCATTTTATTGTGGATTCATTATATCCCTAATTTTAACATTAGGGTTTTTTGGTCAAGAAATACCAGATAGAAACTAGTCTTGATTGTGATTCATTTTTGATGGTTTATATAAATGATTTATATATTTTTCTATTTTTTCATTCACGCAATGTATTCAAGTGTTTATAATATATAACCATATTTTATGCTGTTTAACTAGTGTATGACTTTAATGTTATATGTGTATGTGTTTATGTATAATTTTTTCTCTATTCAGATTGCGTCGCTTTGTCAGGAAAGATAAACATTCCACTGATAAAACTAAATTAACTGACATTGGTGAAACATCCGGGATGTGTGTTATTATTGAAAAAGATGATAGTCCTGATATAGCTAAAGATTCAGAAGAAGACAAGGATTTGAGTAATAAAAATTTCTAATCATGAGTTATTTTAATTTTTTTTTTTTTTTTTTAAATTTTTTTTTAAAGATGAGTTAAAATTAAGTGACATTTCTTAAAATATTTTCCTTGAATGCAGAATGATATTAAAATAATTCCAGTGAAATAAGTGTTAAATATATTCATTTGTATAAACTTCTTAAAATTTTCCATTTTATAATTTTTTAGTTTCAGGTGTGTAGCTAAAGAATTATTGCTTATTACTTTTTTTTTTTCATTTCTTGACACTTTAAATAAGGCTTAATCAGCTATCATAAAAAAGCCAATCTCTGAAACAAATATTCTAATTTCTTATGAATATGCATACATAATCTTTCTGTTCATGTTTTTTAACTAAAAGGATTTTAATATAATTTCCTCTAATGATGCATCTCTGAGATTGAATTCATGTTCCTAAATTCTGACTTTTAAAATCTATTTGAAGAAAAAAATAAGTTCACCTAAACACATCATAGTCATCACACATAAACATTATTTTTTAACAGTCATGGGCAAGTAGTTAAGGTACTTAGCTATGTTTAGTGGAGCCTTTCTCATAAAGCCACTAGTATGATTTCTGAGCATACAAAAGCCACTCATTAATAGCCCCTTGAGAATATGTGGAGTATATGTACATTTAATATGTTAATCTTCTGTGAGTCTTCCTCAGAGATTGTGCATTGCCTGGAAAATATACCAAATTAAAACCACTCACTTAAGGTATGAATCTCAGTTGCATCTCCTTTTTGTTACGGTAGAAATTTTTTTTAAAAATCTTACCCAGGGTTGTCGAAATTGGTCTGTGCTGTCCATCTGGTACCCAGGTCTTTATGAAACATATACCGAACAGGTGAAATCAACCCTCGGCTGAGTTTGCAGGAATTGCTACGCAGTGCCAGTCTTCAGGTATTTCATGAGCCGATACGCAAAAGTGGAGGGTGCCGAGGTGTACAGACGATTAATCTTAAAAGATTTGTGAGACATTCACACAATATACCATGAAAATTGTGGATGACTACTTATCTACGAGCGGCAAACAGATGAGTCAACATTACCCCCTGGTGCCACCTCAATTGTGACCAGCACCCAGAGGGGTTACATCTAGAGGGATCATATCTTCCCCCATCCCTCTGACCACATGGAAGGATTTTCTGGTTTATGGATTTAACATGGTATCCCGTTTATATCCAGCCTGGACATAAAGACATTTAATGGCACTCGTCGGGATTTGAACTGAACAACCTCCATGTGAAGCCTAATGCACTACCACTAGACTGCTTCTGGCTTGTGCATATGCTTGATTTTCTATGGTTTTAGTGGTATAATACTTAATTATAGTTTGCCACCTCTTGGAAGACTCATCTGAAAAATACTCTCAATGTAATTAAATTTCTTCTTTGTAGGAAAATTGCGGTTTCAAGTAAAATTTACCTATTATTTCCCTAAGTTTTTTAATTTATAATAAATCTTCCTAAATATTTTTTACTTACTTATGGAAAGATGCAGTTTAAAATATCAGTTTTTATTTTTGTTATATGAATTTTTTGTCCAGCGCATTTCTGCCAACATTCCTCGCTCTTTTTAATGAATTTTCATCTCAGGGTTTTGATAATAGTAATATGTCTGGAAAATATTAAGTATTTAAAAGCATTGAAAATTTTATAATTTTCTTTGTTTAAAAAATCATAAATTGGTCTAAAAATTCCTTAAACCTTTTAGTTAATGACAATCATTAAAAAATATTCTGCAGCTGAAAAAAGAAATTGAAATCCAACTAATGGATAGTATATTATTTTTATTAAAGAGAGTGTTATCAGAAAAACTAATTAATTCTAATACTTCATAGATTAAAAATAAAAAGCTTTCTTATTCTAAATATTTTAAATTTTATGTAAAACTTCTCAAAATCCCATATTCCATGGCTTCAATGATTAAATTTCTTTTCAGTTCAAATGGAAACAACACCAATTCAAAGTGAAGTTGCTCCATTCCCAGTGGCGGAAAAACCAAGTGGTTTGATGGGTTGTTTCAAAGCCTGGTTTGCAACATATTTTTCTGAGATTATCGAAGATTTTACCGATACAACTGTCGAGGATGATGACAGTGGGGAAGAGGATCCTGAAGGAGACCCACTGACTGTTCGCAAGTAAGTTTTGTCTTGTATATACTCTTAACCTGTCAGTTTTATTGGTAATATCTCAATCTATCTGGTAAATTCCTAATTTTGTGTTTCTTAGTAGGAAAAATAATTATAAAATTTAAATTCATTACTGTTGTTGCTAATGCCCCCTAGTTGGAGGTTCCATTCACCAGGTCCTAATAGGCTATTAGACTGAAAGGGGCGGCTCCTGTTTTGAATTAGCACCACAAGGATCAGAGTCCGACTTGGCTAAATGACCGGTCCCATAATTTTGAACCGAGTCAAGTGACGAGACCGGAACACTTGACCCCACACCTCCAGAGGTAAATTTGAGAACTTGGAGGACATTGCAGCCATGACAGATTTTACATGCCCCGGCCACCAATAGTGAACATAACAGTGGATTTGCAGTGACGGGCATCGAACCATAGATGTTCAGATCTCTGGGCTACCACGCCTCAAAAAAATTCATTTCTTCATAACATTTGTACCTTAACATGATTTTTTTCTACAGTATTCAATATCTGACTGAACTAAATTGATAAATCTTTATTTTCTTAGAATTTTCCTAATTTGGTTAGAAAAAACCAAGTTTATATGTAGTGGAAAAGGATAGTCCTTTTTTTAAAATCTGCATTTTCTTACTACCTAGCTAAAACAATTGGGAAATGCACAGTGAGGTCTGTGCATTTTGTACGTAGGTTTTTGTCAAAATGCAGTACGTTTCGTTATTGTTATCACTGCTGAGTGTTTCTATGAATGGTTAAATAAGATTTTTTTTCTTCTGAATGTCATATTTGCTTTCCTTATTAGAAAATTGAAACATTTCTTGAAATCCTGTTAAGTTTTTGAAAATTTTGCTAAGTTAAAATTTGTGCTGTTGTGAATTTAATACTACCATAAATTTACTATGTTTTAACATGAATTAAATTTCATGGAACAGTTTGTTGGATAAATGCTGTGTAATACATGTGCATCTTGTACTTATGCTTATCTCTTAGACAGTGTTTACCTAAAATCTAATTCATTTATAATATTTTTTATAGGTTGAAAGATAATCTTGTAAGATTCAGTAAGTAGATGTTTTTGTCTTTATATTCTTAAATTTTTTAAATCATTTCTATTTGCTTTAATATTATTTATTTTTATAGGCAGTGCTACAAAACCAGTGTCAAATCTTATCGAGGGCATCGTTTCACTACTGAGATGGAATTCGCCAGGCACAACTATGTTGGCATTTTGTGTAAGAGTTATTCAAAATCAAAATTAAAAAATTTATTTTCTGTTTTAAGTTAGTCAAAAAGCTAGTTAAATGCAACTTTTCTTGATGTTTTGCAACTTTTTTATTTATTTAGGCAAAAGGATATAAATAATTTTAAAAATTCTTAGAGATTTGTAAATTTAAGGCATAAAAATGACTCATACAGTCAAACCTGTTTTTGTGCGGTCTTTTTTTATGTGATTTTTTTGTGCAGTTTTTTTATGTGGTATATGAATATGTATATAAAAAATTTTTTTAATTATATATTTGAAATTACATAAAAGAGCTTCGATCGTGTATATCTGGCTATCACGACGTTTATGAGCAGCTGATCAAACAACTATCTTCGCAAAAACTTATCACATGGTAACAAAAAATAAATCAAAAATAAAACGAACCAGTTCATCAGAAGAATATGCGATTTTAGGACTCCGACGAGTAATATCGAACTATGTACATTTTGAAAATTTCTCCATGTCTAAAATGAAAAGTTAAAATTTTTAAAAATGTTTCTATGTGTAATTTAATTAATTTATTTTTTTTTTTTTTGTTGTTGTTGTTTGGAAAGCACTTTCTCCCTATTTCATAAAGCTTTGACATATTTTCTAAGTGAGACTTTTTATGCGGTCCCTCTCCACTGCATAAAAAATTTTTCTTTAATATGTTGTGAAAAATTATTTGTTATAGCTATTTATGAAGTTTCTGAAATTTTTTTTTGTATGAGGTCCTTATCTACCACACAAAAACAGGTTTGACTGTACTCCATTTTAATTATAAGTGTGGCTGAAATGAAAGTGAGACTTTTGGTTATTTTTCTGTGAGGGCTTATTGGGTGGAATATGTGAACATACAGGAAGTAATAGTGATACATGAGCTACATATCATCTACACATAGGTGTCTTGTCAGTTCAGGAAAGTGTCTCAGGGCTCAATAGATTTTGGATATCCTTAGCAAAGAATGTCCATGGTTGTCTGCAGAACCAGTCTTGAATGACATCCTGGAACTCTGCATCATTATTGTTAGGAAATTATCTGTTTATATATGTTCCTACACCTTTACATTAGGTTTTTTTTACTTATAATTTTTCTTCCCTGTTTTTATTCCCCTGCTCTTGTAAATCGTAAATGGCTCACGTGAATGTAATGCAGCAAAATGAACGAGTCGTTCATTTTGCTGATTGTACGTCATTACTTATGAGGGAGTGTCCTCAAAGATTGTAATTTGTTCATTGCATGTTTTCCTTCATTATGCAAATTTCTAACCACGCTTTGTTACTAGGGATGTATTTAAAAGACCTTGTTGTTCAGTCTTCACTTCAGTTGTTGTCATTCACTTTTCAGGCAGATGTCTTTTCCCCGAGGCCGTTGTATTACTAGAACAGTAAGATTTATGCTTTGACATGTTGTACTTTTTTAAAATCTTTGTTTTATTTTTTTCTCTTTTCTAAATTTTAAATATTTTTTTTTTTTGGTACTTTAAAAGACTTAAGATTTTTTACTACACTGATCCAACACATAGTTAAATTCTATTTGTTAGGATTAAGAACATTAGTTATCAAACCTTTGGCCCTTGAAAGCCTTTCTCAGTGGGCCAAAGATGTGATAGTCACAGTATGACAGGATGGGGTTATAAGATGGATGGTTGAGGACCGCTCAATAAAATTGTTGCAGCAAATTTTGTCCATGGCAGTTGATTCCATGGTGATGGCCAAGTATGTTTGAGCAGGTCTCAGCATATCCTGTGCTCACACGTCCTTTACGAAATCCCCAATACCACTTGACTACTGTGCACTGTGACAGAGTCTCATGCTCACATACATCCCTCAAATGATGATAAATTTGAGTTTTACTAATACTTTCTGCTGTCAAAAATTGATTTCAATAACTACTCACTGGGCTTCTTTGGACGAATCCATGTTATGACCGTATGTAATCAACTTGCTGAAACCATTCAAACAGCAACTTTCTGACTAACATACAACATCATCTTCTGGTGCAAACGCAGAGTTCTGAGTATTTAAATACTGCTGCTTAAACAAAAGTTCTCACTTTCATTTGGGCCACCGCTATATATACCAGGATTTCCATATTTCAGCATGTTAATTGAATGAGAAATATCTGTTAAATGAACTTTTGATACAACTCTGTATTTATTTCAACTTTTTTTGTGTGAAAATAAATGTATTTTGAAACGGAAAATCTGTGTAATAAATATGTTTGAATTTTATTTTTTAAATTGAGGAACTTTAGCTTTGTTCTATTTTTAATGTCTTATCTCTTTTACAGGTATATATGTATACAGTGTACCATGGATGGCTTCTTCCTTTGTTTCTTTTTTTATTTATATGCCAACTTACTCTTAATTATATTAGGTAATGTAATATCTGCTTTAATATATTCTGTTTATAGTAAATGTCTGTCATAATCTGGAACCTGCTGTGCTAGGCACTAAAAACAGTTTTTTAAAGCTATCATGGTCAACTTGAAAAGAAGTCTATGTGAGTTAGCTATATATTAATAAAGAATGTTGAAAACTCTGCCTTTGTAATGTGAGAATTCTCACATTGGGGAATCAGTTCTTTTAATCCATTTAACATAAAAATAAATAACTGAATTTGGTCTCATAAATACCATTCATATTAAATTTAAATTGTATGAAGAGGAAGTGTCATGCAATTTGGTACACTATCATAAAAACAATTGCTTAATCTTTAATAAATCACTTTTGGTTTATTTACATATAATCAAATCTTAATTACATATTGATTGGACAATCTATATATATAAAACGCGTAGGTATGCGGCACAAAAATCAACGATATTTCTACACTCCGAATGGCAACGTCTACAACTACCGGATGTAAACATTAGTGGCCGTCCGCGTGTGTGTGTAGTGGCTCGACGATAGCACGTAATTTGGTACAATTTAATTGCTGTATCTTATTCGTGAATAATTTTAATTTATTCATCTGATATGATTAAGTGGAGATATCTGAATTGCGAACGATAGTACATACAATTGTACATACAGAGACTGGTGTAATCTACACTATATTTAAGTACTTGCTGAAATTTTACTCCTTTTTATAAGTGAAGAAATTTTTCCAACAATTTATTATTTGATGTAATGATAAAGTGTAGATATCTTAATTTTGAAAAATAGTACATACAGAGAGGGATGTAATTTTTAAAATCATTGGTGTTGGGTTTCTCAGTCTTATCTTTAACTCTGTCCTGAAGTAATGGAAATTCACATTTTTTAATCACGATGATTTAGAATCAGCCTTATAGTGAATTTAGCAATGATTATAAATTTTTGGCTAAACTCACACTAACCCTTAGCAACGTAAATTTATGTTGACAGGTAATGGTAACATTCCTTACATATGCTACTTTCAGTTGAATTGTTTTGCAAAAGAAAATATATAACTAAAAGCGACCATGCTGGTCGCGCAGCGGCTAGTTAACTATATTTTGCATTGCAGTTTTTCTTTCTATTACATATTTTTTGCTAATACATATTCTACTTTCTATGGTTGAGCGAGAATACTTTTGTTTTAGAAAAATTACCTGATGTTAATGTTTCCTAAAATTTTATTTAATTTCTTTTCTTTTTAAATTAAAACTTAAATTACAGAATATTAAAAAACTTAAAATAAAGAAGGAAACTATTTTTATCCCTTGTCAGTAATCAAAAATTAGGCCTACATTAAAATATTTTGTTGTAGTTTTAAAATGTCAATTTCTAAAACTTTATGCATAAGTTTTTGAATTCCCTGGATGTTGATATTTCTGATGCTATAATGTTTGCATCCCTTTAATATTACAAATAAAACAATGTTACCGTACTTTGCACCATTTTTCCAAGATTTTATTGTAATGCTCACGTAAATCATAGAAATTCTGTAAAATTACTTTTGAAAGTAGTTCTATTGTATTCTTAGATAATTAAGGAATAGTTCCATGTTAATAAAACCTGTTTTTATATGTATTTTATATTTTTTAATAATTTTTTAAAAGTGGTGCAAAGTATACCATAAGGGTGGGTTACTTTGCACCACATGAAATAATAATTTGTTCGAAGCAAGAAAATTAACCTGGTGCAAAGTAACCTCATTCAAGTTAACTGTGGCACCTTATAGAATCGTGGAAAACTGACAGGATTTGAATTTTTTTGGTTTAAACCAGAGAAAATATTTAAAAACAAACAAGTTCAACTAATTGTATTTAATATGTAAAAAAAGAATATGACATCAACAAAATTTGCTGTTATTTTGTGGCAAAACTAAAAGGAAACACTTGTATATCCGATGCATCAGAATTTTAAAATTTCTGTAGTATAAAAACAAATATTTAAAAATTTCCATAACATCAGCCAGCTCTGGGACTGAGAAAACACCTCATTTGCTAAATAATTTGGGGGGATTTATACCTCCAACTATTTCCTACCATTTATACAAAAGGGCATCTTTATTAACAGGCCACTTCCAGTTACTTAACGACTTTGTTATGACACTCACGAACGCTCCATCCTCATTGGAGTTTTCAATGACACCTGGGTAGTATTCATTTTCGTACATTACAACTACAAATGAATGAGTCTGTTTGTTGATAGGTTTAAGCTGGAATTTTGAATGTGTCAGTTCATTCTGTGTAGATGTATTCATCTCTTCCATCTTCTTTGCACCACTTTTGAGTTGGTGCAAAGTAGCCCCCTATTTGCTCTAAACCTTCAAAAACAGTATCGATCATAAATGGATAAATATTCAGTTTAACAAGATTTAAACGTTATGATTTCAAAGACAATTAGTTTCTATATATAAATAGACAACACTGACCTTCAACTAAAGTCGTTTCCTTGGAGCAAAATACAACTTTTTCAGATGAAGATTTTAACTAAAAATAGTACCAGCACAGACACACTTGGCAAACACTACCCAAAATGGCTGCTAAAATAGTAATTATCATTCATGTTATGAGAGGTGGTGCTATCTATCAGATAAGAGTGAAAATATTGTTAAATATTCATTAGTTTATCTGCTAGATGGGATGAAATCTTTTTTCAACAATGGTGCAAAGTTACCCATCTAGGAGCAAAGTACGGTACCCCGTTTTACGGTATGTGAAATAAATATTATCATCTTGAGCATTGGTTTTGAGCCTATTCTGTTCCATCGCCTAGGAAAATAAATGACTTTTCGTCATATAGTTTTCTATTTTTAAATTGTTTTAGACTTAAATTAAAAACCTATGTTACATTTATAATTAAATACTGAAAGTTGTTCTGTTTGATAAATATAAATAAACTTTGTACAGTGTTTGTAAAATAAAATTTTACTTGGGACCATGTACAAAGCACTGAACAATTTGTCAAACCACAAGCCAGACAATGACTGATTGGCTAAGGTTCTGGCATTCAATTCCAGAGTCTGTGGGTTTGAGTACCACAGACTCTGGAGTTCTATTGACATGGAAGTAGCCCTTTTAATATAAAGTCGAGTATTGTGTTACTATGTATTAGAATAGTGGTTATCAGAAGAGGGAGGAAGGAAAAATCTGTTTATTTTTTTGAATTATTGCAGGGAAAAAAGGAATTTACCTGAGATGAATGTCATTGTACATACAGAATACATTGTATGTATTTTAACACACAATAGAACAGAAAGAAAATAGTTTACTGTACTGTAACAGTATGTTTTATAAATTTGAATAGCAATATCAATCATTTAGTCTAACTCACTCACTAAGTAGACTTATAGTTAGGAATATGTAATTTTCGTATTTACGAAATAGATGCAAATAAATGTGGAATTTGCCGATATGAGCGAATAAATGCGAAAATTATTTTTTTTACTGCTTTTCAATGAAAACTCGGTGATAAACAGTTTTTTAAGCAAAATTAGGTAATAATAGTAATAATTTATTAACATAATTGCTTATCTAAGACCATCCATGGTCTTTAACTGAGAGATTTCACTCTTGAATTTTGCTTATTACTTATTGCCAAAAACTAAAGGAAGAGAATGTGGAGGAGACTATTACAATGTTAGCTGTATAACATTAGAGTGATTGACATTTAATATTTTAAACTCTTATGTAGCAAAACAAATTATAAACCTTCATGGTACATCACTCAGATGTTGAAAAGTTTTGAAAAATTGTTGTATTGTTTAAATACAGCAAAACCTCTCTAGAGAGGCCAGTAATGGTTCTAAAAAAGAGCGGCTGTGAAAAAGGGGTTTCTTTCATAACAGGAAGACTATGGAGTCTTTAATTGGTTTTGAACGAAATATGGCTGTTTAGAGGGGTAGCCAGTTAGAGAAGTTTCACTGTATTTCATTATTTTATATGTATTACATACACCACTCTGTATTTTAAAATTAACTTATCCTTATGTCATCTCTTTAGTGTAAAAGTTGTCTTAATATTTTTCTTCATCTGTATTAGGATTTAGTCAAAAGGTCTGTGGCCTGAAGTGTATATTTCTTATGAACTAAAATTCACCTTAGAATTTTTAAAAACATTTAAATAATGAAAAAAAAATTAAAATAAATACTCTCACAAAAGCATTTTTAGATTGCCTCATTAATGTTAGATGTGTATGCTTGTATATGATATAAATGTTTTAATAATAGGCTTTTTATCATTTCTGAAATCCTCTGACTGTTGAAGTAAAGATATCATTAATTGCTTATAACACTTTATTATTTTAGGGGTTGGTTCTGTGCACCTCATATAGCTAGGAAGCCTGAACATGATGTAAGTTTATCGTAATATTGATTCTGGTGTTTTAATGTTATCAACAAAGTTACAATTTCTTAATCTTTGTGACTTTTGATTTACATTTTGTCTTAGGATGGAGATATGGGTGTGTCTGATAAGTTTCAACTAGTTCTTCAAGTTGCCCGAAAAGTTCAGGTAATTTTTCTCTTGCATCTTGCATGCATCATAATGACGAGAATTTTTTTAACTATATTTCCTTTCAAACATTTAAATTGTTTTGTTTGCATTACTTTTTTTCTATTTTTCAGAATCGGTTAGGTCACACGGCAAACTGCTTGGAAAAAGTTAAAAAGTAATCTCATAAATATTTTTATATAAAATACTTATTGCTTATATTGTATTAAATTTTTAGCGGTTATAATTATGATCATTATAATTTAAGTATGAAATATGATATGCTTTCATAAGAATTTTAATTTCTCTATTTAGGAATTTTTATTACATATTTTCAAAATTTTTCTGTATTTTTTCATATAACTCAGTATTCAGATAAGACAGTATACCTTTTTAACATGAAAATTATATATATATATATATTATAAATCAACAGCATATAAATAATTCATATTTACTTATTATTATTAAATTGAATATTATTGAAAGGAAAGCATGCATTATTGTTATGATTTAATTTTTGAATTTCATGTATTATTAATTAATATAGCTAAAACTACATGTTTAGATCAATGTACAGCTTTTTCATTGTCTTTAAAGCATACAAAACATTTTATACTATCCAGTAAATCTCTTTAACTTTATGATCACAAACAGAACTAATGCAAGTTTACTGAAGTTTTTCATAAGGAAATTTATATGTTCTATTTTAAATTAAATCATTTTGTCCTGCAGTTTTCTGTTACTATAATGTCTTCTGATATAGTAATTTTTATTGGTCATGAATGTAGTCATTTTGATGTGCATCAGTCTACATTATAATTATGACTATCCATTTGTAATAAAAGTTTTCTCCCCAAACATATGTTAAGCAATGATGTTTATGAAATTTTGATAGAGGGGATGTATTTATTCTACTTATTCCTTGATTAAGGGGGTCCAGGACACATTTAAAAATTTTTTTTATTTATTGAGTTAAAATTTTGAATTTTTTTGTTATGGTTAACCATATAATTTGTAAACAAAATCACATCATAAAACTTCTCATAGCATTTAAAAATTTTTTTTAATTTAATATTTTTTAAAAAGTGGGGTAATTTAAAATCGTTATAACTCAAAATATTTGTAGAAGTTCAAATTTTTTTCATTTAAGTAAACAGAAATATATAAATTTTAATTCGGATTCAGCATTTTTTTAAATGTTAATTTTTTTAAAACTTAAAAGTATTTAGAGTAAAAATTAAAAAAAAAAAAATGTAATTATTTAAAAAAAAAATTTTTTTTTCAAAGTGAATTTTTTTTAAAATTTGCTGAATCAGAATTAAAGTAAAAAATTGAAAAAGGCATGTTCCAAGTTTGAACTATTTATCTTTAATGATTCTTGACTTATTACAATTTAAAGACGAGAAATGTTGAAAAAACCATCATGCAGAAAAACACATTTAATAGTTAAGGTTTAAACAAAGATTGGCTACTTTTAGAATGCTGCAAAACATAAAATTAATATCTCCAGTTCTAATTAAGATAGAAACATGATTTAAACGTCATTCTAAGCGGAAAAGAATAGAAAATTTCTTAATGTAATAAAAAGAAGAAAAAATTCGAAAATTTGAAGAATTTTCTCTCCTGGACCCCCCCTTAAAAAAGCAAGTGGTAAAAATCTACAACTCCATGTAAATGCTTTAAATAGTAACCTTCTCTAAGGAAGAAACTTATATGTAATTCCTTTTGTAAATAATATAAATCAAGCTTTTTGTAGTTTTTATGATTAAACAAAAGTTTGATTTCAGATGTAAATACTTTTAAAGTGTATTAAAAGAAGCATTTTTTATTATTTTTAAATAAGTGTATGTGTGTGTGTGTATATATATACTCTGTTTCACTGTATATACATATACACTGTATATATATATATATATATATATATATATATATATATATATATATATATATATATATATATATATATATACACACTGTATATATATATATATATATATATATATATATATATATATACACACTGTATATATATATATATATACACTGAAACTTCTCTAAGGCAGCCAGTCAGGGTTCCAAAATATTGTGGCTGTTTTGAAGGATAGCCATTGAATAAGGGTCGATTTCTGTATGGTGGCCAGTAGTGGTTCTGGTAAAAAGTTGCTATTTTTAGGGGTGGTTGGCTAGAGAAGTTTCACTGTATATATGTACTTGTCTTTTCTCCTTTCTAATTATGTTATTGAAAATAAACTGAGTTAACATGATGGATCTTTGCTGAATATCTAATAACATTAAAATTTGTTGTAATTTTTAATTTTTCTCCAGGAAAAAATACAATATGTAAACAATAGTTTAAAAAGCTTTCATTTAAATTTTGTTTATTTTATAATGTTTGACCTACTTATTAATTGAAAATGTTTGTTACTAGTTTAATGTTGTGGCAACAATCTGATGTAACTGGGCATCTGTACATGATTTTAATCTTTGGATTCATTGCTTCATTAATATTTCCTGCCCATCAGTTGTTTACTGTTGCTGGTAAATACCTTTTCAAATATCATCTTGTATTTTTAACAATCTTCAGTTATATTACTCTTAGAATGCTTTCATTCTGGCTTAACAGTTGATAGAAATATAATTTGTGTATGACTGTGGTATTTCATTTAAACTTTTGTGCATACAGAATGCAATCTTGATATACTATGTCCTTTCCTGTGCCTTATTTATTTATTAAAATACACACACATAGGTAATTTTACAACATTGTGTATTACCATTTATTAAGAGTTGAAATTAAACTTTTTTATAAGCTAAAATTCAGTGAATCATTCTGTAACTCAGTAAAATGAATCTGGGTTCTAGTTTCAATAAAAAGGAGTGGGTAAAAATCCTTCAAAGTTTTAATTTTGAAATTCCTTATAACTAATTAACTTTTCAATAAAACTTTTAGAATATAAGTGTGACCCAAATGAACGTGAGACTTGTTTTAGCAGCAATGGTTAAATATGAAGAACTTTGAGTTTGTGCCAGTAGATAACATTCTACAAGGTATGGTCATTAATTTCCAGGACTGATCTAATAACTCCAGAAAATATTACATGAAATACATACCCATTTAATATGTTTTGAAGTAACTCCTACCTGCCGTAATGCACTTCTGTGCTCGGCTGTATAAGTTTCTAAAACAACTTTTAAAGTCCTCTTTCGGAATGCTCTTTAATGTGAACGTCACCATTTTCTTGATGGCTTTGACATCCTCAAATCTTGTTCCCTTCAGAAAATCTTTCAGTTTTGGAAACAAGGAAAAGTCTGCCAGTGCTAAGTTCAGAGAGTATGGAGGATGCTGCATCTCCATGACCTCATGCTGGGCCAATTTGCTGAAGGGAACAACATTTGAGGATGTCGAAGCCATCAAGAAAACAGTGACGTCCACATTAAAGAGCATTCCAAAAGGGGACTTTAAAAGTTGTTTCCGAAACTTAAACAGCCAAGCACAGAAGTGCATTACGGCAGTTGGGAGTTACTTCAAAAATATTAAATGGGTATGTATTTCATGTAATATTTTCTAGAGTTGTTAGATCTGTCCTGGAAATTAATGGCCGCACCGTGTATGTTATGAAACAAAGCTGCTATGGTTGGAAGGTGTCAGTGTGCTGTTTTAGCAAGGAGGACTATGTATAAGCGTGACATGGATTTGTCCAAACAGGTTGAGAGGTTATTCAATTTTTGACAGCAGAAGCTGAAATTCATCATTGTATGAGGTGTTCATTATATGACAAGTTCATAAAGAATGTATGAGCATAGGACCTGCTCAAGCACACTTGGCTATCACCGGGGAATCAACTGCTGCGGTGCTTCCGCTGGGAGGTTTACGACCTTCCCCCTCCCCCTCCCCCTGTAACTCTGACGTGTCAACCTGCCACTACCACATCTTCAGCCAACTGATAAAGGCTTTTGATCAAGGGCCACTGCTTTGCTAATGATGCAGAGGTCTGCAACATTGTTCAAGACTGGTTCCGCAGACAACTACGGGTGTTTTTCACTTGGGGTTTCCAAAATCTAGTAAGCTCTGGAACACTTGCTTGAACCAACATGGCTACTATATGTAGGAGATATGTAGGTCATGTATCCCTATCAGTGGCACATCCAGGATTTAATTTTGTAGGGGGCCAAGTTGAACAGATAAAAATATTTATAATACAAATTCAGTATTCAAAATGCAATTTCTATTTCTTAAAGGAGGGCCACCCCCCTGGTTGTGCCACTGATCCCTATTACTTCCTAATGTTCTCCTATTCCAACCAATAAAACTTTACAGAAAAACAGAAAGTCTCGCTTTCATTTGAACCAACCTTATAGTTCAATAAAATCCTTTAATTTTAAACCTTAAAACCATGCATTAAAAAAATATATGCTTAGGTTTTTTCACCAATTAAATATTATTCAAGATTTTAGATTTTGTTTGGATAGCACCTTCAGCAATCAATCACAATCAGCTTTAAACTGTAGGTCTTGGTCTATATAACCTTTGTTTAGCTAAATATGACTGCAGTGCTCTCAACCAACCAAGCATCAGTGATCAATATAGGGATTCTTGACAGAGTGATGAGAGTAGAAGAATTTAAAATTATCATTATTAAATTAGGTAATAACAGTAGCTAATGTTCAGCAATCAACTTTTAAATTTAGTTTGTACTCAGGGTAATCAGAATAGGATTATGATTACAAAAAGCAAAAAGAATGTTCATTGGTTAGTGGTGGTGGTTATGTTGTTTAGAATAATCCATTTTAATTCAGCATTATTATTCTGTTGAAATTTTATGATTTGTTAATGCTTTTATTAGAGGCACTATTGCTCATGAAAGCCTATAATATTTATCTTTTTATAGATAATTATGTAAATATATTGAAGTTCCATTAATCTGTGAAAACATAAATATTATAGGTCTTTATGCTGTGCATATGTGAGTTTATTGATAAACCCATTTTGAGAGAAATTTAAAAGTTCATTCTTTTAAAGGATAAAAACTAAAGAAAAGACCATTTGAAAGCATTTCCTGTATAATTATCATTATTAGAAGTCTTAATATATTTAATGGCTTTGACATTAGAATTTAAGTATGTGTTATTGATACCTAAAGAATGTTTTCTCCTAGAGTCCTTGTTGCTCTCAATAATTGAAACAGGATAATTGATTGACATTTCACATAAAATAATTATAACATAGTCATAAATATTTTATTCGTCAAAGACTTAAGTTATACCAAATTTATCTGATTTTAGATATTTTTGTTTTAAGTTTTATGTATTTATCATTTGTGTTTTTATTGTTCTAAAATTTGCTAGGTTTTTATGTTCATGGTTAAAAGTATGTTTGCTAGTAGCTTCAAACCTGCTTGACTGACTTGTTTGTTGTTTCATGTAATTAATAGAACTTTAATTTGTGTATTTTAAGAATTATCATGATTTTTAAAACTGTTTCCAGCTATCAAACTATGACTTTAAATTCTTAACAGATCTCACACATTTGTTTGCTCTCAGCCATTAGTCTACATATGCATGTAACGGAGACTAAATTCTCTGTATTAACGTTCTCTTGATTCTCAGAATCCTCATCAAACATGCATGTAATTATACACATTGAGAACATTAACTGGGTTTCAAGGACTCTCTTAATTTCATTGTAGTTTGCCAATGCTGGGCACTTGTCAATGAAGATATTCACACTTTAACCATGAGAATTGTTGTTTGCTCAAAATGGGGCACCATATAAGTGAACCAGCTCCACCCCCTGGTACTTCCTCACTTTTGACTGAGCACCCCCAGGGCCGACATCTCGGGGGATTGTACCTTTTCCCACCCTTTCTGACCTCATAGAAGGACTTTTTAGTCTATAGATTTATTGTGCTCATATTTAGCCTAAACACAAAGGTATTTAATGGCGTTCGTCAGGATTGGAGCTGAGCACCCCCAGTCCGAAGCCCAACGCACTACCACTAGACTACCTCGGGCTCCTCTTAATTTTATTTGATATTATGAAAATGAAAGTAATGGAATAAGAACTGAGTTATGACAGAATTGAGACAGAAGCTTATGTACAGGGTGTCCATAATTAAAGTCCCACTTTCAAAAGGCTGCAAAAAAAGAACCACTGGTCAGAATGACTTCAAATTTGAACTGAATATACTGGAAGAAGGGGGAAACGATTTGGCATAATAAAAAAAAAGTTCCAAAATGTTGATACATTTGGGAACTTTTTTTTTTATTATGCCAAATCGTTTCCCCCTTCTTCCAGTATATTCAGTTCAAATTTGAAGTCATTCTGACCAGTGGTTCTTTTTTTGCAGCCTTTTGAAAGTGGGACTTTAATATTGGACACCCTGTATACTAAATAATCATCATTATATATTTCCAAACAGCATGTTCAAAGTTATTGTTTGCTATGCCATTAACACTAGAATGACAGCTGCCGTCATTTTGATGGTTTTGGACATACTATTGAGCACTATGTCTGTATTTATGTCCTCAGGCTTCTGAAATTTTATGACTTTCTCTAATTTTATGTGATATATGCACACACATTTACAAAATTATATTCGATAGCAAAGAGGGGGAGAAAATGTGTTGTATACCTACTAAGACTGAAAGCCGTCAATTTGACGGCAATATAGAAAAAAGACAGAAATCCCTAAAATAATACCAGAAAAATGTTATTTATTTTTTGTGTTTTCCCCCTTTTGCAAATAACTGAAATAGTGGCTCTTCAGATATATTGGTGTTGAAAAATAAGGACTGTGAAAACCATGCATATATTTTTACGGATAAACCATACCAGGTTATCAGCTCGACATACCTGCATAAAAATATATGTAAATATATATTAATTTATTATATATTGGTATTAAATAGTTCAAAATTTAAAGCTTTAACCATATTTTTTTTTAAAAAGCATTAAATATTTTAAATTCTTGATTTTATTTTTAACTGTCAAAATGACAGCATTCAGTCTTTTTAGTAAGAAAAAAATTCCCGTCTTTCTAGTGTTAATAAAGTTAGGCCCATTTGTTCTCTGTTTATCGGCTTTATGAGAACTTTTTGGTAGTAATAGAATCCTAAATGTCCCTTTTCCTGTCTTGAAACCATTCATTTATAGTCCAATTCCTATGAATCATCAAATAATTTTTTTTTCCCTCAAGTTATACAGGGTATGTCACTGTGTTTATGTGTACATTCATTCATATATAAGTATTGTAACAATAAAGGGAGCTACATTTTTTATTTTTTATTTAGAAGTTATATAATAATACTTTTAAATTTTAATTTATCTTACTTCCTTAATGTTCACGTGTCTCTTTAAATATAGAGGTGGATGGAAAGTTTAATTTTTAAAAATTCTTTGATTTTCTGAGAAAGTAAAAGAAATATATATTATTGTAAATTATTAAAAAATAATGTATGTTATTTTAAAGAAATGACTCGGAGATAATCAAAATTTTTTGTTGTAATCATAAAGGAGTTTTGTAAATTAATTCTTCATTAATTTTTATTTTATATACATACAAATATGTTATTTAGTTACTGTGCCTAATCTTTTTTTTTTTAAAATAAGATATGCATTTTACACATTTATTTGAAATATATTCTAAATCAGAAATTCCAATGACTGGATGTTTATAGAATAACTAGCTGAAAACCCGCACTTCGCTACAGAGTACATTCAAAGTAAATACAATGGTCAATGTATGCAATTAATGCCAAAAAAATATATATCTATACTTATATATAAAGAGAGAGAGCGATTTTGTACGTGGAGGGTAATCTCCGGAACCACTGCACCTATTTGAAAAATTCTTTCACTGTTTGAAAGATACATTATTCCAGATGGACATAGGCTATATATTATGTATATCTGATCAGTAGAAATAAAGTTAGGGGGGATACTCTAGATTTGTGTGCACGGCCGCCATCTTGGATTTTTCCGCCAGGGTTTGGCGCATTTCGCATGGCGATAATTATTGCGTTCTGGTAAAAATAACCCAATGTCAAATTCTCTAATTTTAAGATCAAACAGTTATTTCTGATGTGATCTTTTAATTACAGTATAATAATTTTAGGTCAGATCTTGGCCTTGACCTGGAAATCTGAGTCAAATTGACTATACTCAAAAGAGTAAATTATTTTTAAAACTAAGAGTCTTTTTGTTGAAAATTTTTGAATACATCATCAGTTTTTCGTTAACTTATTAAATTTAAGTTGCTTTTAATTTTGTTTATCGATTGTCAATTAGTATACTATAATGATACACCATTTCATTTATTTGAAGTAAAAATTATCTGCCATCATTTTTTCGTAAAATGTAAAATACAGTATACATTTTAAATACAATATATTTTAAAATATTTTATAATTCCAAGTTTTAGTGGATTACAAATAAATTTAAATAACTGAAGTTCAACTTCTCTCTCCCCAGGAACCTAAGTTAAAAAGTTAGTTAAGGTTAAGTTATTGGTTTAGGAAAAGGGTTTTTTTTCTTATTTCCAACACAGCAGGATAAATGGTCAAATAATCCTTGTCCCGATTTTATTGTATGCACCAAATATTTGGTTAAGGTCAAATCTGAAGTAAAATTTCATTACCACAATGCCCTAACCAAATAAAAAAAAAAAAAAAAAAAAAATAAAAAAGTGGATCTGGTTACTCACCATAAATTTATGGGTTCATAATTATTTTACATTTTTCAAAGCTGAATTTTAGATAATTTTTAAATTGCAAGTTATTTAGGTGGTACGAAAATGCTGTATTTTTTTTCTAATTAACAATATATTGGCATAATATTTTGGTGATTCATTGCTATTAGTCAAAGAGTTAGGGCAAACTGAATAGATGGCATTGAAATTTTATCTGTAAGTAAAATTCATTTGACCAAATTTTTCATATGGATCATAATTTGAAAAGGTAGTTTTTAATTAAAAATGACAAAAAAAAATCTCAGTCCAACGATTAAATGATTTTTCAAAAATATTTCTAAGTTTCACAATTTAAAAAGGTCGTTTTTATTAAAAAAGCTAAAAGAAAAACCCAAAATTTCCAATATTTGAGAATGATTTTTTCAAAAAAGTAGTTTTTATCAAAAACCCAAAAATAAATCTAAGTCCAACGTTTAAATGATTTTTCAAAAAATTTTCTAAGTTTCATAATTTAAACAGGTGGTTTTTATTAAAAAAGCTAAAAAAATTCGAAGTCCAGCGTTTTGAAAACACCGCTTAAAACACATTGGCGAGAAATTTTCCACTCCTCAAAACACGGTAAAATCGCCAAGTTGGCGCAAAAAATCCAAGATGGCGGCCGTGCACACAATTATTAAGTAACGTAATATTAATTTGAATATTATTTTAGGTGCTTAAAATAATTAAAAAAACATTCTTTACTTAAAATTCTTTTTTTATTTTTGTATTTTTATTTCATCTCTTACTCTAATTTTGAGATACCAATGTGTATCTACATTTCTATAATCTATATTTATAAAACAGTTCCGTAACTGACTCATTCATTCACTGACTGACTGACTGACTGACATACAACGCACAGACCAAACCGCTGGACCTAAAGGGCTGAAATTTTGCATAGCGATTCTTCTAATAGTGTAGGGGTGCACTAAGACAGATTTTTCAAAAATTCTTCTTAGATTTTTTTAAATTAAATTTTTAAGCTGTTTTTTAAACTTTTTTTGCGTTTGCATTTAAAATAATACATTGAGGGTTATAAAATTTATATCACGAGAAAGATCATAAAAATTCCTTCAAAAGGAAATTTTTTTCGAATTTTTACCTCCATTTCCTGATTTTTTGTGAATTTTTAAAGATTAATTTTTAGAATTTAATGTATTAAATGCTGATCACGTGATTTCTTTTTCTGGTACTTTCAATAAATTTATCGTCACGTGCGTAACAACTAAATAGACAAAAAAAATTTTTTTTTTCTCTTTCTAATGCAGCAGACGATTGGATATTATCCAAAAAAAATGCATATCCCTTATGATTTTTTTATAAATATATATATATAGATAGATATTTATTTTACATCAATTGTATACATTGATCATCGCATTTATTATAAACTAGCGGCCCGTCCCGACTTTGTCCGGGTTGAACAAAATATTATACCAATAAATTTCCAGTTGATAGCCAATAAATTGTAAATCTTTTTTTTTACCTTAATAATAACCTAAATAATACCTTAAATTAATTTTATGTTAGTTAATAATTAAAATAAATTTTTTAAAAGAAAAAGGCGTGCCGGAGAACGGCTAGGTTTGAACCGTTAGCGTCAGAACAGAAGCCCACTGCGATAGCACCACGATAAGGATCGTTGAATCTTCGGAACAAAAAGCGGCAGAAGACAGTAGCGGAAACAATGGAGATTGTCAGGATTAAGCCCCCTAACTTTATTTCTACTGATCAGATATACATAATATATAGCCTATGTCCATCTGGAATAATGTACCTTTCAAACAGTGAAAGAATTTTTCAAATAGGTACAGTGGTTCTGAAGATTACCCTCCACGTACAAAATCGCTCTCTCTCTTTATATATAAATATAGATAGCACCACGCTAAGGATCGTTGAAGAGTTCGGCACAAAAAGCGGTAGAGGACAGTAGCGGTAACAATGGAGATTGTTAGGATTAAGCCCCTAACTTTATTTCTACTGATTAGATATACATAATATATAGCCTATGACCATCTGGAATAATGTACCTTTCAAACAGTGAAAGAATTTTTCAAATGGGTACAGTGGTTCTGAAGATTACCCTCCACGTACAAAATCACTCTCTCTCTTTATATATAAGTATAGATATATATATTTATTTTTTGGCATAAATTGCATACGTTGACCGTTGTATTTAATTTGAATGTACTCCGTAGCGAAGCGAGGGTTTTCAGCTAGTACTTATATATAAAGAGAGAGCGATTTTGTACGTGGAGGGTAATCTCCAGAACCACTGCACCTATTTGAAAAATTCTTTCACTGTTTGAAAGGTACATTATTCCAGATGGACATAGGCTATATATTATGTATATCTGATCATCTATACTTATATATAAAGAGAGAGCGATTTTGTACGTGGAGGGTAATCTCCAGAACCACTGCACCTATTTGAAAAATTCTTTCACTGTTTGAAAGGTACATTATTCCAAATGGACATAGGCTATATATTATGTATATCTGATCAGTAGAAATAAAGTTAGGGGCTTAATCCTAACAATCTCCATTGTTAGCGCTTTTTGTGCCGAAGTCTTCAACGATCCTTAGCGTGGTGCTATCTATACTTATATATAAAGAGAGAGCGATTTTGTACGTGAAGGGTAATCTCCAGTACCACTGCACCTATTTGAAAAATTCTTTCACAGTTTGAAAGGTACATTATTCCAGATGGACATAGGCTATATATTATGTATATCTGATAAGTAGAAATAAATTTTGGGGCTTAATCCTAACAATCTCCATTGTTTCCGCTACTGTCTTCTACCACTTTTTGTTCCGAAGATTTCAACGATCCTTAGCGTGGTGCTATCGCGGTGAGCTTCTGTTCTGACGCTAGCGGTTCGAACCTAGCCGTTCTCCGGCACGCCTTTTTCTTTTAAAAAATTTATTTTAATTATTAACTAACGTAAAATTAATTTAAGGTATTATTATGTTATTATTAAGGTAAAAAAAGATTTACAATTTATTGGCTATCAGCTGGAAATTTATTGGTATAATATTTTGTTCAACCCGGGCAAAGTCGGGACGGGCCACTAGTATATAATAAATACGACAATCAATGTATACAATTGATGCAAAATATATATATATATATATATATTTATAAGAAAATTATAAGGGATATTTTTATAGACAAAATAATGCAGAAGAAAATATTCAAATTAAATCTAATATAAAGAATACTAAAGAATATAGTACAGTTTGTAGAACATTTCTTTTACTGTATTTTAATATTTTTTTGGATAATGTCCAATCGTCTGCCGCATTATCAAGAAAAAAAATATTTTTTGTCTATTTAGTTGTTATGCACGTGACGATAAATTTATTTAAAGTACCAGAAAAAGAAATCACGTGATCAGCATTTAATAAATTAAATTCTAAAAATTAATCTTTAAAAATTCACCAAAAATCAGGAAATGGAGGTAAAGATTTGAAAAAGATTTCATTTTAAAGGAATTTTTACGATCTTTTTCTTGATATAATTTTTATAACCCTCAAATTATTATTTTAAATGCAAAGTTAAAAAAGCAGCTTAAAAATTTAATTTTAAAAAATATAAGAAGAATTTTTGAAAAATCTTTCTTAGTGCACCCTTACACTATAAGAAGAATCGCCATGCAAAATTTCAGCCCTTTAGGTCCAGCAGTTTGGTCTGTGCGTTGTATATCAGTCAGTCAATGAGCCAGTTACGGAACTGTTTTATATATATAGATTAGTAATTTATTATGTATTTATATCGTAACATGTGCAATCTTATTTTAGGTTTTTATCTTGGTGTCAAATTATTCATCATTGATTACTTATTTTATCGATTCCCAAGAGTACAGCAAAAACATGATACCACTGCAAGACTCTGGAAATCATTGCCAACAGATGCTCAGCTTGAAAGAAAGCAAAACCGAGCTGAACTTGATAAAGTAAATTATTTTTCTGTAAATCATGGCTCCATATTTATTTCTTTTCAATTTTATAAGTGTTTTATCTGTATACTTGAAATTCTTTATGATGTCAATGTAATATTTTTGGTCTAATCTTCTTGTCAACACATATTTATTAGGCTACACAATTTGGTTCTTTAACCCCTTTATCTTACACGCAAATTATATCAACATGCAACAACTGTGGAAGTCATCCCTCAGGGCCCAGCATGTCATATATACAACTGTGCTTTGAAACATTCAATTGATATTATTTTTTTCTTTATCTTACATGCAACTTATATCATACTTGCAGCAACTGTGTAAGTCATCCCTCAGGGCCCAGCATGTCATATATGCAACTGTGCTTTCGAACATTCAGTTGATATTATTTTTTTCTTTCAGTGCAAGATGGCATTATAGATTCACAAATTTTATTTTAAATTTTGTTTTGATCGTACATCTTTATATGCTAGTAGTAAGTTTTCAGTGTTTTGCAGTGGATGTACTTGAATTTGTTGATAAAAATAAACACACATGATCTGTTTTTTCAAGTGTGAATGGGATTTAGAGGGACTAAGTCATAAGCATTTGCTCTTTAGGGTATTTAATGAAGAGGCAAAGGGTGAAATGTTTACATGTGGATGAGAGTGGTTTTAAAGTGGGAGTAGGATTTGCTGTCAATTTTTTCCTAATAGATGTGATGAAAAGAGTTAAATATTTCTTCTTTTCCTTCTGTTGTATTTAACTTGTTATGGAGCACTTGCATGTAGCAAAAGTTACATAGGAAATCCACAGTTTGTATAAGTGTTTCATGTTTTCAAAAATAATTCCAAGCTTCATTACCAGAATGATTCATTACATAAAATATGTCTTTGTTTATCTAAGTTTTCATGTATTTAGAGATGTTTTATAACTTTAGATATTATATGCTACTATTATATATATATATATCTTCTCTTACTTAAACATGTTGTTTTTCTTTAATGTTTATATAATTTATTTTTGTTTAATACGGAAACAGTGGACCTTTATTTGAGCAAATCTTGTCATTGTAATATTGATTGTGTTATCGTAAAAAATATATATTTCTGTAGACTAATATTCCCAAAATAGTTTTTTTCAAGTAAAAAACCATTTATGTAGCTTCTACGAAGTAATTTATAAAGGGTAGGTGTAGTAATAAACTTTAAATCTGTTTTTCTCAAAACAGATTTTTCAAGGTTTTTAGATTTTTTAAATGCTCCATGCTACTTAATTTTTGTTCAAAATTCATGAAATTGATAAGGAAGAATCCTCATATTGTTTACAACAAAACTGGGTATGCATTTTACAATTTGACTTCATTAAGTTAATTAAATTTTATTTATAATTTGTTAAAAGGCAAAATTTTCATGAAATCGGGATGGAGTTAAAAAAAAAAATCTCTCAAAAAGTATCTATTCAAGGGATTAAATAACTGATACCCAGATTTGTTTGCTATACAGTTTAAAGTGATTAAAATGCAAAATAGAGGAAATATCTAAAAAATTAAGTAGCAAAGAGCATTTAAATTTTTTTTTATAAATTTCAAATTTTTAAAACATCTTAAAATTATAATGAGATTGGAAATTTCTCTTAAGGTATTCTATATATTTATTGTGAAATGTATGTATGTACAATATTTCGTATCTCTGTGATGAAAAGCAAAAAAATTAATTTTAATGTCCACCGTTCCCTTTATATATTAACCCTTTCAGGGACAACAACCTCCCCCGTTTGCATGGTGCAGATTTTTTCCCCAATTTTATTTAACTAAAAAATCTTGAAAATTTCTCCAATTAAAGGTTGCAAAATGTTTTTACTTTGTTAAACTGATAAGAGATGGCAGTGCTAGCCATTTTTCTGTTTAATTAACTGGAATACTTTGAATGCAAGTGAAAAGAGGTCTAGATTTAGGTGTTCGCACTATGCAAACAGCACCCCTGAAAGGGTTTAGCAGACCTTCTGAAACCATATAACCTATTTTCAGTGTAATTTATAATACAGTTAATTTTGTATGAATTATTTAGCTAAATTGGGCTTAAGATTAAAAGCACTCAGACCCATGGTAGCAGCCAGCTCCACAGAACTTAAACTGAGGTCTGAGGAAGAACTGTGTTCTCTCTCTTCTGATCCCGAAGGGGTTAATTATATATCAGAATAACAGAATGACGATCAATTGTAGGGTGAATTGAAAAGTTTACAATTTTACTGTGTATTACATACTTATTACTCGATATGTAATTCATAAATGAAGTAGTTTTTGTACTGTTGAAAGGTGATGAAAAAAACGTTGATTGGTTTGAGCCTTACTTCATTGATAGCCCACTTCTTTTGTGTGTAGAGTAATTATGTAGATTTTACTTTACTGTTATAATTTTTTTCCCCATCTTTTCTTGCTGTTTACGGATATTGTCTTTCTGTAGTAGCCTCTTGCTTCATCATTTTCAGATGTTATGCAATTTGTGGAGAAATATTGTTTTGTTTGCATTACCAATTTTCCATTGATTTATATTTTTATTAGACAATATCCTGAATTAAAAATTAATTTTTCAAAAATGTTATGCTACCTCTCTCTGTGTGTATCTAACAAACTAACTTAATTTAAACTATCTACTTTATTGACTTTGTATTTTACTTTTAAGGAGTAATGAAAAAACTGTCCTTTCACCATAAACAAATTTTCAAAGTACGTCATTTTTATTTTAATGATTTAAAGGTTATTTTTAAAGATAATTCAGTTTTACACAATTAAGAATTTGCTAACATATACCTCTTAGGGATATCTTTAATCAAATTTTGAAAAAAAAATTTTAATAAAATTTCACATTTCAGTTATTTAATAATTTTTTGTTTTGAATGTTAGCTCATTAATTTTCATTTTTGTTTATCAACAGAAAAATATATTTTTACATACAAGTTTAAACTTTCTGCACAAATAGTATAATTTTATTAATTCTTTATGCTAAAACGAAATACTTTAGAAAATTAAAGTTTATATTGTCTTTATTAATACATATACAGTGGAATCTCGATCGATCGTTTTTGGATCCATTGTTTTTCCGTATGTGTCGTTCATTTTATCCAGTCCGAACGATCATATTGCTTTGTTATGTTTCCGCATCTATCGTTTTCCCGCATTTATCGTTCATTTCAATCGGTCCCTTGAAAAACAATAGATCGAGATTCCACTGTATATATATTAATACTACATGTATTACTAATTTATGTATAAACAAATATGTATTGTTTTACATTTATCTAATAAAAGTATATTGCTTTTTAAAGTGCATCAGAGGAAAAAAAGGGTATTTGTGAACTTAAAGATTGTATATATTCAGTATTTCTAATTATACTAGTTATATAAAGTATTTTTGAATCCTTATTGATTTATTACCTTGATTTCAAATATTGTTACAGCTTGTGGTGAGCCAAACTTTATCCACTGGTCCTTCGTTATCTCATGAAAATCAAAATTTTTGCGAACTTTTTAATTTGCCTCCTTCTGAAACACCTCTGCCAGGTAAGGTAATTTTTTTTTCTTTTTAATCTTTCAAAAAAAATTTTTTTACTATGATGCAGTAGTTGTCAATAAAATTGAATAATGTGAAAAATTATTTGAATTTTGCCTATTTTTGGAGACATTTGTCTAAATTATAAGGAAAAAAATTATGCCATATAGTTTTAAAAAGACATGCAAAACAACACAGTATCATTTAAATCATTATTCCTCAGTAAACATTGCCTTATTTTGACTTTTAATATAAATTTTATCCATGAAACGGGTACATTGTTTCATTCATTTAAAGTTTAAAAATCAACTATTTTCACCAAGTTCGTGAATAGGGTTACAAAAATGTTAATTTCTCATATTTAAAAAAATAAAATTCAATTATTGTTACTTATTCTAGAACGTACAATTGTGTAAATAGCAAAGTGTATCATAATACACCCATACCTCGCTTTATGGCCTAGATACGTTCTGGAAAAGTTGGCTGTAAAGTGAAAAGCTGTATATCGAATCAATTATTTTGATACAAATCCATATAAATTTAATTGGATCTGTTCTAATTTTTTATAAATAATATAGTTTTTAGTTCATAAAGCATTTTATTCTTTTATTTCCTACTAGATGTATTACCCGGCTTCGCTCGAGTTTCAGTTTCTGTTATTTTTTTCCAATGATTAGCCTCATGTTATGATGTTCTAAAATTTTCGCTAAAATTCTTTTTCGGTAGCAAGTAGCATTAGTTTGTTGTCGGTGCTGTCGGTGTTCATCGCTTTCCTCTCTTCTCAATGTTGAAGCTCGAAGACGATCCTATGTTCGACGCGTTAAAAGTTTCTTCCTCAGTCTCACTGCTTCGGATCACTACAATTCGAATTCTGTTGCCGCCAAGCTCTTGGGAATGTTTTTTCTTCAGATTCTTGTGTGCGTCTAACTGCATTTCGAATTCTGTTGGCTTCACGCTCTTTTGTTTTTTTTTCATCACATTGCTCAACAATCTTTGACATTTTGCCCTTACACTTCTGCAGGATTAAAAGTTGCTCTCCTCCTTTTGGGCATTTTAAAGCATTTATTTACAGCTAGTCAATAACGTTTGAATGGATTTATTATTATAGAAAAAGAATCAATAATGTTTGAATGGATTGAGATCACATTCAATATTAAAACACAGCAAATCTGATAATTATTATAGAAAAAATATATACACGTATTTCATGCTCAGAATTCATTCTCCAAACTAAATTGTCTGCTACGTTTCAATGCCACTTTCAGACTTTCTTAATTATAATATACACGTATTTCATGATTGTAATTCTTTCTCAAAACTAAATCATTTGCTATGTTTCATTGTCACTTCAGTTATATAAATCATTGTGTCAAGGCTAAACGCACGTGTTTTTTAGCTAAGTGAACGTGTCCTTCAGTATATTTGAGTTTGAACAGGTAGCTTGGGATAGTTTCAATTCATGAAATGGATAGATAACACATTCATTGAAAATGAATGACTTTTCCATCTTTATATTTTCATTTTTAAAAAGAAATATTCCGGCGTTGCCACGTATATGAAAATAATATATCAAATTCATTCTTGCATGCGCCAATATATGAATAAATCACGTTTTTAATTCATGTCTATTAATTTTTACTGAAATGTTATAATTTAATTGGCAACAATGAAATGTTACAATGGCTTTGAAGAAAAATATCCGTTGATACTGTGCAAACTTGTTCTAACATAATTCAGGAATGGAACATTGTAGCAGGAGGAAAATAGTCTATAACCTTCGTTCAAGTTCAAGCAATAAGTTGACCAAGTTTCATTGCAATGGGATAAACGATACGGCAGCGCATAAAATACGAACAAACAAACATTCATTTTTATTTATATAGAAGATAAAAATGCTTACATAAAAATAATAGTACAAAACAATGTAATAATAAACAGAAATTCAAAAAATAAACATGTAAACAAAAAACAAAAGAAATCATATGCACATATGTATACATATAATAAAAAACATAAAATAAATTGTTTAAAAACTGCTTTAATGTGATGACGAACATTAACACGAAGAATCACTAAGCTATAATATGCTGCCATCATCACTTTCCACTGTTGTGGCCGTATAACGAAACATTGTGGGCCATAAATCGAAAAAGTGCCGTAATTAAAAAAGGCCATTATAGCAAAATGCCGTATAGCGAGGTATAGGTGTACTTGTAAAACTGTAACTATGTTGAGTATTATAGGAGAACTGCTACAACAATATGTGAACTTGCAGTCTCTAAAATTTGCTCATTGTGAAACAAAGTATTTTAAAATTTAATGGGATGAGAAGTTATTTGCTTAACATGAAATTATGTTCATTTTCGTTTCACAAGCAATTCCATGAAAATTGTTGCATGTTAGTAGATAAGTGGATTAAGTTTTTGTCAAATTGAATATGTTGCTACATTAACCTGAAGTAGCTCTGACAGTAGTGCATGAACAGTTATTATTGCTTTAAATCCTGTTATAATTTTCTTGAGGTACTAATTTTGTAAAGAAACTTGATTAAATGTGTTAAATATTGAGGAACATTTGATAATCCAGTTGACAGGTGTAACTTTATTACTAAGGAAGAATAACATGTATATTGTGAGTAAATAACATTTAAAATGTGTTTTTATTTTGTATTTTGAAATAAGATATAAGTGTTCATATGCTATTAAATTGTTATTTTATATGTATATCAACTTACAATTAAATACTTATGTGCAAGTCGAATAATTTTGTTGTTGATATTTCACTACTATAAAAGTGTTATTTAAGGGACTTCCATATTATATAATATGCACTCAGAACACAGACACAAAAATTTTTACTTTTGAAGTACTATTAATGGCTTTTATCTAATGTGTTTTAAACTTAATTTGTACTATTCGTATTACTGCTAATTTACTTCTGAATCATTCTATAGTGTAATGCTTTTATTTTGTCTTATATTTTGTGTACATGTTAGTATTTGTATATTAAACATCCTTGTACTGATTATTAGAATTTTGTGCTAATTAAATTTTAAAATATTATTTAGTATTTGTTTTAGCACTTTCCCTAATTACTCTCCAACTTTCTCTAAAGCTAGCACAGCTCATAAAATTTCCTTGGGTGAAAGTTTTTTACTTTCATTATAACTCCATAAAAAATTTCTACTAATTTTTTTTTTTTTTAATATATATAAATAGCTTGGCATGGTGGAAGAAGATGCACCCTTATAAATAAAGACAAATCACTTACAGCTGCTTTCAAAAATGGCCGTTTGTATTTAACAAACAGGTAATTATGTAATATTGTGTACATGTATTTTTTCCATAACCCTTTTTTTTAAAAATCCATTTCTGATCAAATTTTAGCTATCCTTCATATTAACTGAATTTTTGCATGAAAGGGAAAGTTTACAGTAAGAATTTCAAATGTTTACTAACAGAACTATTGTTTGTCTACTTTGTGCATTGTATCTTTAAATTTCAAACTATGTTAAATAATTATAGATCAAAGTTTTACTTTAAAATAAAAGAACTGTACTTTAATATATATATTTTTACACAGTATCTTCTAGTTTTTGAGCTTTTCAATGTCTGAATAAGTTTTTTTTTTTAATGGCAGAAAGTTTTGCAAATTCCAATGTAAGACAGTAAATATTTTACTTACTGACTTATAATCATTTTATGACTTTAGTTTTATATCTGTTTCTATATATATATATATATATATATATATATATATATATATATATATATATATATATATATATATATATATCCTAAAAAAATTAACAAAATACAAAAACTAGAAACTGAGACTAACAGTCGAAAAAATAACAGAAATCTGCAGATAGCACTATAGCAGTATAAATTGCAAGATTCTGTAAAAATAATTCACACCAAAAGATTTTAAAACCACCATTGAAAACCAGAAACAGAAAATCAAAGAGGTGTTATTGACTGGTCTCTTCATCTGTGAGGCCTGACCGAGTCAGTCACCTCAAGGGGAATCTTTCTGATGGGATGTAGGCAAGTCAAAAGAGATTCCAAGACCCAATATCCCCACACAAAAAGTCAAAAACATTAGATAACTCTCCCTTCCTCCCCCCCCCCCCCCCCGAAAAAAAAAGCAGAAATTTTCAAGTAAACTTACCAGAAACTAACCCAGTCAAAAAGAAAAGTGACAGTGGAATTTCAGAACAAAATATTTATCTAGAAATTCTAGTAGTACTGCAGTTAAATATAATTTATAAATTTTTGGCACATGCACATATATATACAGTGGAATCTCGATCTATCGTTTTCCAAGGGACCGATTGAAATGAACGATAAATGCGGGAAAACGATAGATGTGGAAACATAACAAAGCAATATGATCGTTGGGACTGTATAAAATGAACGACACATACGGAAAAACGATGGATCCGAAAACGATCGATCGAGGTTCCACTGTATATATATATATATATATATATATACATTTATAAACTATCTACCAATGAGTATTTGGACAGCCATGCAAATGATGATATCTGTGGACCTGATATACATCATGCCCTCAGTCGTTAATTGTTGTTATCGTGTAGGAAACAATGTTGGCATTAGTCACATGCAAGATACCATGAAGTGCAGAGCTATCTGATTTTGAAAAAGGTGTAATCATCAGGTATCACAGAAATGGCCGATCCTTAAGGGACATATCTAGCAAGCTGAATTACCCAAAAACAACAGTGACCTATGTGATTCAGAAGTGGAAGGTGAATGATGATTGTTGGAATGTGCTCTGAGTCAGCAGACCCATGAAACTGGGAGATAGAGATCAACAAGTGCTGTCCACAGAAATTCGGAAGAACTGCACCCAACTGATGGCCCACATACTCCAGGAGTTTCAACAGGCATCCGGGAGTGTTATGTCAATGAATACCATCCGTAAGGAAGCACATCTGCTTGGTTTTCATGGTCATGCTGCCTCCCATAAGCCTTTGATAATCAAGTCCAACCATGCTGCTCGTTTAATGTAGTGCAAAAGTGGACTGTAGATCAGTGGAAACGGGTTCTCTGGAGCGACGAATTAAGGTTTACCCTGTACCATTCAGATGGCAGGGTCTGGGTCTGGCATCTTCTTGGAGAACACCTACTGCCAGAATGCATTGTGCCCACAGTAAAGTTCGGTGGAGGTGAAATTATGGTCTGGCGGTGTTTCTCCTGGTATGGACTGGGACCTTGGTCAAAATTTATGATAAGCTCAACGTGAACACCTTCTGCACTATTTTTGATGACAGTGTGCTTCCTACATTGTGGCAGTTTTATGGGTTGGACCCATGTTAGTTCCGGGACGACAACGATAGCTGTCATGTTGCGAGGTCCACCATGGATTGGTATGATGACAATGGAGTTAACCAAATGGACTGGCCTGCCCCAGAGCCCAAACCTGAACCCTATCAAGAACCTCTGGGACGAGTTAGATTGTCAAATTAAGGGGTGCAACAACCGTCTAAAATTGGTGAAGGAATTTACATGTCTTCTCCAAGCTGAGTGGAAGAAAAACCACTAGTCATCATACAAGGACTTGTGGAAAGCATGCCCCGGAGGGTTGAGGTTGTAATTGCCTCTCGTAGAGGCTCTACCAACTATTGAATATGAATAAATTTTGTTTTTCTTTTCTATCACAGGTGTCCAAATACTTATTGGTAAATAGTGTGTATATATATATATATATATATATATATATATATATAGGATGGCAAGATGTCTAGGGGAATGATGATACAAAAATCTTGCAGAAACGAACACTATTTAATATTTTTTGGACATAACAACTTACATAGGGACGGCTACAACACAGGCAACATATGGACAATAAGAAATAAGATGAGCATTCTCTTCACCGTACAATACAAATTAATTCAGTTCACTGGCAGTCTCTCGGAAATGACCTCGCTCGTCTCTCCCTACGACCGCTCTCTCGTTTCCTCCTTCTCGCTTGTTTGCCTTGCCGCCAAACCTCAGCGACATCTAGTAGCTATTCCGCACAACTCTTGTACGGTTTGCCTTGCTCCTATATATATATATATATATATATATATATATATATATATATATATATATATATATATATATATATATATATATTAAAAGAGCAAAATTTCTCTAGCCAGCCACTCCTCTAAATGGACATATTTTGATCAGAATCGATTGAAGATTCCATAGAGCCAACATTATGGAAGAAACCTCTTTTCGACAACCAACCCTCAAAATGGTCACTTTTTTTTTTTTTTTTTTTTTTTTCCCCAGAACCATTACTGGCTACTATAAAAAGGTTTCACTGTATATATATATATATTTCTAAATTTTTCTCACTAATTTACGAAATCATGTGCCTTTTAAACATTATAAATTGGTTCATCTCTTCTTGTTTTCATTCCTCTCATCTTGTTTGGCAAAAGATAGCTCCACAAACCAACTACTACTTATCTTGTAAATATTGTCATTTTTGTTACATTCTTAATCTTTCTTTTCTAGCTTTCTGTGTTTTGAAAGATCAAAATCTATTACTCCAAAGAATCTGGTTTTAGCTTTAAAAAATATTAGCAGAGTTGAAAAGGTAATTATTTTTGTCTTGATTATTTCAATATGAAAGTTTCATTCTATTATACACACTTTTTAACTGTAATGTAATTTAAAGATTTAAATTAGGAATTCCTGCAATATTTTTCTAAAAACTTCATTAACTTCAGTAGAAATTTTAAAATTTTATAAGATACTTTCATAAAATTCATAGTTTTTAAGAAAAGAAAAACATTGTATGATTATACAATGTCCTACTACTGTCTCTATATAATTTACCCAAAATTCTGTCAAGTTTCATAATGTTACAGAATTTTGCTTATACACCTATCCCTGATTTATATGGTTTTATGTTCTACAAACGGTATGGTTGGTGTAATCAGAAGCAAGAATGCATGAGATATTTGCATAAATGTTACGTTATCGTTGCCATGCAGGAAAAACATATACTGGGGAACTACCTTAAGTTAATCCCAATTAAACTTTGTTTTTACCACAATATCTAACAGTTTCCTCAGAACAGGGCTCATTCCATGAGAGTACACCAGTTTTTAACAGTTTTTATTTTTGGAAATCCTTTATTTTAAAAAGCACGTAAAAGCGAAATCATGTTAAAAAAAAAAAAAAAAAATACCATGTAAATCGGATATCGGTGTACTAAAATAATTGATGTAGGTTATTTAAGTATAGAGGCTATGATATTTAAGTGAGTGTTAAAAACGTATTTGCCTCATATTTTCAGTGTTTAATTTATTTTTCTTTAGGCGAAACCTTATCCGTGGATACCTGGTGGAGGAATGGCGATAGAAGTCACAATGATTGCACCAGAAAAGGTATATATAATTCAAACATGTTCATTTGTTAAATAATTGTTAGCCCAAACACATATGCAAATCTTGTCTCTTGTTCGAGTGAAACTGGCTTGTTATTGCTCTGCCCGCGAGATAGTGTGCTGCTCATGCATGGTAGTCGTAATGGGGAGTTGCCCGTTTCCAGTTTCACTATGTATATATGACACCAGGATAAAAACTCGCTGGTGTTGTTTGTTCTCCCTCTCACTCGGTTTGTATTATGTTTTGATGTTAGTTTCTTTTTACTGCCCTGACATACATTCTTTTTTTAATTTTTGCTGTATACTAAAGCTAGTATTTTAAATAAATATTTAATTTGTAATAAAAAATAGTTACTCAAACCCTGCATTTACTTCTTGTTTTTAAGACCTCTGCTTAACAATAATTATAGGTTATCTAACCAAATTAATATGGTTAACAAGATTATGCTGCATAGGATCTATTAGAATTTATATTAACCTAGATAAATAATGCGAAAAATTTATTCTTTCCCAAAATATTTAGGCATAAAAAATATCTAACTGAAGCTGAATGTAATGAAATTATATCAGTTATTCAGTTTTTTGTTAAAATTTTATTAAGGGATAAATTTACTCCTTATTAAAAATCTTTTAATTTTCTACAAGTGTTTTTAAATGTCACTGGACGAGTACAAAAATCCCTCTTTTTATAAAAGTTTTCAGTATTGTTACAAAAATTTGAATTACAGGAAAATCTATGTTTTTTTTAACTTTTGAAGTTTAGCAACAATCTCTGATACAGAATAATTAACTATTAATGCTTCCTAATAATTAACTATATTTAGTCTGAGAATCTGCCATAAATGTTTAGTAATCAAACTATTTATATTGTCTCATGACATGACAGTTTGAGTTGAAACTTTGGACCTTTTTAATTTTTTGCTATCAGAAAAAATATTAGCTCTTAATGCTTCTTTTAAAATTTTAAAGATTCCATGTGATAATTTTGAGTAAAAGTTTGTTGTTTGTTTTTTGCATGCAATCCAGATGACTAAAACTTATATTTTTTTAAACATATTTATCTATTTCTTTTAACCCTTCAGCGGGTGTGCCCGTGTACAAAGTGCAACATTTTCGTAATTTTGAATGGTTTGTTTTTACATGTAAGGTTTGAATGTTCTAAGTAGTTTCTATTTATAGCTATACCCTTTCTAATGCAGATCTGATTTTCTGACTCTTATATTACTTTCCATTCATTGTTAGTCGTGATTTAACCGTGGTAAACCAGCGATTATACTGGATTACAATACGACAAAAGTAGAAGTTATGTAGTCAATCAAATATGCAGCTATTACACTGTATCCCGCATATCACAAAGATGGACAATCTCATTGGTTTTTTTTTATTTTTGGGCATAATATGAATCCATTCACAAGTTGTCCATAGATCCAATAAACCAGACAGTTTTGAAATAAGGTGATTGTATCTGCATTATTTGGCCTTTAATTATAAATATATCTTAATATTATCAATATTTTATATCTTGTCATGAAAAGCAGAATTATTATTTTCAATTTGAAAAAAAAAGTTTATTATAAAAGGAATAATCAAGGTTGAAAGAGAGACATTGCACTTTGTGCCACGTGCGCCTGTTGGTGTTCCAAAAATTGGTGCGCCCGCTGAAGGGTTAAACTACGTTACAGTTTCTCTCTACAGTTTTGTTTCATTTTTTCAGACATTTATTTTCGGTGCTATTCTTAATCGGGATGAGACACTTGAAAGCATCATGGATGCTGGCCAAAAAGCTGGTTTAGCCTGGGCGTCTGCAATTCCAACGCCTCCTGAACATGAGGAACCCCAGCCAAGCTCAAGCACAAAGAAACAGACTACATGATCAACTCATTTTTTCCACTCTAAGAATTGTCATGTCATTAGCTTTCTGTGTATTACACTCCCCTACATTAAGAGCTTCAAACATTTACAGAACTAATGCATGCATTATTCTGTGTATATTTTAATATACCAAGTATATTGTGAGCTAGTCTGCTAATTTTAGTTTTTGTTTCTTTAAACTAGTCATATTCTTTAGTTCTTATTTTTTATTCTGCATTTTATTATATATTCCATACTGGGATTCTTGATTCATGTGCATATATATAGGATAATTTTTTTTTATTTACTGAAAACTTGAGAAGATTAATTAATTTTTTTTAAAATCCTAAATAGTTTATTGAAAATATTGATTTATTTGTTTAAAAAAAGGTCTATATGTCAGAGAACTAAACATGCTATAAAATATATTTTCTATAGTTTCTCTTTTGTTTAGTTTTTGTCAACAAATTTTTTTTTTTAATTTATTCTAGTGCATGAATTAAGAATTAGGTATGCATTTCTGACTATAAACTTACTCTAAACAGCTTAAGTTTTATATTTTGCATTTCAAGTTTATGTCTCCTATTAATTTAGCTTTATTTACCTGTTGAAATTGTTTATAGCTTTATTTTATTCATCTTTATTGTGATACTTTTTGCTTCATTATATTGATTAAGTGATGTATTTTATACCTTCATTTTATCATGTTCCATTTGGAATCCTTTTTATACATGTGAAAGTGTGTTAGTGGACTTCATGTTTAGAGATATTTGTTTATCTGACTTTGAATATGAATGGATAAAACACTTTTAGTAGTGATTTGTACTGTGACTTGATTGTTAGAAAACTTTACATTTTTTTGTACTGGGTATTCTGTTTCAGATAGATATGACATTTATTTGTAAATTCATACTAGTTATCATTTTAAAGGTAAGTTCTAAAGTTTTTGACAAAATATTTTGGATAAAACTCTGTGGGGCATTCATTGGTGCCCATATTCCTTTAACTAAATTCTGAAAAGTTTCTAAGACATTGATATGAAAGTGAGATTTTATCTCAAAAATTTGTCTTAGCAATATTATCAACTTTCCATTTAACAGCATGTGATTTTTACCTGACATGCTTGTCCAGTTTTTTAATCATGAAGATATGCCAACTTTTATGGATTTTTTTTTTTCTTCTTCTTTTAACAACATTAACTCCATAGTATAGTTAAACTTGAAAATTATCCCCTCCCCCCAAAAAAAAATAAATAATGAAATCTACTTGCACGTAATGATGCCTTTTTCTGTTTTCTGTGTCCTGATTTATGCCCTAAGGTCTACATGGTTTTTTTATGGTGGATGTTGAGTATGTTTATAGAAGAAATGCCACATATTTAAAAGACTAGATATCTGTTAGGTTTTCTTCTAGGTTAAAAAACTATATTTTTTAATTATTTGCTTAAAAGTTATAGTACATAATATGTAAAATTTCATTGAAAAAAATCTTTTAATAACAACCTTTATTTCAAAATAATCTCTTATTGCTTTGTTTATTTCATGAGTATTTAATAAAGAATTCTAAATGTACACATTATTAAGTGCCAAACTGTAGTTCAAATTCATTGTAATGATTTTCTCCAATTTTTATTTATGTCATAAAAATTAAAATACAGATATGAGTAGTTCATATGTTTTATTATTGACTATCATTAGCACTCCATTGCTTAAGTCATAATATACCTACCAACTATATCCTTTCTTTCCTGTTTTTTTAGGATACTTCTTCAGTCAAGTCCCTTATCTCCACATTTTAAAAATACTTCTAAAATCTCTTATAATAATCACAATTGTTTCAAAAGAGGTATCCTCTATTTAGTATATTTCTGATAGAATAATAAAGAATACTATGGCATAAAAATCAGCTTCCTTATTAAAGTATAAATGAGTCTAGATTAAGTCTTTTGTCTTAATCCAGGTTCTCTATTAAAAAATTTGTCTTACTTAGAATTGCTCTATGTCTGTGGTAGCTTAATAAAAGGCAAAGTATTTTGCTATGAAGGAAGTAAAACTTTAAAAAAATATTAAATAAATCAAGAAATTTGAAAATAGCTTATGTTTCATTAAAAGATTACTAAATGGTAGAGGAATTTGGCTTGTTAAGTTTTACCAGTAGTTTAATTCTCTACTTTCATTGATTTCATTTTGACTAGTAGATTGAAAATCCAACATGGTAGTTGAAAAAGTTTTTTTTTTTTTTATAAAGTTAATTTTTTATCAATATTTAAGCCCATCTATTTTAAACTCTTATATAAAAGGAAAGAAGAGAAGTTATTAATTACCAAGTTGTGGCCCTGTATTATAATTGATATCTACAGTTATGTATTACAGTAAGTCAGCAAAGGCCAAAAATGATCATTGTTTGTAACCCTGAGAATTTAGTGAAAGCTGTTAAATTTATGACTTCCGTTTAATTTATTCTTGGATCACCACGATTATGACTGAAAAAAGTCAAAAATTCATATGATTGGTTTCCTGGTAGATACCATCAAAAGTGTTTTCAGTCATTTATTTATTTATTAATTTTTTTTTTTTTTTTTTTTTTAAGTCTTAAGAAAATTTTAAATTTTTTCCCTCAAGTCTGTGTTTTTTGTCCCTTTAAATGTTACTTTAGAGGTGGAATTCAACGTATCAGTTTTAACAAACCAATAATTTTGACACCCCCCCCCTCCCCCCCCCCCAAAAAAAAAAATAAAATAAATAAATATAAATAAATAATAACAATAATAACAATAATAATAATAAATAAATTTTAAAAAAAGATATTAGGAAATAACTGTTAAAATCTTTACAAAATATTACTCAGCATAGAAATTCTGATACATTTTCATACTTATGAACTTTTTGATAATTGAGTAACGTTAAAAATTTGGAAGCAGTTTAATTTTTCAACCCTCTTTTATTATTATTATTCTATCCTTTAATATTGGTATAATATAAGACATGTAGATCAGTTATTTATAGTAAGTAAAAATTATTCTTTTCTTTTGGGCTAAGTTTGTTGAGTTACATGTATGTATAATGTATGAAATATGATTAAGAAATTGAAAAGTAATTTTAATCTATGGAATTATTTCAACAGAACATTTTTTTATCATTTCAATTCTTTGTTAAAAGACTTCCCATAACTGGTTATTTATTACTTGTATCCTTTAGAAGTTGGCATCTCTGCATTATGTTACATTTTATTTTGTAAAATTTTTGTTACTTTCAGTGCTGTGTATTGCCACTGACCGTCCATGTTTTTAAAGTTGCTGTCTCATAGGTTTATTATAAATTTTAATAAGACATGTTTATAACAGTGTAAACTATTTATTTTTATTTTTGATTTAACAATAAAAAGTGGAATTTCTCTTTCTTTTATGGAACAGAACTTATTTCCTGTGATTACTGTTTTATTATAACTATTTTAACAAGTAAACATGCTTAGAAAATGATGGCTAATTAATAAATTTAATAACTAGAAAATATTGCTTTCAAATTATTCTTTAAAATTAATTTCATCTCTCAATTATTTTTTGTTTTTTGTCCTGACTAAAATAAAAAGTTTTTTTTTATCTAAAAATGTTTTTAAACTTTAATATCTATATGAATTTTTATCTGGTAATTATAACTTTAGTTGAATTTTAAATATATTATTAAATTTTTATGATGTCTTTCCTTCTGTGTCAAACTCTATCCACATCTTTTGTACTTCTGCCTATTATTTTATCACTAGTGATTGCAAAGTATACTACTCTAGTATTGTGCAATATTTAAATCTAAACAATTCATGGTAAAATTGTACAAATTATGTTTACTCATTAAAATGTGAAACGTCAGATTAGTAATCTTTACGGTTATATTTATGTATAACTTCATTGAATGTTTCATCATGACATCAAATGTAATGTGTGTTCATGATAGCAACTGTGAATATGTTTGTTTCAAATAATTTTCAAAAGAATTGCAGAAATTCTTAAAAAGATTATGATATATTGATATCATGATCAAAATTAAAATTATCTCTTCTCTGTTTTGCTATGACATGGTTTCCTTGTTAGAGTAAAGTTAGTTAAGTATATTATAAAATCATTCTCAATAGTAATTTGTGTGTGCTTTTGCGGGTTCTTCTGTTAAATGTTTGTTTCATGTTCTGTATACTCATGCAACTGTCACACACCATATTCGACTGTCTAGGGATAGTTCACCGTAACATCAAGCTAGTTCCATTTTTTGCAATTTTTTTTCCAGTTATAGAAATTTCCATAATTTGTACCATATCATGTGAGAGAATATGGATGTTGCAGTTTATTGTCATTGGGATTTTGAATCTTTTCTCTGCATGGATGCTCCACTATTCAGTTTTAAAGAATGTATATAAGATCAATTGTATGCATTCAAATATTTGCAATGGCATTTTGTTTGATTGCAAGGTATATAAAAAAAATAAAATGTTCCATTTCATTATAGGGCTCAGAGGGAGATGAATGTAATTAAAAATCACCGTCACATTTTTCAACTGTCTGAGCCCAATATGGCTGATGTGTAGGGGTATGTAAATTTCGCATAAAAAATATCAAAATTTTGCAAAATTTTTTACAATATATAAAATTTTGCATTTATTCGCAAATATATATATATATATATATATATATATATATATATATATCAATTCAAAAATTTTGCATTTATTTAAAAATGCACAATTTTCTTACTTGGTTAGGTATCAAAATTCTTAGTTAAAAGCTAATGTTGTAGTAGTCTCCACATTCTTTTCCTTAAGTCTTTAGCAATAAGTAATAAGCAAATTTCGAGAGTGATATCTCTCAGTTAAAGACCGTAGATAGTCTTAGATAAGCAAATATGTTAATAAATTATTACTTTTATTACCTAATTTTGCTTAAAAGCCGTTTATCACCAAGTTTTCGCCGGAAAGTAGTAAAAAAATCATTTTCGCATTTATTCGCTGATATTGGCAAATTTCGCTTCTATTTCATAAATACGAAAATTACATATCCCTACTGATGTGCTCATTATCCATTCTCTCTATGCATATTTTCACACTTTCACTATTTAATTGAAGGAAATCACTGTCACTTAAAAGGTACATTTATTAAAAAAAAACAATCAAAACACAAACCCTGTTTTAATCAGTGGTTTTTTTTTTAATAAAAAGGAAAAAAAGTTTAACATTCTTCTTTCGGGCAGGCTGCTGTCTCAGTCATCTATAATCCATGTTATGCTGTAGAGTTCTAATGAGAACCAAAACAATTCACACATTTGTTATATGAACATATCATGGATGCTATATGTAGCATTTATACTTTTACTATTGGATAAAAATATAAAAAACTGCCATTTTAAGTATCCAAATTTATTGGTTTTGATAGGTATGCTGAAATTATACTATTGTAATAATGAATTTATTTATCTCTCATATTATACTGAATATGTCTTATAAGGCAAGTGCTGAAATGAATGCAGAGCAAAAGTGTAGTACTATCTAACAGCCATTTAATGAAAAAAATAGGGATAAAAGGTAACAATGTTTAATTTATTTGAAGCATATTCAAGTGTTACTTCTATATCATAGCAGATTACTAGTTTTTGCAATTCCCATATTAAATATTTATGATTTATTTTTAACTGAAGTATCAATAATTTAACAGTCTATAAAAACAATTGTATGTGTAAATTTTCAGTTGAAATTTATCTATTGTACTAGGTGTAATAGTATCAATGGATTATACAGGTCTAGTTTCTACTTATAATCTGTGTCAGTATTTAAAAGTATAAGTGTTTCAAACTAAAACTTGCATTTATAGCGTATTCATAATTAGAATTAGTTTTGCCTCTTCTGGCTAATGAGCTTAACGAACATTCAAAACTTAATCTGAAATACACCATATTTCAGAGATTCTGGCATTAGTATATGACTGGTGTGCAAACTGCTTAGGCTTTTTCTTGTGAATTTTTAACTCTCAAGCACATAGTTACGAAGGACAGGGCTTGTGTCTATTCCCTTGTCATATTTCCATACGTGTGATGACATGTGGCTCCTCAAGATTTATGTCTGATGTTTCTTAAAAGAATCAATCATTAAATACATCAGATTTAGTTCATTATGTGGAATACAGTTTAAAACTTCAGCGGGCATGCCAATTTTTGGAACACCAGCAGGCACATGTGGCACAAAGTGCAACATCTCTTTCAACCTTGATTATTCCTTTTGTAATAAACTTTTTTTTAAATTGAAAATAATAATTCTGCTTTTCATGACAAGATATAAAATATTAATAATATTGAGATATAATTAAAGGCCAAAGAATGCAGATACAATCGCCTTATTTCAAAACTGTCCAGTTTATTGAATCGAAGGACCATTTGCAAATTGATTCTTATTATGTCCAAAAACCCAAAAAACAATGAGATTGTCTATCTTCATGATATACGGAATACCGTGTAATAGCTGCACATTTGATCGACTGTATCAACTCCTGCTTTTTTTGTATTGTATTCCAGTATAATCACTGGTTTACCACGATTAAATCATAACTAACAATGAATAGAAAGGAATACAAGGATCAGAAAATGAGACCTGCATTAGAAAAGGTGTAGAAACTGCTTAGGACATTTAAACCTTACATGTAAAAATAAGCCATTCAAAATTACGAAATGTTGCACTTTGTACATGGGTGCGCCCACTGAAAGATTAAGGAATACTGATAAATATATGAAATGTAATCTTATGAGGTACAACTTATATATGTATTCATATGTTATTCATAAAATTTAATATCTTGAGATATGGCTGATCTACATTATAATGTTTGTTGTGTATTGTTAGTGAGTATTACTAAATCAAACCATGTCATATTATTCCTGTGAGCCCATATCATCAGTCGTAAGGATTTCAATAATTTTGTGATTATTGAGTTTAGTTTAATTAACATTATATGCTTTATTCACAAAGATTTTAATATATCATCCTTTTTCTTTCCCATAAAAAATTACAAAATTTAGAGGCATCATTTTAAGAATATTTAACAAAATGTCTTTTAACTTTCATCTTTTTCCTTTGGTTATAATGTATGGTTTTTCTTGCTTTCTTTTCATATATTTTACATATGAAATCATTATCAGTTGAAACAAACATAATAAAAACTTCAGTGTAATTTATTTAGAAAACTGTATTTATCCCTTGCATGTGTATGATACATTGTTTAATGGAGTGAACATGTTAGTGTCTGTATATTAATATCAAAGAAAATGCAATTTTCATTGGTGTTTAGTAAATTTAGAATTACTGATCTGTGAGTGTGTTAATGCACACAAGCCTATCTGTCTTTAATAGCTGTGATTGGGATGTAAAAACAATATATTTCATAAGAAATTGATTTATTATCAGGACTTACAATTGTCACAAAAAATGCTAATACATCTATGTTAATAATTTTCTGCTATGTTAATGCTTTTTGCTAAATATTTGATAATCTCTTGCTAATTGTTTGTGTTAGTTTCAGCTAATTTATTTATTTTTTTTTTTTTTTTGATAATGTAAAACAGTGGTGGCTGTATGTTAGGTTACTTCAATTTTGAATTGTGGGATGAGTTTAACTGCCTCAGAATCGTTATGCTCTCTTTCCCATCTAATATAGCATTTCATGAAAAAGAGATAGAAACACTTACGTGATTCTATGGTTTACTGCTTTGTCATGCAGGTTAGCATGTTAGAATTGAAAGGGGGAAAATAATTCCTACTAAGAAACCTTTAGTTTATGTATACAAAAGAAAAAGGTATAAAAAAATTTCTTTAATACCAATTTAGATATTATTTATACATTTTGTGAATTATATTTGCATCAGCTTTAACTTTACAACTTTAAGAGGCAGACCTTAGATAAAGATATGATGTTAGCTAAGAGATGGGGGTGGCAATAGCCATTTAAAAAGATGAATCTTTTTTTTTAATAACCGAGCTCAAAGTTTAGGATCTGAGCTATTATAATTTGTTCTTGGATTTTTTGTTCCAAACACCTACAGGTCAAGGAAAACCTGGAAAAGTAAAGTAATTTCAAAAATCCTAGAAAAATGTCAGGGAAATTTAGAAGTTCAGAATGTCAGAGAAACTTTTATTTATAAAGTCAGGGAAATATCAAAATGCTCAAAACCCCAACTGACTGTTTACTTTATTAGTTCAAGATTACTGAAATTCATATTTTATTATTAGCCAGGATATAATCTAATTAATATGCACTTGTTTCAACCTTTCCTTCTTCTCTAGTGTGACCTTTTTACTGTGGATTGTTACCAATAAGGAAAAAAAAAAGTTTTGTAAAGGTGTTGATAATATATATTTAGAAATTTGTCCTGGCCCAACATTTATCTTAAAACATTAAAGTAATTATGTAGAAATGACATATTTCTATCCTCTTCAGAAATTTGATAGATAATTTTCTAACATTTAAATTATCCCCCTCTAAAATCCTTATATTCTGAAAAACCAAGGAGAAAAGAAATTTTTACACCCAAATAACTTTGTTAATCAAATTGCATGATGTCAAAGCCTTCAAATGAAATTAAGTTTTTCTAGGGTAGGGGGAATTTAAGTTTTTCTGGGGTAGTGCTCTGCACTTGAAATAAAAATTTCTTCTAGTTTAAATAGTTTTATACATGGATATTTTAATACATAAAATCTCAATAGTGTGTGCCCAATTTTGTAAATTTATATGATTGGAAGTTTACAAATTTTAACTTTCTTATGGGGAAAGTGTAAGAAACAGAAAAATTAAAAATTGCATACTTTACAACCACAATGCATTCAAATTAAACATATATTTTTATTCAGTTTTATGCTATCATGCCCACAGGCAAAAAGACTTTTATAATGCCTGAATTTCTTTCTTATTTTTAAAAATACTAGTACAATTATAATTCGCGTGAAAGTATGTGTATTATGCAAATGACAATTTAAGAAATCAGCTCAATTGTACTGAATTCTCTGCTAAATATAGAAATAATTTTTTCATGAAGGAAAAAAAAAATAGTTCATAAACGTATAAACAAAATGTTATAAGTTTTAAGGATCAAATGGCTTTTAAATAATAACATAAAGAAAGAAAACTGATTTGTGAAATTTACACTATGTAATTTTGTAGTGTTAAAAAAATTGACTTTGAGAGACTAGACTTTTATTGAATAATTTTAGCTATATATTTATTTAACAGCAAAGTTTTGTACATTCATAAATACAAGGGAAAAGAGTAAGAGAGAATTTTTTTGTGAACATAATTGTTTGTAAATCATAATACTCTTCAGGTTTTTTTTTTCTTAGATTTATTTTAAAACTTTTTGGAGATTAGAAAAATTATAATTGGTTTTTAAAGCTTAGGCAGTTTTCTTCTAATAGGCTTAAGCTTTAAAGTGTGTTAGAGTGCTTATGCATAGATGTCAACAAAGATATTTAAAGCTTCAGTTCCTAGAAAGAAAATTGTTACTATTATTTAATAATCTAGAAATGTGTCTTTCTTTTATCATGAAGGACTATAGATTTTTTGGAAATTTTTCTAAAAAAGTCAGTAAAAACATAAACCTGTTGTATGTGTGTATGATACTAAAATATGAGTTACAATTGTAGAATATCTTAGAAAATCCTAAATTAGTTCTTATATCCCTTACTATCTCAACCTCCTGCATAACCATATATATTTTTAGGCTAACATTTAATTTAAAAGGATTCTAAGTTTTGGTATCCATTTTAAAATTATACGTGACAGACCTTCTTCTTCTTTTTCTTTTTCTTTTTTTCTTTTTTTGTTTTTTTTTGTTTTGTTTGTTTGTTTGTTGTACTGTAATATTTCATGTTTGAAAATGTTATATGAATGCTGAATTTTCCTCATTACTTAGAAAAGTAGATAGTTTCTTATTACTTAGGACCTTTTAAAAAATGTCCAATGTCTTACTCCTTTTTGCTTTCTATGGGTACCAAACCATTAATATATGATAAAAACAATCTGTGGCCTAAGTAAACAAGAGCTGTATTTCTCTTTCTTTTCTTAGCCAGCAGTTTAAAAACTTTATTGGTAAATAAAATAAAGTTTATTGGTGAATAATTATTTATATTAAAAGAGAGAAAATCATAAAAAATGACAAAGTATTTCATTATTTTGTTTGATTATTTTTTTTTAATAATGTTGTACAATTTTTAGATCATATGCTTGTATATCAGTTTGATTTTGCTTTTTAAAATGTGTTTCCTGATTATGCTTAAAGTTTAAATTTCTGCTTATGTTATAAATAGTCATTTTTTTATTGTGTCTAAAATATCCTTTGTTTGTGTGTTTGTTAGTAAACTATTGCTTAATTTTTTGATATTTTTTATTTTTAAGAATATGATTACCATAGAAATTCTCATAAGATTTAGTCAAGATTTAGTGGGCAACTTGTTACAACCTTTAAAAGAAAAAAAATTTGCCCTTGGTTTGTTATACTTATCTTTTTTAAGGAAAAAAAGTTCAAATCATCAGTTGTAATGTGTTGTGTATATTAGAATAGACTGCTACATATTTTTATCTATATGACATGAGTTTTTAGAGCAACTTCTGCGTTTTTTAGCTTAGTATATTTTTTTCAGTTGAATAGTTTAAGAATAATAAATTTTAAATTGAGTTTAAAAATGTTAAATTGTTCTATCAGCAAGTGCTGGATACATTGTTTCTCTGGAGCTACGAGGAATTACACATATTTTTTTTTATTTACATTTAGTTTTTGAATAATATATGTATTTATCTTGTTCTCCTTTTTTTAACATTTAAAGTTAACATTTCAAAAGGAAAAGACTATCTGTAAGTGGTACTCACAATGAATATATTTATTTGTCCAAAAGTATATTTAACATAAATTATTTTTTTCTAATATGCATAGGTACTATGAATACATAATGGGCGTTTTTTTTTTAATTTAATATTTTAAATTGTACATATTAAGAGTCACTCTAACTTATAGCATGTATGGAATTAAAAATATCAGTGATTCTAGAACAAAATTCTTATAAAATTTTTTTCTGAAAAGTTTCTTTAGTATAATTGTTCATAGTGTAATTATATGCAAAAGCTTATTAATCGTGTCCTGTTACAATTAACTTGAAAGAAATTTACTGTGTTTTTGGATTAAATTTATACATGTTAATTAGTATTATTTAAGCTAAAGAACTATATGAATAGACATCTAATTTGTAAAAAGAGTATTTCTATCTAATATCAGTTGTTATAATACCTTTGTATTGTTAATATGAGCATAGATTATCTTCTCTGATTTATATAAGCTATATTGCCATGCCAGTTCAAGGTAACAATAATAAAAATCAATAACAATTCACAATCTTTAAATTCAACAGTTACTTTTTGGTTGATATTTTAGATTAATATTTTGTATAGAAGTTTTAAAAAATAATGTACTGTTAGCAGTCAAACTTCACTGATACATTAATTTAGTGAAATTAAACTTAGTTTTAATTTTCTTTTTAAAAGTTAACTGTATTCTTTTATTGATACCCATAGAAAATGAATATATTAATTTAATTTTGTCAAATGCATATCACAAAGCATATGAAATGGGTGATGTATCATGTTTTATTGAAAGATGTATTAATATTCATATGATCTATATGTTGCAGGAATTTAGTGACCCAGATACTACTTACAGTTATCTATATTTTTAACCTTTAGTGCTAAAATGCATATCTTTCTTCAAAATTATATAGTAATTGTAATAAAAAAATACTCTGCTTCATATATTTTTATAGCTTAAAAATTGATTAATAGAGTAAATTTTTGATTTTAACATGCAAATGTAGAAATATTTTATCTACTAACTATCATTGCATATATGTTATTTTTTAAAGATGAGGTGAAACTGTCCTCTCATGTTTGAAAAAAATTCTAATAAAAATTTTATTAGCATAATATGTGCTTGATAATATTTCTGTTTTGATTATTTTTGACAGCATTCTCAGGTATGTTAGTAATTGTTTATTAGGTGATTGAATGTCTTGTCTTCAATTCATCAATGCTTATGATGCATTGAAGAGTAATTAAGTTATTACCATGAAGAAATTAAATTTTAGTATTCAGTTCATATAATATTATACTTACATGTCATACAGTAGTTATGATTTTACCAAATATTTAGTTACTGCATTCTGTTATCTGTATAAAATGTAGTTTTTTTTTTAGTAGCTTTTTATTAAATTTATTAACTGGTCATTTATGACACATTCTTATATGAAATGTTATCATCAAAGAGTGCTTAGATTTTTTTTAATAAGGTTGTATTATTTAAGTAATTTTATTACACTTCCATTCTACCCTGTTTTGAATAGTGTTTCTGTAGATGGCTGTTATATCGTCAACCAAATTAGGAAATTGTTAAATATAATTTAAAGCTTTTTTAAAAAATAATCTGTAGTCAGTATTTTTACATGACTGCAGACTGCTTAAACTTTATTTTATAATGAAATTTCATTGTATTGCAGTATTTTGCTTTTGTAGGAATAAAAATTTCTTACATTACTCCATACTGCAAACATTTTTAATGTATACAGGGAAACTCTCTAGCCCACCCCCCCTCTAAATGGACATATTTTCTTCAGAACCAATTAAGACTCCATAGAGCCAATGTTATTGGAAGAAAACTCTTTTCGACGGTCACTTTTTCTTAACCATACTGGCCACCATAGAGGAAGTTTCACTGAATATATATTATCCTATTCTTTATTCATACAATCGTTGTTACAGTATGTATTTAAGTACATTTGTGACTTCATGATAATTTTAACTCTTTCAAGCTCAGTAATTCATTACCTTTTTACATTGTCACTAAAACATGGCGGTATATTATTCATATAATTTATTTAAAAGTTGGCCATAAGTTCTGTACAAAAAACTTTGTTTTCTTCTAAATATACTCGTGCTGAAAGAGTTAAACACTTAGGTTTTTGAAAAGAAAAGATACAACCTTTTTGCTCTAGGACTAAACAGGAAACCAATGTAATAAAGCACAAATAGCAATAAGATACAATTAATTTTGCATACGGCCATTCGAAGCTACAAAGGAGCTTCGAATGGCCGTATGTAAAATAATTGCATCTTATTGCTATTTGTGCTTTATTTACATTGGTTTTCCTATTTACTTAGGTTTTTCTTGAGTATAATGATAGAATTTTCCTTTAATCCATAATTATTTACATGATGTGTAACTTAAATAATTTCATAGAGATCACTATAGAAAATTTTCAGTTTTTAAAATTTAAAAGATTTTGTTTATATTTTTTAAAAGTGGTAATTTATAGAATATGCCAAATATCAAGCTTTTGCTATATTTTTATCTGTTTGTAAGTGAGTTCAATATTGATAAGTCCTGAAGCAGTGATAATCTTTTAAGTGCCAAACTATTATTTTATTGTTCTAAATTTTATATTAATTTAACTACATCCTGAAACACTTATATTAGTTGCTTGCTTGCATCTTGTTGTGAATCACCAACTCTCCTTACCCCCCCCCCCCCCCTCTTTTTTTTTAATGAAAGTTAATTGTTAAAAGTATAAATGTATATATGTTACTATTTCCTGCAGTATATGTTTATAAATTTTTTAGTTAGTTTTCTAAGTAAAATAATGTATTACTATTGTGTTGCTGTAACTATGTTATGTACTATATAAACAAAGCAATTTTCATAAAAGATAGCAAAAAAAAAAAAAAAAAAAAAAAAGGCTTTATAAAAAGATGTTTAAAAGTTCTTTAAATTTTAAAGAAAATAGGCTTATAAATTAAAAGTTTTGAGACTGCAGATTTATACTGGGGAAATCTAGAGTCAATGGATGACTTAATATTTTCTATAATAAGAGTTTATTTTTCTTTCTAATTTTGTATGCCTACAAAATTCTGATTGTAAAATGTTACTTAATTTTCAGGTATTTTATACTCCTTCATATCACTGTCTTTCCTTCTGATTCTATTATTAAGTATAAAATATGATGCAGATTTTGAACATATTCTAACTACATAATTATTATAATATTTTATTTTCATTTCAAGGCATAATCATCCGCAAGTCAAAAGCAATAATAAAATTTTATGTCAAGTTATGATTCAGAAAAGGGTAAAAGGTTTACAGAAAGGATATGTTTAACACTTTTTAAGCAAGAGTGTTAAGACAATCTTTATATTGCTTATATTTAGTGCTTGTCATTGAATTATTCATGGCTTGTTTTTTTGTTTGTTTATATTTTACTTTCCAACTATCATCTTTGTAATAAACTAGGGGCTTCATTTTATTTATTTTGCTTATTGGTAAATAACTAATTTTTTTACTGTTCAGCCTTTTTTAATATTTCAGTGCATGTCACTCTTACTTAAATAAAAATACACAGCCCTTTAAATGCAGATAACTTGCTACAGTTAAAAAAGGTAAAAAACACTTTATATAATCATTTAATTTTCTTAATATACTTAGATAGGATTTCTGTATTATTTACATTTTAATAGTGGATATAAATGGGATTTAGTGATAAAAGTTTGTTTTATTGTTACTTCCATGGATTATTTATTGCTCAATCTGCTTCTTTCCAAACTTAATACACCTTAATAAGAAATATTATTTCTTATATCTTAAAGATTTGTTCTGGGTTTATTTACTGTTATATCATTTAAAAGTAATTATGTGTTCATCAAATTAGGATCTGTAACATTGAATGCACATCAAATAATCTTTTTTTAATTACATAACAAATATTAATGAGCATTAAAAGGGAAGAATTGATTTAAAAGCATATCAAATTAGAAATTAATTAAAATGTACACTGGATAATTGTTTTGAAACAGCTAAAGATAGCCAAATATATGCCAAACTTTAAAACATCCACTAAAACATGCAGAATTATGCATCTGTAAATTTTCCAATTTCTATAAAAAGTATTCTCTTTTGACTATTGCTTTATGTCTTTTGACAATGCTGAAACTATTGCATTGTCAAAAGACATAAAGCAATAGTTTCAGCTTCTTATTTTAAAAAATAAATTTGCCAATGTTTAACTACCTGTTGAAATGTGTAGAAATTTCTTCAAAAGTGTTTCATGATTTAGTTTAACTATATTGAATATTTTTTTAGTATTGGAGAACATATTGTTTCCATATATATGAAAGTTATGTATCTGTATTTCTGCTATTCTCTTTTTATAGATGACTATTGTAAAACTTTTTTGAAAACAAAATATGGAATACATCAAAAAAAAGTTTTATAGACTGAAATTTATTTTGACAGATTATTTCCCATTTATGACTTAAACTGTCTCTAATGATGATAGAATTGCCATAACTAAAATTATACATACATATCTGTGTCAAGTTTTTTTTTTTCCCTTTATACTAATTTTTCTTCCCTAAGCTAAGTCACTCTTTTGTTTTAACTCTAAGCTAACTCTCTCCCGCTTCATTATACTATTCTTTATATGAGCCATTTATTTTGAAAGCACATAAGTTACTTGTGTTTTAAAAAAATCAAGTTAATAATACCATTGATTATAGTTTAATGGTATCTCTTCATTAAAAAAATATTGCAGTTAATATGGTGAGAACCACTGAGATTTTAAATATCTTTGGTGATTTAAAAACAAAGTGATTTAAAAAAAATGCCATTTTCAAAATAAACGCTCATATTTCATTAATTTTCAATGTCATAAATTATTCTTCTAGGTTAATGTAACCTTCATTGCCTTCTCAGAAAAAAATAATTAATGCAAATCAGTTACTAGCCTATTATCGATTCGTCCGATAACATTTTAACATAAAGAGAAAAAGTTCCAACGTTCACACCATTTGTGAATGGATCTCATTCTATATTGCTATTATATATAAATAGGGGTTTATTAGTTAATGAAGAATTTTATAGTGGGTGCATCTTGGTTTTGGATGCACTAAAAAAATTAAAATGATTTTATACATGCATGTGGTCGAGGTGATAGGTGTCAAGATTGCTTTTGTTGTTTAAATTCGATATCCTTAGAGGAGAGAGATTTTGTTTAATCTTGAATTTGTGTTATTTGTCTCAGGAAAAATTTGTGTGGATTATTATAAATAACTTTTCCTAATTACCTATTTTTTATTTGTCAAACTATAAACTTTCTTGGGTTAAATAATTATCACTCACAAATTAATTATCATTGCAATCTACATTTTAAGTATACAATTATTTTCTCTAACATACCCATAGTAAATTGAAAGGATATTTCTAAAGAAAAGAGATGTTAAGACTTAATTTTTTTTTTATAATTGTGTACATACTGAAAGAGAATAGATTATCAGATCCCTTGGATATTATTCTCTTTAAACGTGTAAAAGTTTAAAAGATGAATGTTTATTAAAGAATTGCTCATAAAGTTTTCTCTTAAAATTTAAGAAAGAATATATTTAAAAAGCATTTTTGTATGCATATAAATAATGAATTCTAAATAACTATTATCAAGTTAATATTTTATGTTTTTATTAATGTGCTATGTTTAGTTTCTGAACAACACATCCTTTTATTGAAATTATATTTGCCGTAATAAGTGTTTTTAGCAGAAAATTGGGAATTTCAGGAATTTTGACTGAACCTTCTTGTCAGATTTCTCTCAAAGTAATTTTTGTTTAGCGTATAACTACATAAATTCAATATTAAAGAACTGTAAATATTAATGATGAGCCAGAGAATATAAAGATTGAAAATTAGTAAATAGATTTTTAATAAAGAGATATGCGTGATATATCTTCAAAGAGAATTACTTTTATTATGAGGTACAAGTAGTAAACTTGTACTGAATTTAAACAAATGAAGTACTATTCTAAACCAACTTTCTCTTTTGTAAAAATTTTGCATGAGTATCTGTGAAGTTTGTTTATAGTATATTCTAGAAAGATAATTCCAGTTAAGTTAATTTTTACAACGAAGTACAGCTCAAATTTTGATGTTCCTTCAGCATCAAATAATATCAAGTAAATTATTTAAATACAATTTTTTTATCATTGGAAAAAAATATATTTATGAAGAAATATTTTCTCCTTTATAAACATTAAGTGTTAAATATAATTTACAGTGGGGTTATAATGCTAACTTGGCAAGTATGACAAATTTTGATTCATTTATCCTTTAGTAATTGGAGGATGAGGGAAAAAAACCTCAGTGTTTATAATTTTTCTCTTTCATTTTGGTGGTAAAAAATTCGTGTATCTGTTTTCTTCAATCATGCTTTCTGTTTGTACTATTATTTTTTTATAAAGAGAGACTGTTGATATAATTTACTTGTTTAATTCTCTGTAGTATTAACATATTATTTCCAAATAATACTGCTTAGTTAAGTTGTAGTTCATTCTTTTGTTTTCTTTTTAAGTGATATATTTGAATTCCATTGTAAGTGATCCAAATGATTGGTAAGGCATTGAACAACAAATTTTTATAATGGGACCATATTGAAATAAATGATAATTATAAGCAAAATTTACTGGCACTTTATGTTTATAAAATATCTTTACAATTTTAATAACTTCTTCAGATATTGCCACATTTTATAGAGGATATTTTTTATGTTCCATGTGTGTGAAGTATATATGATCTAATGGAGTAAAGTATTTATTTAAAGAATGTTTTATGTAACGTTGTTTATTTGTGATCTATTTTTTATTAGTGCTTATTGTCTTGTAGGTTATATACATAGCATTTGTAAGTTGAAAAGTGTTAGACTTGCAATTTTATTTCATTAGAATGTGATTATATTGTGATGCTTGTTTTATGATGTTACATTAGACTGTACTGTTATGTGTCTGCTGTTAGTAATTAAATATAGATATATATATATATATACAGATATATATATGAAACTATATTGCATTCTCATTTAATAATAGATTGCTGGAAAAAATGTTTTTATGCAGTTTTTTGTAATTTGTGATATATATGTATGAAAATATTTTCAACTTAATGTGATTCCCAAGAAGTATCTCTTATTGGTGTTGCGCAGCACTATTGTATCCCATGAACGTATGGATAAGAGAAATATTTTCAGATTCTTGCATGTATAAAAAGCTAAGTGATGTTTGTTCTTGAGCCATCAAGCAAGTTTATTATTCAAATTGCGTGCCCCCATTCAGGACCTGATCAAAGATACTGAGGCAATTTGTGGTCTGTACTCTGCTGTTGTTTTGTAAAACAGTGATGTTTGTAAATAAATCTATTTCGTTACTTGTTCACGTCTTTTATGACTTTGAGTAAATTGTATTTGAACATAATTTTTTCACGAAGTCTTCAGTTCTATAATGTTTTGGATATCTAATTCTTTGCATTCTATGAAGATATACTTACATTAGGTTAATGTTTTATTTATTATTATTTAATTGTCACGGAGTGTGACAATATAAGAGTCCGCGCTGGTCTGGCGTGGGGTGTGTTTATGAATCAGCAAGACTTAAGTTAAAAAAATTAAGTTTATTCAGAGCTTCAATAACATTTAAAAATATTAAAAGCAATAACAATAAAACATTTGTATAATCAAAATAATCTCACACAGAGACTTCTAACACACGAATCTCACTAGCTCGTGAGTTCAACTGTGTGTGCTGCTAGCGGCCCCTTTGTTCTAACTCGAGCAGTATTTATACAAGCAAGTAACATAACGTTGACATATATTTGCATAAAATGTACTGGAAAGGAAAAATAACAAACCATGGGGAAAATAAATGAAAAACCCCATTTCTCAGATGTATGACGTCAAAGTTGCCGTGACGCCATTAGTTGTCTATACTAATAAAGAGACAAGTGGAAGTCGAGAGATCACGTGACCGTAACTCATCCGGGCGGGCACCGATCCTCGAAAAAAAAAAATGGCCGACAAATAGACAGGAAACGGTGTAATTTTTTTTCTTATGAAAGTACATAAATGTTACATATTTGGAAAGAGCTTCGAAAACTGATAATTTTTTCTGCGTACACTTATTCTGTTAATTCAATAGTTTAGAGATATTTTCATTCTAAAATCACTCACCGCTGAGAAACCAATCATCTGGTGCAGTGGTGCTGCCATCTGTCGGCAGCGACGGGAATGAAAATTGAAAGGAATTATTCACTGAATTTAATACATTTGTAGGCTTTTTTTTTCCTTTTGTGGGGTCCGAAGTACATAAATATGTTACACGGATGGCTTGAGCGTAGCTAGGCGAAGCCCGGCTAGTTTGGTAATAAGTGCTACGTCAGTCTAAAACGATAGCATGAATGTCGGAAAGTAATACAAGTAAACGATTTAATAACTGAAGTTTAGATAGCCCTATTAGGGTTCATTTGCCTAACAATAATAATATAATTCGCCTGGGCCCTCTCCCAACCAATCCTTTTAGAGGCAAAAATGGGTTTTATTTTCTGAATAAAATAACTATTTGGGATAAAAAAAAACTTCAATAGAAATTGACAAATAAACTTAATAACAAATTAAATGTAAAAGAAACTTAATAGCAAACATAAAAGCCTATGAAAACTTAAAAATGAACGAGATTTTTCAGCTTGCTTACTAGTTGTGCTTCCATCCACGTCACAGAAAATACAGGGTGATTCCAAATTCATGGTACAAACTTCAAGGGTTGGTACAGCACACTGTAACATTAATTTATTATATAGGAACGTATGAGAGCAAGTGACACGTTGAGGCACAAACACAGGAAAGAAACATGAAAAATGGAGTGATTGGTTGGTTCCTTTGCCGGCACAGAGCAGGTGGTGGCTTGCCGCCCATCATTATGCATCTGCGGGAACACGCCATTCACAATTCTGCTGTCGTCTGTGATGGGAGACTACGTAAGCCAAAAATGCAGATATGCATCTTATGAATGGCCGCGCAAATGGCACAGCTGCGCTACAAATGTATCAGGGACCTTTTCCTCATAGACGAATGTCGGACCACAGGATTTTTGAGCGGTTACAACGCCAACTTTGTGAAAGAGGTTATTTCCACGTCACCAGGCACGAAGCGGGTCGACCGAGAGCTGTACGCAGTGTAGGCCTGTAAGAAAGCATTTTGAACCTTGTGGATAGCAGACCCGACTCAAGTACAAGAGCTGTTGCACATCGCGTAGGTGTGAGTCAACACACCGTTTGGAGAGTATTAAACGATGAACGCTTACATCCTTTTCATTTTCAGAGAGTACAAACTTTGAAACCGGACACGATCCTCTTTCGCGTGGAATTCTGCCAATTGGTTTTGCAGCAGAGTGTATTGTAGCCGGACTTCCCAGCTTATGTACTGTTCACAGATGAGGTGATTTTTATACGCGAGGGTGTATTCACTGAGTCCAATTGGCATGTGTGGGCAACCGATAATCCACAAGCTACACGCCCACATCCGTATCATGAACGATTCTCTGTGAATGTTTGGGCGGGTATTGTGAATGACTTCTGAATTTTCCCATATCTACTATCAACGCTTCTCGATGGCAGTTATCCTATTTTTCTAGAAGAGGTTTTACTAGAACTGCATCAGTCTGTTCCGATCATAATTTACAAGCGACTGTGGTGTCAGCATGATGGGGCACAGCCCATTTCATCACTTTACTGTACCTGGGTGCCACTTTTGGGGCCCGATGGATGGGCGTGTTGGACCAGTCCCTTGGCCTTCTCGATTTATCGAGCCCGATTACTTATGGGGACACCTGAAGAGTCTCGTTTATGAGACTCTGTTGAGGATCTCGTCGCTCGAATATCTGTTGCTGCTGCACATGTGCATGAAATACCTGGCATCTTTGAAACTGTATGCCAGTCGCTTCATCAACGCTGCCAAGCATGTATTACTGTTGGTGCACGCAATTTTGAACACTTCTTATAAACATAGCACTTGTCAACGACGCTGTCAATAAACCATTTTTCTTTCCTTTCATGTCTTTCCTGTGTTTGTGCCTCAACGCGTCCCTTGCGCCCATACATTCCTATATAATAAATGATTGTTACAGTGTCCTGTATCAACCCTTAAAGTTTGTACTATGAATTTGGAATCAGCCTGTATATTAGAAGATTTTAAGCAGTTAATTAGAACAAGGAATTTTTCGCTCTCAAAGCGGAAGAAATACAGGATTTTTTAGAATTTGAAAAAAAAATGGGAACTAAAAAATCTTTTGTCCCCAGTTCTAAAAAACTGTTTAAATTCGCGGTCGTTTGAAATGGTGAAACTAATTTTTTTATTTATCACTCCTGACTTCGCGGACCACTTCTTGTGTTCTCTTGGATCAACGGTAGGGACCACTGTTCTTGAGAGTGTATGTTTGTTGAAGAGGGGAGTGCATAATTAAAAGTTAGTGAAGCGTTTGAGCCTACCCTTTTTTATATTCGGAAGTGGTTCATGGAACTCAAATGTAAATGAATCGTTATATAAAGACATAAATTCTTTATACTTATTATAAACTATTTATGTTTTTTTGACAGAGAAAATAAACATAACTAACGTTAATAAGAATGGCATCGCTACGTGAATTAAAAGTCCATCGCTATAATCATGAAGCTGTAAGAAGGAACGCCAACTTCAATGGTTTAATTCCCTAGAAAAATGGACCGATTATGGTCGTTCACCGGCAGATGGTGCGCCATGTCACTTATCCATGGTATTTTTGAATGAGTGCTATGGATACGTGCTTTTGAAAACTGTGTAGGAAATTTTAAAATTTATTCTGTGTGCAGATATGTCTGCATGTTATGCACTCGGTTGTACTAGTGGCTATGCACCAGCCTTAAAATGATATAAAACACCAAGGAAGAGAAATCCTAGTTTATTTATTGCTCCTAATGTAAGATCATTATTATCATTTGGTTAAATTAAAGAAGCGAGTACCCCGTGGCGCAGTTTGGCGAAATTTTCAAAATTCGCGAAAATCACACTAAAAGATGACAGTTATTACAGAAAAGTTCATATGCAGGAAAATGTTGAAATCATTATTAAAAAGGGCTCTTCTAAAGGAGAGAGTACTCCTTTTGACGTGGGCGATAAATGCGGCGAAGTTATAGATATCTTATCCATTTATACGATTGACTGCAGAACATATAACAGGTTTGTATTTGACGGATTTATCTTCACTGCCGTGTGTTTCATTACTGTCAGCCTAAAATTAACAGGAAAGTAATACCTCCAGTTTTAAAAAGTGTAATCTGAGATACTTAAGTGATTTTTTTCCCCGAATGAAGATAAATCAAAGTATTGTGCGATTAAATACTGAATTGACTTTCTATTTAATTAGTCATGATTAGAACTTTTTGTGATTATTGATAGAAAATGTTGCATTTCTTTTTAAAGGCTGTTATGTATGATGTATTATTCATACTTGTCTGTGAATAAAAATATCATTCTTATATTGCCATGTGTGTGTATGTGTTTTGGTTAAACAGTAGTACTTCCCATAATTTTTGTTTCCATAATAGATTTCCTTCACAACTCTTTTCTTTAATTTCATTTCTTTAATTATTCAAAAATTCTGAACTCGATTAATCTGAAACTAATACGCAATGAACAATATTTTTGTATCGTGTATTAGGGCCTGTTCACATAGGAGTCCGTTGCGTTGCGTTAAGGAAAAGATGACGTTGAGACGAAAATAAACCAATCATATGCCTCCAAACGATTAGCAATGAAATTTTTAACGCCTATGATTGGTTTATTTTCGTCTCAACTACATCTTTCCCTTAACGCTACGCAACGGACTCCTATGTGAACAGGCCCTTAGTCTCCGACCAATAATTTTGTACTCTTAGGGCCTGTTCACATAGGAGTCCGGTAGCGGAGCGTTAAAGGGAAGATGACGTTGAAACGAAAATAACCGGACTCCTATGTGACTAAACCGGACTCCTATGTGAACAGGCCCTTATACGAGAGTAAGGGCCTGTTCACATAGGAGTCCGTTGCGGAGCGTAAAAGTATTGAAGTATATTTAACCAATATTGGTTAAATATATTGGTTAAATATGACAAACCTCCAAACGATTAGCAGTGAAATTTCTAACGCCTATGATTGGTTTATTTTCGTCTAAACATTATCTTTCCCTTAACGCTACGCAACGGATTCCTATGTAAACAGGCCCTTACACTGCAATTTTTGAGACAGGAGCAGACGATATGCGCCCAAAAAGATCATTGGTCGGATATTTAAGTTTGAACTCTTTTATGTTCGCAGATAATAATTTGTGGCAACAGTTGCAATTTAGCTATCTATATATATCATTTTTAGCAAACAAACTAACTGTATAAAGATTCCGTCGAATGCTTATATCAATCTTTTTACCAGATTGATTGCTATTTATAGCTTGTACATTTTTATCTGCTGCAATACGTCTCTTCATATTTTCAATATGATTTCTCATAGCTTGAGCTCAGTTCCATATTTGAAGCCATTTTCTGACGCCATTTAGGCGCCAGAAAGGAAGCCAACTTGGAGCCATTTTCTGACAGCAGTGGATTGAATATTTTTAATATAATGAAATCCACATCTTTGCCAACTATCCTACGGATTACGAATGTTGGAGAAAACACGGTACAGCTTTCGCAGACGCACTGCCCTGCCAAGTTTGGCGATTTTGTGTATGGCGTGGTAACCGTGCGATTTGGGCAAAATTTTTTGGTTGCCAAGTTGAGGCGATTAAGGCGCCAAAGTTGTGGCTCCTGTAAATTCGTGACGTTTTTATCATGTGATTATTTCGTGACGGATTTATCACGTGATTTATTTTGACCAATTATGGGTATTTAATCGTTTTTTTTGTTGTTGCTTGGATTAGTTTGAAAGTTTTTTGATTGTGAATTGTTACGAGATTTATGATGGCGGCCATTTTGAGTGTGAAGGATGTTGTTAGTAAATACCAGACGAAGGTTTTGTGTAATGTTAGAGGGCGTTATTCTTGTGATAGATATACGGAAGGGGTGGTAAATTAGTCACTTGTACATGTGTTTATTCATTCTGAACGAATGATATTTTTCGAATTCTTGTAGAATTTGAAGTTTTTAAAGCCCGGTATATTTTGCGTAAAATGTGATTTAAAAATGAAATTAAGGAAAAAGAATAATGTTTCTGATGGGTATGTGTTGGGTGTGCAGAAATAAGATCGATGTGAAGGAGTGTGGTGCGCAGAGAAGCTTACGGTTAGGGTCTTGGTTTTCGTCTAGCAAATTGACAATTATTTATGCAAACATATATATATATATATATATATATATATATATATATATATATATATATATATATATATATATATATATATATATATATATATGGGGTTTTGGGGGGAATAATCACAAACAGTGTTAACATATGTAACATTTATTTAAAGAGGGACATTATTTACAGGGGGAACTAACGTCTAAAAGGAGGAAAAACAAGCAACGCGGCACAGATACGTGCGCGCTCGTCGGGAGCAAAACATCGTCTATCTCTTCTGTTCTTCGCGGCGCCCGCTAGGTGGCGCTCGCCGGGGCTTACAGGGGCGCACTCCATATGAGAGTGGCATGCATGGGGCTGTATGGATGGCATCCCACATCGGCCATCCGACAAAAAGCATCTGCCCCCAGATGCTGGTAGGGGCACAAACAAATACAGGTGACAATTTATTATGGCGAAATGAAAAAAAAGTATAAAAGTTATAAGAAATACACATAGGTTATAATACTAGCAAAATGAGCTGGAAAAGAAAATGAAAGATATAACACTAATTGTAGTAACATCTAAACAGCAAAACAATCCTGGCTAATGAAGATTCCTGAAAAAAAAGAAAAAAAAATATGAAAACATAGTTCAAAAATTAAAGTATGTTTAGTCCAAACGGGCTATGTAAAGTTATGAGTCTACGGTTTCATGAACTCGACGCATGTACTGGTGTGCATGGGTCCGTCGAAATGTCCACACTTTTGAACAGCGTAGGTGTCGTTGGGCTTAAGTTTGATGATCTTGTAGGGTCCGAGGAACTTTGGATGGAGTTTTAAACGAGGTCCGAATTGGATGCGTTTTATGGCGACAAGATCGTGCAACTTGAACTTCGGAGGTAACTTTCGTCGTAGATTGTAGGTTTTACGGTTTTCGTCTTGCACTCTTAAAATCTGTTGTTTGGCGTCTTTGCGGAGGTCATCGCGTGAATTTATAAACTCAGTTTGTATTTCGGCATTCAACAGGTCAGTGATTTGGAGATTGTTGCGGACAGGCATTTTTGTACCGAAAAGCAGTTCAAAAGGAGTCGTCTTAATGTTGCGTTGGAAAGTTGAGTTAATAATTTGCTGGACGTCAGCCACATGAGTATACCTCTTCGTAGGATCTTGAATGGACAATTTGGATAAAACAGAAATGATTATAGAATTGAGACGTTCAACTTGTCCATTTGCACGAGGAAGACCAGTGGTTATAGTCAAATGTTGGATGTTCTCATGGTCGCAAAAGTCTTTAAAGGCATTTGACAAAAATGCAGATCCTCGATCGGAAATAATACGGACGGGGTTTCCAAACACTTGTTGAATTTTTAATTTAGAGAGTACTTCTGCAGCGTCAGTTGATTTAGTCGGGTAAAGCCATACAAATTTGATGAAACTATCGATAACGGCGAATATATATTTGTATTGTTTAGAAGTAGTAGCGAGAGGACCTAAGTGATCGACATGATATGTATGGAGTGGGGTGTCCTCTTTTGGTATAGGGTGTAGGAGTCCTTCTTGTTTACCACACTTGCGGTTCGTCAAGATGCATGGAACACAGTTGGCAATACACCTGGCAATTTTATCTTTTAAATTAGGTATGTAAAACTGTTGTTTGAGTTGCTCCTCAATTTTCTTAGAAGCAAAATGTCCATTCTCGTGTGCGTCTCTGATAATGCCGTCTTGCATTGAGTCTGGAACGACTAGAACTTCGTAACCGTCAACTAACTTGTAGAGAACATTTGCTTTGATAAAATAATAGTTATACTGTTTAGTCTTAAGAATTACTTTAATTGCTTGAATGTTAGGGTCATGTGACTGAGCATTTTGTATTTCGAAAGTCAGTGAATCGGCGGTAATGAGCATCGTCGGATAGCGGCTTAGCGCATCAACATGAGCCATCTTCGCTCCAGTTCGATGTTGAATTGTATAATTGTAATCTTCTAATAATAGTGCCCATCGAGCAATTTTAGCACTGAGATCGCGCTTGCTCATAGTAAGTTTGAAGGCGTTACAGTCTGTTACTATAGTAAATTGTTGACCAAGTAGATACACTCTAAATTTTTTTAATCCGTGAATTACGGCTAAGAGCTCGAGTTCATAACTTGAGTAATTTTTCTCAGCGTCGGATGTAGATTTGCTCGCAAAATATACAGGGTGAAAACAGTTATCATCAGTGGATTTCTGAAGAAGAATGCATCCAAAACCATGGATAGAAGCGTCAGTATGTAATTCAGTTTCGCTTTTCTGATTATAAATATTAAGAACGGGTTTATTAGCCAAACATTGCTTCAATTGATAAAAAGCATTTTTCTCGTTTACACCAAAATGGAAAATAGTAGATTTTTTTAGAAGGTTAGATAGAGGATTAACGATAACTGAAAAGTTTTGGATAAATTTACGGAAATAACCAGCCAAACCAAGGAAACATTGGACATCTTTTTGATTTTTTGGTTTCGGATAATTTAGAACGGCGGCTGTATTAAGAGGGGAGGGAAATAACTGCCTGTTTTGAATAATATGGCCAAGGAACTTAATTTGTCTATGAAGGAATTTACATTTTCGAAAGTTTATCTCAAGACCGTAGTCAGAAGCGACAGAAAAGACTGATTTTATTTTTTTGATATTTTCTCTTTTGATATTTTGATATTTTTTGATATTTCCTCTTCATCTTTAGCAGGAATGATTAAGTCATCCATATACAACAAGATCTGACCTGATAAAATGAGATCTTTAAAGACTGTATTAACAAATCGCTGAAATACGGAAGGTGATGTACAAAGACCAAAGGGAACTTTAAGAAACTGAAACTGACCTGAATGTGTCACGAAGGAAGTATAACGTCGACTGACTTTATGAACATTAACATGGAAAAATCTATTTTTAAGGTCTAGAGTACTGAAAACACGAGCATTCTGAAGCTGGTCGAGTAAGTCGTCAATGAGAGGTAAAGGGTATCGATCTTTAACTATACGTTTATTTAATTGTCTATAGTCGATGCAAAGTCGTGGGATTCCGTCTTTCTTTTTAACAAGAACAACCTGACTCGAGTAGTCTGATGAACAGGGTTCTATTATGCCGTCCTGAATCCAAGTATTAACTTGCTTATCTACAATATCTCTCTCAGTAAATGGTAAACGTCGGGATCTGTAGCAGATGGTAGTCGAAGTATCGACTTGTATATGCATTTCAATATTAGTAGTTTTGATTTTATGGGGTTTATAATTGGTCACGAGGTGTTGAATGGTATTTCTCTGTTGTTTAGTAGCACTAGGGCCTATATCAGGGCTAGAATCATCTATTACCAATATATTACTAATGAGAGTAACGTCTTCGTCTATAGCGTCAAAATCTAAAAGTTTATGAATCGAAAGTCCGTCTTTAGTGATAGTGAATTCAGCCTGTGCAAGTACATTCATTCCAATTGTCAAATCTACTGGCATAGTATTATCGTCAACAACACAAATATCAGCGGTAAACAATTGGCCATCAATAACAATTTGGGATTTCAAAGAACCAAGCGGCTTAATTTTTCCATTGCCAAAAGCCGTAAGCAATGTACTAGAGTTATTAAGAACAGGGGATCCAATTTTAGTATACGCTCGCTTTAACATAATCGTAGGCATCGAACATGTGTCGATTAACGCGTTGAAAGAGACATGGTTGAGTGTAACATCCTTGTACATTAAATTGGAAGTAATTGAATTCAGCGTATTAACATTAGTTTCTCTCTATGTGTGTAAATCAGTTGATTTTGAACAATTTGCGGCGATGTACCCAAAATTTCCGCAATACATTTTGGACCGCGATGTTTGTCTGGACAAAATTTAGATAAATGGTTAAAATTAAAACAATTATAGCACATTTGTTTACTTTGAGCATGAGGACGAAATGGTTCTGGTTTCATCTCACGTCTTGGGTTTGAAATTTTATGATACACGTCATCACGTTTACGAGGTATGTAGTTAGAACCGAAATGGTCAGTTGAGGATTTACATCTATTTCTGTCAAAAATCTTTTCATAAATTTTGAGATTCTGTTTGAATTCCGTAAAGTTAGTACAACCATACAAAATTAATTTATTACACGGAGCGTCTGGAATATTATTTATGCAATACTCAATTATACTAGCGTCGTCCACGGCGCTAGTATAACGCTCCGTGGTATAATAGTATGACGCCACGTCGCGAGTTAGCTTCGCTTCGCAAGTCAAGGGCTTGCGAAGCTAACTCGCGAAGAGCAATTAAATATTCTGTAAGAGATTCATTTGATTTTAACTTTCGATTTCGCAACTGTCGATGTAAATCAGCACTCTTAATTTTCGAGCCAAACTCCTCAATTAAAGCTTCTTTTAAAGAACTCAAAGTGTTTAGATTACGTTGGCTCTGAATAAATAATTTAGCGGATCCAGAAAGATTAGTTTTGACAAAAATCACTTTATGTTGATCTGTTAATGCTGGTAAAAGAGATAAATTATCCTCTACGTCGCGCAAAAAGCTTTGGATAGTATACGCATTGTTACCAGTAAATTTTCGCATAGAACAGGAAACATCTCTCAAAACAAGCCATAAATTAGAATAAGGAACGGAAGTGTCAATTTCGGATTGTTGTTTAGGCAAAAAAGAATTCGTATAAGCGTTTTCAATTGTGGCGATAGCAGCTGGCGTCTGTGATATTTGAGTCGGCGCGAAAGAACTTGGCGCCAATTCGTCATTCTCATCAAAGTCAGAAATCGGTTGAAAGGAAGTTAAGTTCGAAAGTGCGTCAAAAATGGAATCACATAGTTTGTCTTTAGAACCGTCGGAATCAATATGCAAAATATTAGCAACACAGATAAAATCATTTAATGAATATGTTTTAAGGATGGATTTCTTTCGGGAATTCAAATCGAAAGTAGCAGGGAAATTCTGAAAATTGCGTAATTTAGATCGGGATGAACGATCAAATGTATCATCAAAACAAATCGAAAACAATAATTTAACACTTTTAGTCGGAGCACAGCTGTGTGCTTGTGCGATTGGCACAATATCGTTTAGTGAAACTGAACACATATCGACACAACAAAAAAAAATGGTACTCACTGAATGCAGACTTCTAAACAGAATAATCCAAAAAGTTGTAAATCCGAATACTTCACGTCGAAACGAAAGTCGTCAAGTTGAAAATTCCTTCCTTGTCACGTCAGAAAGATGAAAAACGTAAGTCCCTCGAATTATACAACTGAGGAAAAGTCGGTAAATATCAGCTGTAAACGTCTTTGAAACTATCACGTCAAATGGAGAATTGATACGGCAGGCATGGGTGATCTAGGGGATTAAAGGGTAAAAGGAGGCCAGAGCCCCCATCTGTGGGGTTTTGGGGGGAATAATCACAAACAGTGTTAACATATGTAACATTTATTTAAAGAGGGACATTATTTACAGGGGGAACTAACGTCTAAAAGGAGGAAAAACAAGCAACGCGGCACAGATACGTGCGCGCTCGTCGGGAGCAAAATATCGTCTATCTCTTCTGTTCTTCGCGGCGCCCGCTAGGTGGCGCTCGCTGGGGCTTACAGGGGCGCACTCCATATGAGAGTGGAATGCATGGGGCTGTATGGATGGCATCCCACACACACACACACACACACACACACATATATATATATATATATATGTATGTGTGTATTTGTGTATATATATATATATGTGTGTGTGTGTGTGTGTGTGTGTATGTATGGATAGATAGATACGGATAGATAGGGATAGATAGAGGGATAGAGACAGAGAAACATGCAAAAATATATATAGAAACTATTGCCGTAAAAGTCGAATAACCAATGCCGAAAAAGTGTAACAATTTCCCGGCAGGTTCTATAAGAAATACGCGTACATCAGGAGCTTATTTCTTATGACTTTTCTCCACAAAGTCTGAGCCCCCAACCCTACCCGCTCTTTTTGGGTATCTATTTATATAGGTACTGGACAGTTTATTAGGCCAATTTTTCGTCAGGTTGGCGCCAAAAACTTTTGACGCCAAATTGTCGCCAAAGGCGGTGCGTCTGAGAAAGCTATTCCGAAAACATTTCTCCTGACCCTTCCGTCTCTGATGTTGCTACTGCCGCTCCTGGGAAAGATTCTCCCTTCTGTCTCGGTAGAGAGAAAACTTATTTGGCGAATGCTGTTATGGAATGGGATTTAGATCCAACCGTTGCTTTTCAAAACCTTTACCCTCATCATCTTCAAATTGAAGAAATGCCAAACGTTCTGAACTTTCTCAAGATCTGCGGTGATAAGTCACCTGAATTTAAGGACTTCAAGAGTTCGATCGACTTCATTATACAAACTTTGGATCAGACTTTGGCTAACATCTGCAGCTCAACTGGACTCGACCATGACTTTGAGATCAGCAAATTATCAGGTATGTGGAAGTACATTGTTGCTTTCACCCTTGGTCCTAACTTTGATAATTTAAAAAACCTAATTGCTATTGTGAGTAAATTTAATACTACTCCGGTAGTTAAAAAATCTAGGAAAAAAAAATAGAAGAAGTAATGAAGGTAATGAGCCACAAGGTAAGCGAGTTGCTCGCCAAAACTTAAGACCAGGTAGAATCGGATGTCATCGAAACAAGAAATAAATTTGCCCCCCTTGAGGAAAATTCTGATGATGAAATTGTAACGGATGATACCATCCAAGTAGAAAGAGAGCCTAAACCAGAACCATTCTTTATTAAAATGGTTCCAGGTTATCAAAAGATTATCGAAAATATAAACAACCTAATCCAATTTAATTTGTCCAAAACTGTCTCAGGACAGTTTCTTAAGATCTCTCCCACCACCATTGATCAATTTAGAAATATCCAAAGGTACCTTATCGCCACTAAAACTGAATTTTTTGGAAAAAAAACCCAAGACTGAAAGGCCTCTTAAAAAGTCCTAATCAAAGGTATCCCCATTGACATTCCAGTAGAGGAAGTCAAACAACAACTCGTAGAATTGGGTTCTGAGGTGAACAGAGTTTCACAACTCAAACGATTTAACACCAAGGAACCTCTCCCGATTTTCCCATGCCACCTCCGACAAAATAAAAGACTCTTGAGCATATATATGAAATCCGACACTTTTTAGGTTTCGTAGTTAGGGTTGAAGCCTACAAATTCAAAGGTACCAAGCAATGCTTCAACTGCCAAAAATTCCACCATAGTAGTGAAGTTTGCCTTCTACAGCCTGTGTGTATGAAATGTGCTGTTGCACACTCATCAGCAGCCTGTACTAAACCCCGTGACACCCCAGCAAAATGTGCTAATTGCAATGGTGACCACCCATCAAACTATCGTGGTTGCAGTGATCACCCGGAACAGGTAAAAATTAGACGTAACCAAATTAAGACCATAAAAGAAGCGGCCAAAGCCAGTAATTATACTCCCCAACTAATTGTCCCAACAAACTCAGGAAATACCTTTGCTAGCAAACCCGTTAATTCAACAATTTCTTACAGCCAGGCTGTTCAGCCCAATAACTCCCCTTGTCCCACTATAACGACTGAACAAACCACTAATATTGTTACTCCTGCTAATTCTACTACTGAAACTCCAACCTCTAGAGTAACGCCAATGGGAAACTTTGACGGCACACTAAATAAACTTTTAAAAATTAGGGATGTTCATAAAGAAATTAAACAACTCTGTTAGGAAATTAATATACCAGATTTTAATTACTTAGTTGATAAACTTAACTCACCGTCTATAAATAACGTTCTTTCTGCTGCCTCACAAGAGGCAGCCGCCTCTTCTGCCCCTTAATGCTCCCCTCTACTTCTTCTGCAATTTCTGTTCTGAGCTGGAATGCTGATGGCTTGTGTACACGTATTCATGATCTTCGGGAGTTTGTTATTAGGAACCCCGTTGATCTTATTCTGGTACAGGAGGTGAAGTGTCCCACCCCCAGAACTCTTAAAATTCAAAACTACAGTCTGTACTTCACTCCCCGCCTTGACCCTAATACGAACGCTCCCCTACGTTTCGGTGGCACGGCGATCTATGTCAAACGGAATATTAAACATAACCATCTCCCCAGTATTAACTTACATACCATTAAAAACACAATTGTTAAAATTTGGATAAACTCTAGTACTACTCTCACCCTTGTTTCCACTTAAGAATTATCGATGGTAGACCCGTAACTAATGAACTTTCTCAACTTTTTAATCTTTACCATAAAGTTATACTTTTGGTGACTTTAACGCTCACCAGTCCCCGTTGGAACTGCTAGAATGACCGTTCAGTAACCAGATATGGTACTGAAATTAATTCCTACTCAATTGATAACCCTATTGATATTGCTTTCCCACTTTATCCCACCAGGCTTGGTGTTTCAGGCTCCCAATCCATCATTGACTTTGCCCTTTTAAACAACATTCACTATCCGTATGAGATTAATACTATTAATGATTTATCCTCTGACCACTTACCTGTTAAACTTGACATTAACTGCAACCCCGTGCTCCCTTCTACCATTTCTCCTTATCATACTAATTGGCAGTCCTTCACTAAATTTGTTAACAACTCCTCCCCACCCTTTAATGATATTAAAAGTCCTGATGAAACAGACGCTGCTGTTACCTCTATCACTAAGACCATCCAAAGCGCGCTGGAATCTGCTAAGGTCCACTTTCCCCAATATTTCTATCATAAACTACCCCATTATATTGTTGACCTAATTAAATATAGGAACCATTTCAGGAAAATTTGGCAGCCAACCCGGGACCCCAGAATGCTTAATAATTACAAAAATCTTGACAATCAGGTAAAAATTAAAATAAAAAATTTAAAAAATAATAAATGGAAAGAATTTATTGAGTCACTAGCTCCCACTGATAACTCAGTTTGGTAATATCTTAAGAGAATTAGGAAACCCCATAAGCCCCTTCCAAACTTTAACTCCAGTTCTGGTATCTTACTAGTGACTCTGACAAAATTGAGACCTTAGCAGCTAATTATGAAACCCAATTCAATACCCACTCTAGTGTTTTTTGCCCAACTACAATTGATAAAGTCTATGATATCCTCCTTACTGTACTGAAAGTTCAGTAAAGAGGTACTTCAGTACTGTGATTACTGTACTGAAAGTCTATGAACTTTCAGTACAGTAATCACAATAATGAGATCGAAAAAACCACTGTTAGCGAAGCCTTAAATGCAATTAACTCCCTCCCTATTAGAAAAGCCCCTGGTCAAGACGGTATCACCAATAATGCCATTAAAAATCTCCCCCTTTATTATGCCAACTATTTAACTGATTTAATTAATAACATCTTTAAATTTAAATACTACCCGCATCCCTGGAAATCGGCCATTATTTTCCCAATTCATAAGCCTGGTGAGGATCCTTCCCTTCCGAAAAACTACAGGCCTATTAGTCTCTTATCTTCTCTTTCTAAAGTGGTTGAACACATTTTTTGTAGCCGTATTCATAATTTTATCGATAGCAATAATATTCTCTCTAATGCCCAATTTGGCTTCAGACCTAAACATTCTATCACACATCAGCTGCTTCGTGTTACTGAGTACATCCATGATGGACTACAGAACAGAATACAGACTGGTGCTGTCTTCTTTGATATTCTTAAAGCTTTTGATACTGTCTGGCACAGTGGCCTTATCTATAAACTCATTAAATTCAAAATGCTAGCTGCCCTAATTAAACTTATACAATCCTATCTTTCGGACAGAACTTTTGCTGTAAGCTATTCTGGTACCACTTCAGACCTTCGCCCTGTTAATGCGGGAGTTACTCAAGGTTCGAAACTCGGACCGGTCTTATTTAACTTATTTATAAATGATATCCCCACCACCCCGAACACTTCGTTTGCACTCTATGCTGATGACACAGCCATTCTCGCTAAAAACCATAATGTCAGATATATGCATACTTACCTCCAACGTCACATTAACATTCTTGAGCGCTGGTTTGATAAATGGCGTATTAAATTAAATCCCAGTAAAACAAAAGATATATTCTTTTCATACAATAGGATTCCCCCCCCCCCAGTTAACGTTTATGGTCAACTCATCCACTTTGAAAGGGAAGTGAAATATTTGGGTATCTTCATGGATAGTAAGCTTGGATAGTAGCCTTGGAAAAAAAATATTAATAATAATATCTGCAAATTTTTTAAAGCTAGAAAAGATATCGCCCACCTCCTGTTCCAGAAGGAGATGAGTATAGAAAATAAAATTCTGCTTTACAAAACAGTACTTCGACCTATACTTCTTTATGCAGTACCTGTATGGGGGTCAGCGGCTAACAGTCATGTCCAGAAATTGCAATGCACACAAATAAAACCTTACGTCTAATTACTAAAGCCAATAGATATAAAACTAACTACTCCCTCCACAAAGATCTAAGTATTGAACCCATTCGCCTGACTATAATTAATCTCGCCACTGAATTTTATAATAGTCTTTACTCCACCCCTAATGAAGAAATTGCCAATCTTTTTTGATTATGGCAATAGAGAATTTAATCGTAGACCTAGAACGACTCTAGTGCTTGACACTGGGATTACTCCCAACTCTTCTTTCCCATAATTTAAAATTTCTTTTTTCTTTCTTTATGTCATTCCGTTTTCCTTAAATTCTTTCAAGATCGCTTAATTCCCCCCCCCCCCATTTTTTCTAATTATATGCAGTCACATCCTCTTGCGCTTTTTAAAAAAAGGTATTGTGTCGTCTCGTTGGTGTATTATGCCTCTGCGAATCCTCATGGTCAAATTGCGAGCCGTCTTCCCTGATAATATCTTCTTCTAAGCTCCTGGATCCTGTTTCGTCAACCAATCAGGTTGCGGGACATATTCTGCTCTCGACCAGTAGTTAAGCTTGATCTTTTTTAACCTCTGTAATACAAATTCATCATCTTGCTTCCTTTTTCGGACTGTTTTCAAGCACGGGTTGCTTGATAGTTCTTTCCCATCTTGGGTTTGATCCCAGCGTTTAATATCTTTGCTGCTCGCGGTCCTCTGTAGCTCGTCTTCGACTTTTGAGAGTTTAATTTTTATATTTTGGTTTTTATTTTATCTTATATTGGGAATTTTTTTTGGACATGTCTTGCTGATATAATTTTGTGTTAACTTTAACTTACTAAATTCCAACATTTTTATTTTTATTTTTGTAACTTCTTTAATTTATTTTGCAACTTTTTTTTTTACTTGATTCATTTCTTCTTGGACCATGCGTGAAAAGCTTCAGTGCTTCCCATATCCATACCGAGGGTAAAGGGTTTCTTAGCCCTATTTGGAACCTCACGAAAACTTTTTGTGCATGTCCATGTGTCTATTTATATAAAAATGAATGTTTGGTTGTTCGTATTTTATGCACTGCCGTACCGTTCATCCAATTGTGATGAAACTTGTTCAACTTATTGCCTGAACTTGCGCGAAGGTTATAGACTATTTTCATCCCGCTAAGACGTTCCATTCCCGAATTATGTTAGAACAAGTTTGCGCGGTATCTACGGATATTTTTCTTCAAAGCCATTGTAAGATTTCCTTGTTGCCAATTAAATTATAACATTTCCGTAAAAATAAATAGACATGAATTAAAAACGGGATTTATTCATATATTGGCGCATGCAAGAATGAATTTGATATATTATTTTCATATACGTGGCAACGCCGAGATATTTCTTTTTGAAAATGAAAATATAAGGATGGAAAGTCATTCATTTTCAATGAATGTATTATCTATCCATTTCATGAATTGAAACCATCCCAAGCTACCTGTTCAAACTCAAATATTCTGAAGGACACTTTCACTTAGCTAGAAACACGTGCGTTTAGCCTTGACCCGATGATTTATATAACTGAAGTGACATTGAAACATAGCAGATGATTTAGGTTTGAGAAAGAATTACAATCATGAAATACGTGTATATTATAATTAAGAAAGTCTGAGAGTGGCATTGAAACGTAGCAGACGATTTAGATTTGAGAAAGAATTCCGAGCATGAAATACGTGTATATACTTTTTCTATAATAATTATCAGATTTGCTGTGTTTTAATATTGAATGTAATCTCAATCCATTCAAACATTATTGATTCTTTTTCTATAATAATAAATCCATTCAAACGTTATTGACCAGCTGTAAATTAATGCTTTAAAATGCCCAAAAGAGGAAAGCAACATTTAATCCTGCAGAAGTAAGGGCCAAATGTCAAAGATTGTTGAGAAATGAGCAATGTGATGAGAAAAAACAGAAGAGCGCGAATTAGACGAACACAAGAATCTGAAGAAAAGCATTTCAAAGAGCTCGAAGGCAACATAATTCGAATCTTAGTGATCCGAAGCAGTGAGACTGATGAAGAAACTTTTAACGCGTCGAACATACGATCGTCTTCGAGCTGCAACATCGAAAGGTGAGGAAAGCGATGAACAACGACAGCACCGACAACAAACTAATGCTATTTGCTACCGCAAAAGAATTTTAGCGAAAACTTTAGAACATCATAACATGAGACTAATTATTGAAAAAAAATAATAACAGAAACTGAATCCCGAGCGAAGCCGGGTAATACATCTAGTCGAAGAATAAATTTTGAAAGAGAAAATGGAGTTGACGCGAGAGCATTTATGGAGCTATGATTTTCTATGATTTTAAAGTGGGGCAAAATCAAGAAGAATGCCTTCAACGTCTACAATTAGGATTTGGAAATGAAGCTCCATCTCGTACCACTGTATTCAGATGGTTTACAGAATTTATAAGAGGTCGAAATTCTCTCCTGGATGATCAACACACAGAAAGACCTTTGTCAGCTGTAGTCCCAGAAAATGTGTCGGTAGTACGAAAATCGGACGGGATCTCACACACTTCCCCAGGATGTGGTGAGGAGGAGATTGTCACCAAACATCCCCACTTTTCGCCAAATATCGGCATTTGTCCCAAGGAAGACTCGATCAGATGTTTCTTTCTGCCGATAGGTATAGGTTTACCCTAAGAAAAGGCAGTGTTTACAAGAGACCGATGGGGAGGAATACACATCTTCAATTACCAATTCAAAGGAAATTTTAAACACTATACCTATTGGTATACAGGTATTCCTCAACTTACGACCGCTTGCTGTTACCACCGAAAATTTTATTTTATTTTTACTTATTTTTATTTTTTTTCTCAAAAATATTGTTCCTCAAATGTACAGTACATACCTATATGTATTACATAAATATTTTTTTAAAAATGCAATATTCTGCAGTACTGAACAAAATTATGATGCAATAGTTTTGATATCCACACGATAAATCAAAATATACCTTCATTCGAGAGTTAACAAAACAAGTGCGCAATCGTCGATTCTCATTATTATTACATAAAAATATTACTAACTATTTTGTATTTTTAAATATGTAGTGGTTCGATTTTTATCTGTGAAGTTAAGTACATGCATAATTTTATTCCCTGTATGGCTGGAAATAGTAGAAGTGCCAAGGGGAAAAAAATAGAAGTGTAATAGACTTAGAAATGAAACTAAAAATAATAAAAGACCACGGAATCGGTAAAAAAAAGTGAAGGATATAGCATGTGAATTAAGATTGCCTTGAAGTGTTTTGGGAGCGTGTTAAAAAATAATAATCCACAATCAGAAGGTTAGAACATCAATTCTTTTATTCGCCGCTCACTTTCATTCCGTCTCTGGCAAGACTGCTCTTTTGTTGCCAACGCAACTTACATAAAAAGTAGATCGTTATATTTTATTAACGTTGTCACTCGTCAATTACTTAGACTTAAAATACATTTGGTGAGATACTACAGCCTCATTCTCCACTATTTTAAAAAATAAAGTGTTAATTTTGGGAGCAGTGATACACTCAGCATCTCTGAAATCCAAAATTATTACAGCAAAACGACAAGGACCCATCTCCGAAAAGGAAAAACTGTTGGTGATCTGGATGGGGGATTTAATTCAAAAAAGTATTCCACTTAGCCTCATGACCATTCAAACAAAAGCACGCAGTATTTTCGAATAGTTGAAACTACAGAAAGGGGAAGATTATGACCAGACTTTTACTGCAAGCCATGGATGGTTTCAAAGATTCAGGAAAAGAATGAATTTCCAAAATGTCAAAATAAGTGGACAGGCAGCAAATATTGATTATAAAGCTGCAGAAGATAAACAAATCTGATGAGCTGCTGGAAGATGAAAAGTATCAAAAGGAACAGATTTTTAATGCAGACGAAACCGGGCTATATTAGAAGAAGATGCCTGAACGTACCTACATTCATAAAGAAGCGCAAAGTATGTCAGGTTTTCAATTCCTTCAAAGATTGGGTTACACTTTTAAAGGGCGGAAATATCGCTATCTTTAAACTGAAACCTTTCATGATATACAGATCACAAAATCCACGAGCATTTAAAGGAATAGATGTAAATAAGTTACCTATTAATTACCACTGCAACAAAAAGGTTTGAATGACGCAATTAATGTTTGAAGACTAATTTACGAATGTTTTTGTTTGTGAAGTTAAAAAACTGCTGTAAAGAGCAAGACATTCCTTTTAAAATACTTTTATTACTGGATAGTGCACCAGGACATCCACCACACATATGCGATTTACATGCGAACAAAAAAGTGGAATGCTGCAAGTATTTTACAGCCAATGGATCAGGCAGCAATTGCCCCTTTTAAAGCAAATTACTTAAAAATTATGTTTGCACAAGCAATTACGGCACTTGAAGAGGAGACGAACTTAAGGCTCCGCTGGACTTATTTTTTTTCCCCGCGTTCGATAAAACCCACAAGAAAACTCCACGAGGAAGGCAGGGACTATGTCGACTTGATTGACAGAAAAGCAACCAATCAGAGAGGCAATAGTTTTCGAAGTTGAGAAGGGGTAGAAAACCCCCCTCGTAATTTGAAACTGTCAACAAAGCTATCAATGGTTCTTGCCTACACTTCGACTGAACAAGGGGATGGGGTCAGGTATCTTCCCCTATTTACAGCCTTTCACATTCAATTCTCCCCCCCCCACACACACACACTAACTTCCTGCATTTTAGTGATAAGACAGGCAGTTAGTTGGGATTTGGAAATCTACCGCTCTAGCTATGCGACCAGAATTTTGATTTCAAAGAAAATAAATTTATCAGTTTTGCAATTCCTTATTTATCATTTTTTTTATTAATATTAAACTTAAATTTAATTTTTAATGATGTGTTTTTATCAAGTAGATCGATTAATAAGCTTTCCGTTAACAATTTAGTAATGAGAAAAAATAATTTAAATAGAAGATTGAGTTTTCTTCCTACAACATTTGTTTAAAAACAGTTAAGTTACAAACACGTTTCTCACAAAGTCTTTTATGAAAACTACACCAGGAAAATTTATGCATAATACACCAGGAAAATTTATGCGGAAATACTTTAAAAATGGTCAATTCTAAAGCAAATCGCCGACAAAACGGTGAATTTTTAAGGGCTCGGAGAATTCTATCATCACCAATTTCAGGAATTTCTTAAAAGCTTGGATGCTGAGTAAGGTGATATCGTATACTTCACAGAAATAAGGTGACTTAGTTGAGAGCAAATTTTTAAAAGATTTTAAAACCTACTTGATAATCAAATTGTTTATAACACTGAAAAAAAATATATATACACACACATATATATATATATATATATATATATATATATATATATATATATATATATATATATATATATATATATATATATATATATATATATATATATATATATATATGTATATATATACACACACACACATATATATATATATATATATATATATATATATATACATATATATATACATATATATATACATATACATATATATATATATATATACATATACATATATATATATATATATATACATATACATATACAGAGGCTGTTCACACATTTTTTAGACGATGTATATTGTATTCACAAAACTAAATTACATAAAATTCTTGTGTTTTAAATGTTCTATTTGACATCCCTCATTCTGAACTATCTTTCGACACCGCAATTTCCAGGATAATAATGCCTTTTGAAGTGTCAGAAGAGGTATTCTATCCCATTCTTCCTGAACAGCTGTCCAGAGTCCTGTAAGGGTTTTCGGACGACGTTTGGATAATGCAGATTTTAAAAGTCCGAAAGCACAAAAATCCATAGGTGATACATCGGGAGATTTAGTAGGGATATCAGTGAAGGGTGTGTGGCCTTGATACCAGTTTTTTGTTCCATTTCTTTTAGGAAATTTACAGTGGATTTTGATGTGTGACTGCTAGCTTTGTCCTGATGGAGTCTCACAGATTGATGGCACTGTGAGTAAAGCGATGGTATTTCATTCAGAAAAATTGGCGATACAATATGTTCCTGATAGTATTTGGAGTTAATCTTGACATTTTTTTTCACTCTCTTTATTTTTAACTTTCCATTATAAGAAAAACCAGCAACAGTCATGAATCCCTTAGAAAAACTTTCTTTCGATTCTTTGAACCATGTACTTAAATTTTTTTCTCCCCTTTTTATGATAATAAAAGGCTCTTTTTTTGTCGCAATCATTTAAATACACCCATGATTCATCTATTGTGACAATTGTTTTCCATTTTTATTTGGATAAGTGTTTCTCATATAGAATTCTGCAGCGTGTCCTGCATTCAACGATATGATTTGGAAGAAGACGATGTCCTGCATTCAACGATAGCGTGTCCTGCATTCAACGATATGATTTGGAAGAAGACGATGCACATTGCGTTTTTTCGCTTTCTTAAGATTTAAATCAACGTTTATCATTTTGTTTACAGTGGACACCGAGCATTTTAATGATTTTGGAACTGTCCTTTGACTAGGGGGATTTTCTTTTAACATTAAACAACGTACCTTTGCAATAGTCGAAGATGTCCGTTTTTCCTTGGATACTTGTTTGGAATTTTTGTCCCACTTGAGGCTCCAATTTGACGTTTTTTTTTCCTTTCTTGTTGACGATATTACCTATCGACGCTTTAGATATCCCAAAACCATGACTCTCACATCGTTTTTGGATAACGGAGTATGCATATTTCTCTTCGGAAAGAGCATAAATGTAGCCTTCGAACCACTGCTTTGTTAAAAACGCCATTTTGAATAAAAACAAAACTTTCAAGCTGCAGACGATAATTTTGACTTTTAAAAACATAGTACAATTGCAATTATTTCTTTTGCAGCAAACGATTTTTTATTACCGCTTACCAAAATTGTCTAAAAAATGTGCGAACAGCCTCTGTATATATATATATATATATATATATATATATATATATATATATATATATATATATATATATATATATATATATTATATATATATATATATATATATGTGTGTATATATATATATATACATATATATACATATATATACATACATATATATATATATATATACATATATATACATACATATATATATACATATATAAATAAGAATAAGATGAAAGAAAAAACCAGTAATAGCTCTAAAGCTACTTGCAGCCAGGAACAAACATCATGTAAAGAAAAGTATGAATAAGGTTTTTGACAGCATTTCTTCATCAGCGGTGTCAATACTGTCTAAACACCAATGGATTGTTTCTGATGAGTATGATCTATTAAATAAACACACTCAGACACCGTACAATCCATTATTAACAGAAGAATTGATTAATAAATGAATTAAGTTTGAATAAGTACTTATCCAAAGAACACCAAGCCTGGCGCTAGTCAGAGTGGAAATTAAGAACTTGTAACCGCAAGATGACTGACGTCATAAAACTTGCAACCATTGAGGTAGTGGATTCTCAGTTACAGACTTACTTAGGTTACCGTATTTTAAGACTATTATTCCTTTAATTATTTAGTTATTACTGTTACTACTTTGAGTTAATTTTAATATTATTTTATTTTACTTATGATTTTTATTCTTATTTTTAGTAGTTATTATTTCTATTTTAACCTATTGTTATGTTTAACATGTTAATGCAACAGAACAAACTATTCATTAAAACAAAAACAACCAATTATGTTTTTGGATAGACTTACAGGGTAATTATTACGAGTTAGCACAGCTTTCAAGTCTATAATATGCTTAATCCTATTGTCTTTAGAACATAGCCCATTTATACGAACTAACTGATTTACAATAATGTTATTAAAAACAGATTTATGTAAACAGGTTAGATAATTTTGAAATTTAACAATATTAAAATTATAATCAGATCTTTTGTCGTATAAGTCAAAAGTAAATTTACTGTGAGTACTTAATTTAATATTAATATCTAGAAAGTTTACATTAATATTATCATGGCTACTTTTAATTAGTTCCAAATTATGAGGGTAAAAATTTAAGTCTATAGGGTTATCACTTTTATTAATTACTATTATATCATCTATATATCTATATATATTGTAATTGCTATTTTCTATATTATTAATTTCAAAATAATATAAGTATAAATTAGCTAGCATACTTGAAGCATTACCACCTTGTGCTAATTGCTATTTTCTATATTATTAATTTCAAAATAATATAAGTATAAATTAGCTAGCATACTTGAAGCATTACCACCTATATATATGTGTGTGTGTGTGTGTGTTTGTTTGAATATAAGAAATATTTTTAAAAATTTGATGTGAAAAGGGACTTAACCCTCAAAAGAAAACACGGACTGACTGATCACTGCATCTCTGGAACCATAAGACCTAAGAAGCTGAAATTTTGCATGGTGGCTCATCTAAGGCCCTAGGTACTAAGAAAGCTAAAAACTCCAGAAGGGGCATAAGGCACCCAAAATTAAGAAATAAATATAAATCTAAAAACCCTTACTTAATGTTGGATTGGGGTCATTAAATTATAGGGTTATCTCCTCAAAGAAATGAAAACACTTTACTACTGAAGTTATGTATTCCGTTGTGAAGCACGGGTATTTAGTTTTAGGTATATATAGGAAAAAAAGAAAAAGGTAAGTAAATATATACAGGACAGATATACGAAAACTTTCTTTCAAGTTCATCTTTAAAGTATAAGAAATATTAAGAACGAATCAATGGAGTTTTGAATGTATTGAAAAATTTCATAAATGCATTAAACACCGTTGTCTGGGGCCTAAACTATATCAACTAGTTTGAAAGTATTTGCTATTATTAGTTACTATTATATTTTATCGTTATTTGTTGATAATTTCGTATTTTTACTCTGCCTCATTTTGGCGCCTCTTTCAATGTCTTATCCATGGGACCCACCATATTTAGAAAAACTTACAACAAAAACAATCTACCGTTTAATTATTCTAGAATTTCTACATCTGTGACATGTGAAAACTTTTCAATAATCATGCACAGTTATTTATAGTACTTTTATATATATAACTTATATATATAGTACTTTTATATATATAACTTATATATATAGTACTTTTATATATATAACTTATATATATAGTACTTTTATATATATGTACTTTTATTATACCTATATTAGACAATTTTCTCAAGATATCGAACCTTTTCTGAAGTTTATGTGCAAGAAGTCAGTGTTTGTTTACTTTAACGCACACAAAGACGACATCAGGAAGAATGGTTTTTAATTAAGTACATATAAATTAAAGGGAAAAAATGTAGTTCTCACTATGTTTAGATAAAATAATTCAAAATACGTTTTAATGGCTCTCAAATTTTAGAAAATACAGATACGTTATAGCATGAAAGTTCCGAATATTATAATACACAACAGATAAGCAGTTTTCTTTTAGACAACAAATTACTAACTTCAACAGAAGGATAAAGTAAGATGTGGCAGTTTTCGACCTGTATTTGCTTGAATTGGAATAGGTTGAAATTTGTGATAGTTGAACATAAAATATCTAAAATTGTTATTACAGTCATGTTTTATAATACATACACAGGATACTTATTAGCAGCAAACGACTGATGATTTCCAAATGATTAAATCGAAGTTACAATTAAAGATATCTGCAATATCTCCCCGACGTGCGATATTGTAGATATCTTTAATTTATCGGAATCCTATGAGCAATTCCTTGAAGATTCAAAGTTTTCTGAGATTATTTCTTTTAAACCTAATTTCATTATCACAGACAAATCCCAATTTTTCAGTATTAAAATCCTTAATTTACTATTGTCTGTAATGAACTCATATTAATAAATAGTTTCAAAGTACTAACTTTCTCTCTGTAGATAAGGATAATTTACAACATTGTTTCAAGACACAAAATCAGAACTTTCTTTCAGTAAAATTTATATTTTGTATATTTTGCTTTGTTTAATTTCTCGTTGATTTTGTGAAAGTCGGGTCTTAATTTTACATTTATGCTTATGGCGGGACCCATCGTAGCCGTGAGTTGATGGCAAAATCAAGCGTTAGGACTGTTTTAAATTTTCGCCCGCTACAACCAGCAGTTTGCGATTTCTTTGGATTTTCTGTCGGGGGTTATTTGGAAAGGCAAGGATATCGCATGACCCCTTTGGAAAGCGCATGACCCCCTATAGAGATACGGTCATTACAATCCCTCAAACTGTCAACTCTAAGGGGGGTGGAATTCTCGAACTGTCAACTGGACTCCTCCCACCACAAGAGTCGGGAAGGAATAGAAATGGGAAAGGAGATATTTTTTTTTAGTACATAGCCACCTTAACGACGCTCCACTTAACGACGATCTCTATTTAAAGACGATATTTCCCAGTCCCGGCCCCTCCGACGTTATGGGAAATGTCATATTTTCACAAATTCTGTTTAAGGGCGATCTCTATTTAAGGACGATTTTTCACGGTCCCTTGGAAGTCGTTAAATAGAGAGCCAACTGTACTATGAAGAATATTATGATTTTTCCAAAATGCTTTTAAGGTGGCTATGTACTAAAAAAAAATATCTCCTTTCCCATTTCTATTCCTTCCCGACTCTTGTGGTGGGAGGAGTCCAGTTGACAGTTCGAGAATTCCACCCCCCTTAGAGTTGACAGTTTGAGGGATTGTAATGACCGTATCTCTATAGGGGGTCATGCGCTTTCCAAAGGGGGTCATGCGATATCCTTGCCTTTCCAAATAACCCCCGACAGAAAATCCAAAGAAATCGCAAACTGCTGGTTGTAGCGGGCGAAAATTTAAAACAGTCCTAACGCTTGATTTTGCCATCAACTCACGACTACGATGGGTCCCGCCATAAGCATAAATGTAAAATTAAGACCCGACTTTCACAAAATCAACGAGAAATTAAACAAAGCAAAATATACAAAATATAAATTTTACTGAAAGAAAGTTCTGATTTTGTGTCTTGAAACAATGTTGTAAATTATCCTTATCTACAGAGAGAAAGTTAGTACTTTGAAACTATTTATTAATATGAGTTCATTACAGACAATAGTAAATTAAGGATTTTAATACTGAAAAATTGGGATTTGTCTGTGATAATGAAATTAGGTTTAAAAGAAATAATCTCAGAAAACTTTGAATCTTCAAGGAATTGCTCATAGGATTCCGATAAATTAAAGATATCTACAATATCGCACGTCGGGGAGATATTGCAGATATCTTTAATTGTAACTTCGATTTAATCATTTGGAAATCATCAGTCGTTTGCTGCTAATAAGTATCCTGTGTATGTATTATAAAACATGACTGTAATAACAATTTTAGATATTTTATGTTCAACTATCACAAATTTCAACCTATTCCAATTCAAGCGAATACAGGTCGAAAACTGCCACATCTTACTTTATCCTTCTGTTGAAGTTAGTAATTTGTTGTCTAAAAGAAAACTGCTTATCTGTTGTGTATTATAATATTCGGAACTTTAATGCTATAACGTATCTGTATTTTCTAAAATTTGAGAGCCATTAAAACGTATTTTGAATTATTTTATCTAAACATAGTGAGAACTACATTTTTTCCCTTTAATTTATATGTACTGAATTAAAAACCATTCTTCCTGATGTCGTCTTTGTGTGCGTTAAAGTAAACAAACACTGACTTCTTGCACATAAACTTCAGAAAAGGTTCGATATCTTGAGAAAATTGTCTAATATAGGTATAATAAAAGTACATATATATAAAAGTACTATATATATAAGTTATATATATAAAAGTACTATATATATAAGTTATATATATAAAAGTACTATAAATAACTGTGGATGATTATTGAAAAGTTTTCACATGACACAGATGTAGAAATTCTAGAATAATTAAACGGTAGATTGTTTTTGTTGTAAGTTTTTCTAAATATGGTGGGTCCCATGGATAAGACATTGAAAGAGGCGCCAAAATGAGGCAGAGTAAAAATACGAAATTATCAACAAATAACGATAAAATATAATAGTAACTAATAATAGCAAATACTTTCAAACTAGTTGATATAGTTTAGGCCCCAGACAACGGTGTTTAATGCATTTATGAAATTTTTCAATACATTCAAAACTCCATTGATTCGTTCTTAATATTTCTTATACTTTAAAGATGAACTTGAAAGAAAGTTTTCGTATATCTGTCCTGTATATATTTACTTACCTTTTACTTTTTTTCCTATATATACCTAAAACTAAATACCCGTGCTTCACAACGGAATACATAACTTCAGTAGTAAAGTGTTTTCATTTCTTTGAGGAGATAACCCTATAATTTAATGACCCCAATCCAACATTAAATAAGGGTTTTTAGATTTATATTTATTTCTTAATTTTGGGCGCCTTATGCCCCTTCTGGAGTTTTTAGCTTTCTTAGTACCTAGGGCCTTAGATGAGTCACCATGCAAAATTTCAGCTTCTTAGGTCTTATGGTTCCAGAGATGCAGTGATCAGTCAGTCCGTGTTTTCTTTTGAGGGTTAAGTCCCTTTTCACATCAAATTTTTAAAAATATTTCTTATATTCAAACACACACACACACACACACACACACACACACACACACACATATATATATATATATATATATATATATATATATATATATATATATATATATATATATATATATATATATATATATATATATATATAGCAGATTTAAAATGGAAAAACATAATGCATTGGTACACATTTGAAAAAATAATTAACTTAAATTCTTATTCTTAATAATTGCTTAATTTTTTAATCTTAAATTTTTTCTTCCCCTCAACTATTGAAGGTGTTAAACTTAAAATTTTAACTTAAAACACTATATAATGGTTGAAATTGCTTGGCTGTTGCTTGGTTGAATAGTTTGGTTGAAATTGCTCGAAGCATTCCAGAGTGAGGCTGGAACAAACACAAACACACACACACACACATATATATGGTGAAACTTCTCTATGGCGGCCAGTCATGGTTAAAAAAAGGGGCCGTCAAATATAAATATTATATATATATACATACACACACAGAGAGAGACAGAGTAAAACTTCTCTAAACGGTCCTGTTTTGTTTACAACAGGTTCAAGAATCCATGGAGCCAATGTTATGAACGAAATCTCCTTTCGGTCACCTCTCTAAACGGCCACTTTTTTAAGGAACCATCGCTGGCCGCCATAGAGAAATTTTATTGTATATCTCTCTCTGTATATCTATATATATATATATATATATATATATATATATATATCTCGATCTCGATCTATCGTTTTTCAAGCGACCGACAGAACTGAACGATAAATGCGGGAAAACGATAGATACGGGAACATAACAAAGCAATATGATCATCGGGACTGGGTGAAATAAACGACACATACAGGAAAACGATGATTCGGAGAATGATCGATCGAGATTCCACTATATATATATATATATATAGATAAATAGATAGATAGATAGATAGATTGATAGATAGATAGATAGATAGAAAGAGAGAGAGAAAGTAAGTAAGTAAAACCTCTCTAAACGGTCCTATTTTGTTTGGAACCGGTTCAAGAATCGTTTGAGCCAATGTTATGAATGTTATGAACGGTATCTCTTTTTGGTCACCCCTCCAAACGGCCACTTTTTTGAGGAACCATCGCTGGCCGCCATAGAGAAGTTTTATTGTATCTTTCTCTATATATATAGTATATATCAACGGTGGCCAAATGGTGGCTCGCGAGCTGCATGCGGCTCTTCAAGAAGTTTATTGCGGCTCAAGTAATATATGAAAATATTTGTTATATTTTAAATTTCTTGAATCGTAAAACAACATGCAGCCACAGGAAATGATTCGTACAGTCGTTCGGTATTCTTCGGTTCGTTCGGTTAAACCTTCGTAAAAATATAGATGTTCTAATACTAATACACTTGTTCAGACGTCGTGGAGACCGAATAGGGATCCCAGTCATTAGTATATTTAAATCGGGGCTTCGAACCGGAACTGAACCGAAAACCGAAAACCGGAAAAAACCGTCATTTTGGTCAGAACGAAAACCGGAGCTGATCCGAAACTCTCAAAACTGAAACTATCAAACACTGTCAAAATAAATACATTATGATTCTGAAATTTTTTCCCACCAAGAACTTTTGGTACGGCTCCCAAGATTTTCTTCGTGATTTGGTGCAACTCTTGCTGCAAAAACTCTGGCCACCCCTGTTATATATATACACACACACACACACACAGAGGACTCCCAGCTAGAAAAATATAATAAACCCAGTTTGTAATATGAAAACCTAGCTTTTGAAAAAATATTTTTTTTTAAACAAAGCATTTTGCTATTTTATAACTTACCCAGATTTAACGAATCAGAAAAACCCAGATTTCGGGATATTTTTGAAAAAATGAAAATTTTATATATGTATATATATATATATATATATATATATATATATATATATATATATATATATATATATATATATATATATATATATATATATATATGTGTGTATACAGAGGCTGTTCACACATTTTTTAGACGATGTATATTGTATTCACAAAACTAAATTACATAAAATTCTTGTGTTTTAAATGTTCTATTTGACATCCCTTATTCTGAACTATCTTTCGACACCGCAATTTCCAGGATAATAATGCCTTTTGAAGTGTCAGAAGAGGTATTCTATCCCATTCCTCCTGAACAGCTTTCCAGAGTCCTGTAAGGGTTTTGGGACGACGTTTGGATAATGCAGATTTTAAAAGTCCGAAAGCACAAAAATCCATAGGTATGATCGGGAGATTTAGTAGGAATATCAGTGAAGGGTATGGCCTTGATACCAGTTTTTTGTTCCATTTCTTTTAGGAAATTTACAGTGGATTTTGATGTGTGACTGCTAGCTTTGTCCTGATGGAGTCTCAGAGATTGATTGCCCATGAATCTGTGACTGACACCCATGATTAATCTATTGTGACCATTTTTTCCCAATTTTCTTTGGATAAGTGTTTCTCATATAGAATTCTGCAGCGTGTCCTGCGTTCAGCGATATGATTTGGAAGAAGACGATGCACATTGCGTTTTTTTCGCTTTCTTAAGATTTAAATCAACGTTTATCATTTTGTTTACAGTGGACACCGAGCATTTTAATGATTTTGCAACTATCCTTTGACTAGGGGGATTTTCTTTTAACATTAAACAACGTACCTTTGCAATAGTCGAAGATGTCCGTTTTTTCCTTGGATACTTGTTTGGAATTTTTGTCCCACTTGAGGCTATTTGATGTATATATATATATATATATATATATATATATATATATATATATATATATATATATATATATATATATATATATATATATATATATATGTATATATGTATATATATATGTATATATATATGTATGTATATATATATGTATATATATGTATGTATATATATATGTATATATATATGTATATATATATATGTATATATATATGTATGTATATATATATGTATATATATATATATATATGTATATATATATGTATATATATATATATATGTATATATATATATATATATATATATATATATATATATATATATATATATATATATATATATATATATATATATATATATATATATATATATATATATATATATATATATATATATATGTATATATATATATATATATATATATATATATATATATATATGTATATATATATATATATATATATATATATATATGTAGGAACTCGGTTTCGTGCGAGTCCCCACTTTTACTAGAAACTGTGGTCGGTGTCTAGGGGTTGTTATTCTCAGTCTTAATGAAACCTTTCCGCTTACTGCACGGCGGAACTAGACTCTCTTACACTCAGAGTAATACAGTACTCAATTAAAGACAGAGTCACTGCTTCAAACACAACAATACTATATATTGACACATATAAACTATTTACATATCTAGAGATACGTTACATATAAAATTACACGTCAAGCCGCACCAGGCCTCCACAATCTAAATGGGTTAAAGCATTCGGCCGTCTGCCGAGATAGGATTGACTAAGCCGCCGTCTGCTGCTTGTCCGGAGCTAACGTCATGCCCCCTTCGAGACTGTCTCTCCCGTCGCAGCCGTCTGCTGCTTCCAGCACCTCTTACCAGGTCGGGACCCAATCTCAGTCTGTCCTCTCAAATACTTTTCTCCCGTTCATCTCTCGGAAACCTAATAGCGCTGTCGTCGCATAGCGTACACGGCGACATATGGCTCAAAGCTGGAGCCCTGGGATAACACAATTCCCATAACTCGGCTGTCCTGACTATGCTGGCGTCCTGGGCAGCATTATGCCTTATCATAATCAGTTTTAGCACATATAATAGCACAAACGAAACAAAACAATGAAATAAAAAGAAAGTAATGCGTTGTTTACAGTCGGTCATGGCTCTTTTCTGAAAGTCTAGTCGGAGCCAGTGGACTACAGTTCACTGTAATACTTATACAAAAAACACAGGTACACCACGTTTAAATTACGATGCACAATTAGTCTCTAACCCTAACACTTAACTTGTTCAAAACACCAATGAAACACTCTGTCACACCAAGTTTGTGTTTAAATGCGTACCTTGTCACTTGAATCATAGCATTATTAAACATGCACTCACAAACAAAACACTTCGTTTTTCGTATATCGGTGACACTTAGGGCTACCATTAGGACCAAACAAAACACTTGAATGCCATATCTTCCTTTACGACACTTAATTGGCGTACACTTGGACTTGACTATCACTAAACACACTTGACATCCAACACTTGATACCAAACATATTTGATCACCAAACACAACTGATGGCACTTTCTTCCCACATACTTCACGATCACAAGCTGAACACTCCTTTACAGGTGGGTTACCAAAATCTGAAGAAGTTTGAAGTATGATAACGATGAAAATTTTGTACTGTTGAGTATATCGGTTCAACACTTTCGAGTCTGGGACGGATTTTGCAGACTCAGAGCAAAATTTCACTACCATTTCCGAAGATCCGTCACTCAAAGTTCCTTGCATTTATAATACTGTAGCTTTTTCACTACGGCGTTTCCATTCTTTACGAATTACTCTTCCACTAAAATTTAGTGGCAATTCAAAATCTTTTGCCATTGCGCTACGGTCACATCGTGGCTCACAAGAATCACTTTTTTCTTCCTTCTCAGTTTTCAAAACATAGGGACTATCGTTTACCCCTAAAGAAATCTTTTCCGCTCCCTGGGACACTCGGGGCGGTGTCGCAAGTTCGATGACCTCTGTCATACACAGTGGTCGAAACTGTGCAAGCCTCTTCTGTGTCTCAATGCTCTCTTCTCCCTCAACTTTCGGGGGGGTAACTGAATAATTTTCTCCCTCGCTCGTAAATTCGGACACGGTTTTCTCGGTGTCACATTTCAGCAGGGCATCGCCGTTTTCGCTGGGAGTGGGTGTCGAAAGTTCACTGAACTTTGAAGAAAGCAATTCTCCGTTCTCTCTAAAGTGAGATAAGGCTATGGGATTCACATATTCCCGCTGCTGGCTTGGGCGAATTTCGGGCTCACTTTGTTGAATCACACTCGTGAAAACAACATCAGATACACGAAAATATCTCTCTTGGCTGCACAAATAATTATCTGCCACTTTGTCCATACTGAGTACAGACACACTATTCGAGATTGTTTTTGGCGCTAACTGTCGTCCTACTCTTAGTATTTGCAGTTCGCGTTCAATCTCAGCCATCTTTCGTTGAAACTCCATCTCTTCGGCTGCCATTTTGTCTCGCTCTTTCCTCTCTTCCACAATCGAAATAAGCAGATTCTCCATGTAAACATCGTCACAATCCGATGTTTTAACCAGGGCGATTAATTGCTCAACCTCTGGTTTATCCGGGACCTCTAGGCCCAGCTCGTAGACTAGAGTCACTAGGTCTATCATTCTGGCATGCTCCAGATACGCCATCTCAGAATTTTTTTTCCACTTACGTCAGATTCTATGTTTTATCCGTTCAATCCGGGGCACAATTTCAACTCTGTTTCACAATCTTAAATTGCGCAAATGTCACAATTCTCTCACTTAACAGTTCATACCGTTCGATGGCACTTCACGCTTTCACAAGTTTGTCACTCGCGTTCACAACATTTTAAACTCACACAACGTCGCGTCCATGGGTGTCACTCACCGCACTTGGTCGTCAGTTATCCTTCTTCACCCTTTTAGTAGAATCGTTATCCGATCCGGGCCTTTCACTTTTGTACAATTTTGATCCGATCCGGGCCTTTCACTTTTGTACAATTTTGATCCGATCCCGGCCGAACCCCCACTATTTGTAGGAACTCGGTTTCGTGCGAGTCCCCACTTTTACTAGAAACTGTGGTCGGTGTCTAGGGGTTGTTATTCTCAGTCTTAATGAAACCTTTCCGCTTACTGCACGGCGGAACTAGACTCTCTTACACTCAGAGTAATACAGTACTCAATTAAAGACAGAGTCACTGCTTCAAACACAACAATACTATATATTGACACATATAAACTATTTACATATCTAGAGATACGTTACATATAAAATTACACGTCAAGCCGCACCAGGCCTCCACAATCTAAATGGGTTAAAGCATTCGGCCGTCTGCCGAGATAGGATTGACTAAGCCGCCGTCTGCTGCTTGTCCGGAGCTAACGTCATGCCCCCTTCGAGACTGTCTCTCCCGTCGCAGCCGTCTGCTGCTTCCAGCACCTCTTACCAGGTCGGGACCCAATCTCAGTCTGTCCTCTCAAATACTTTTCTCCCGTTCATCTCTCGGAAACCTAATAGCGCTGTCGTCGCATAGCGTACACGGCGACATATGGCTCAAAGCTGGAGCCCTGGGATAACACAATTCCCATATATATATATGTATATATATATATATATATATATATATATATATATATATATATATATATATGTATATATATATATATATATATATATATATGTATATATATATATGTATATATATATGTATATATATATGTATATATATATATGTATATATATATATGTATATATATATGTATATATATATGTATATATATATATATATGTATATATATATATATATGTATATATATATATATATATGTATATATATATATATATATATATATATATATATATATATATATATATATATATATATATATATATATATATGTATATATATATATGTATATATATATATATATATATATATATATATATATATATGTATATATATATATGTATATATATATGTATATATATATATATATATATATATGTATATATATATATGTATATATATATGTATATATATGTATATATATGTATATATATATATATATATATATATATGTATATATATATATATGTATATATATATGTATATATATATATATATATATATATATAATAATGGATTGTATGGTGTCTGAGTGTGTTTATTTAATAGATCATACTCATCAGAAACAATCCATTGGTTTTTAGACAGTATTGACACCGCTGATGAAGAAATGCTGTCAAAAACCTTATTCATACTTTTCTTTACAAGTTGGATGTTCCTGGCTTCATGTAGCTTTAGAGCTATTACTGGTTTTCTCTTTCATCTTATTCTTATTTATCTATATATATATAAAAATTGGTCTGGGCAATTAAAATTATTAACATTTTCTATAATTTTACATTCCATAATACATTTCATATGTATTCATAATATTTACATTTATACATATTTACTTTTATAAATATTTACACATACTAAAATAATATGTATATATAAACTATTTACATAACGATAAAAATTAACTCAAATATATATATATATATATATATATATATATATATATAATGTTTACATTCGGAATAGGTATGCGCGTAACATTCGATTAAATTGTGCTTTTAAATTGTTCATTCATATTAAAAATCATTCTCAAATGCAGTGTTCCGTTTCTTTGTTTTACTTTGTCAGTTTAATGATTTCAAGTTTGCAAAATTAAAATTGTGATTTGAAATATTGTTTTGTATATACGGTGATATGTGTCACTTGACGGTGATATGTGTCAGAAACTTGCAGTTTGACTTCTTTTATAATGTTTACATTCGGAATAGGTATGCGCGTAACATTCGATTAAATTGTGTTTTTAAATTGCTCATTCATATTAAAAATCATTCTCAAATGCTATGTTGTGTTTCTTTGTTTTACTTTATCAGTTTAATGATTTGAAGTTTACATTTACGATCTCCATTTATCCGTTTTTAATTTTACTTATAATTAAGGATGAACTTGAGAGAATATTTACTTTGGTTATCTGTTAAAAAAAAAAAAAAAATTGAGACGGCTGGGATATGAGAACGAGCCCAACATGAGGGGAGTTATTTCTGATATTCATTTAAGAGTTACATAAATTAATCCCAGATCTTTTCTGTTTGTCTCGTGTTCCTGTTTTCCAAAGTTCGGGGTTTCAGAATCCCTGACGATAATTTCCCCTTCACTCGCGTGTGGCAAGTCGGGAGCGCTACCCCTTGCTGTGATGGGCGGTCCCGTCAAAGTTATCAATCATCCCCCCCGCAAACAGACGAAATTCTCAGCAAATTTTTTTTTTAAATCTTTTTTTGTCAACTATTTACAGCTACATAAATGCTGATAATCAAATAAAATTGGTATTGTCAGATAGCCTGATCTTTTCTGCAGTACTCTACCGGATTCATTTTATAAATTTCGTCCACCGAAGGAATTTATGAGCGTTTAAAACACACTATACCAGATTTTTCCCCGAATAATTTAAATTTAAAAATATTAATTGCATTTTTAATAAAAAACGAAACCGGTACACGGGTGAAAAATTTCTTTCTCTATGACGGAGTACAATTTAAAAAAAAAAATCTTTGAATCGAAGTCGGCAATCCGTGGACAAATTTTCTCCATAGGTTAACATTGAGGTGAGGGAATTCAGTGGGGTTTGTACATAGCAGCCTTAAACAGAGAGCCAACTGTATTAATATCATAGATAGAGGATTGAAAGAAGTCACTCCAGCATGCATGCGTGTACGAAATATGGAAGAAACTAACAAAATGTTTTGAAACGAATGCAGTTCATTCAGTATCCGAACAAGCAGATCCTTTGGCCGAAGTTACAGATCTGATCTTTAAATTTGGTGAGGAACTTAATTACAATCTCTGGAAATTGACAACGAAGATATCAACCAATTTATTGAACATGATCCGGAAGAGCTTACCAATGAGAATTTGCAAGAGATTGCTACACATTATGATGCAGAAAAAGAGACGGATACAGGCGAACAAGCCGAAGTACAATAAAAGAATAAAAATAAAAATAAATTGTTTTGAAAGAAATGGCTTCAGCTTTTCACTATATTAATAAAGGACTACAACAATTAGAAGCAATGGATCCATATGAAGAAAGATTGACAAGTGTAAATCGTCATATTCAGGAAAATCTAGCTTGCTACCAGACAGTATACAAGGAAAAGAAGACCCAAACTGCTCAAACTACCTTGGATAATTTTGCTAAAAAAACTTGCGACGTATCATCTGTAGCAAATTCTGAATCAATGGATTGTACTAACATAATAAGTAGTAATGGCGAAGAATAATTTATGTCTTCTAAATAGAGTACAATGTATTTTAAATTACGTATGTATGCAAGAAAGTAAAAAATATATGTATGTACATATATATAAAAAAAAATTTTTGAAACTCAACTTACGACTAAATCAGCTTACGACCAATGTCTCGGTCCCTATCTCGGTCATAAGTCGAGAAATATCTGTATTAACTACCGTGATTTGCTGTATAATCTGAAACGTTTAAACGCTGATTTCTTATGTCTATTTTCCAAGTTATTAATTTGCAACTAAGTAAAACATCTTTCCTGTTTTTATTTAACTTTTAAACTGACCAAAAATATGGCTAACGAAAACTAAATTATGAGAAGATATTTCACGGAAGATGAAATTAGAGTTTGACGAGATTTTTCCCTATTCAAATTGCGAAAAATGGGAAATTTTTACAGTGTTTAAAAAATTAGTTCCATGTAATTTTTCATTAGAAAAGGTTATTAGCGTAATCATAATAACACTTTAAAGGGCAAGATCGGCCTGAAGTCTATTGGCCCTATTAGATCATGAAAATTAAAAATACGTCTAAAAGGAAATTGCCTTAACAGATGTAAAACTTATTCTGGGCTCGAGATGGCCTTGCGGTAACGTGTTGGCTTTCGGTGCTGAGGGGGCTCGGATCGAATCCCGGCGTGCGCCGTTAAATACCTCCGTGCCTAGGACGGATATGGGCACGTTAAATCCGTAGACCGGAAAGTCCCTCTATGAAGGTCAGTGAGGGTGAGAGAGGGTACGATCCCCCCAGATGTTGCCCTGGGGTTACTCGGTCAAAATTGAGGTGTCAACTAGCTAAGACGGACTCCGACCCTTGTGGTGCTATTTAAAACCGGCTCGCGAATTTCAAATACGTACAAGGATCTTGCAACCGAGGAAGGGAATTACCGTAACGGCCAATGAACACTTGTTCTTTACTAAGCGTGCATTTGGACTTGGAAACTTTTATGTTTGGACTTTCATGTTTGCTTATATCCTGTTTATCTAGTCACTCACCCTGTGTGTAGCGTTTGTTAGTTTTCTAGCTCGCTTATAAATTGGAAAGAAAATGAAGTATTTTTCTATATAAAAAACTAAATAATAAATTAACGCACCTTTTAAATATGTAATAAAGACTTCGAATTTATGTATTTTTTAATATAAAGCTACTTTCTGTCAACATTATTCAATTTTAGGCAGCAGACAAAATTTTCAATGTAAAAGTTTATTGATTATCTTAAAAATGAGATGTTACATGTTGAAATGTTGCATCCACAAGAAATTTGAAAACACTAAGAACCATTCTAAAATCAATCAATCATAAATAGTAATCGTTACAAAAGAATTACTATTGAAAAAAGTAGAATATGTTGGATATGTTTTGAAAAGGTTCAATTAAATTCTGACAATCTCCAAAATATGAGAAAAGTTGTATGAGCAATATTTTGCAACAAGTATTGAAGTCAAAATATTTATCACCAATGTTGCACCAAAGGTTCTAAATCCTTATGTCAGTATAAGAAATTGGACTAACGAGAAATTTGTGAATAAAAATACATTGCCACTAGTGTTTATAGAAGCATTTCAGAATATTTTCTGAGACTTATCTGCACTTGAACTACTAAAGAGTTGTCTATGCAGAATACAAAACCTGAACAAATCATTGAATTCAATGATTTGTCAATTTTGCCATTAAACATCAGGTACGGATCGAATGAACAGTCTGGAGGTTCAGGTTAAAAATAAAGTAAAAGTTGCAAAAGTGAAAGCCCATTTAGTAGCAGAAGATGAATGTGCTCCATATACATAGGCACCCATAATTTGATTGTAGCACCATAGATCTCTTTATATTTATAACAGATGATTTTTATTAAACACCCATTATAAATTATTTTTATTAATGTTAAAAGCAGTGCCTGGCTGTAAATTCTAACTAATCCCAATTCTTTCACATTTTGTAACAATATATTTGTTTAAAAATGAAGAATCAGTTTCTAACAGTTGGTGTTTTTACATATGCAAACATTTTTGAAATAAAAATATTATTAAGTTAAAAAATTGCTTTTATTTAAGACTGTAAATTAACATTCATGAACAGATATTTCTGCAATTGAGTTAAAATACATATTCTATTAAAAATCAATCAGGGGTACATTAAAAAAAACGCAATACATATTCTGCTTTGATTTTCATAAAATATACACCATCACTAAAAATGTTACTTGACTTTTCCAGAGATTCTTGGTGCAGTTTTATTGCATTTCTATGCAGTCCTACATGTCAATGCAGGATCCATCAAAATATGTTTATATCAATATATAAATACTGTAATAAAATAATGTGTTCTTTGCAAAAGTTGTGTATTTTTAATAAGCAATTAAAAATGCCCGATTGAATTATAAACAATTGTCAGTTTGACAGCCCGAAAGTTTGACAATCCGAAAATTTTTTCACCCAGGCAAAAAATTGATTCTTCATCATGGATATTCGCTCTTACTTCACATTCAAAGTTATCTTCATTTAAAATAGTGGAGGACACATATTTAACGACAATCGGTAAACTTTCATTATCCGCCATTAAACCGTTGAGAGCTTTTGAAAACAGAGAACATGCGCTCGCGATCATTGGCCGTTACGGTTAGCCCCGCCCTCGGTTGCAAGATTCATGTACGTATTTGAAATTCGCAACCGATTCATCCCGTAGCCTCTATGGACCTGGTCTGGAATTTCCAGCCAGGAGGCATAAGAAACAACAACAAAACTTATTCAGAATAATGATTAAACGAAGTGTGCAAAACATGCATATGTAGATTGAAGAAATAGAAATATTAAACATATTCTTCCATCTTCATGTTTCTGAAACCCGTTAAAATTCTACGATTCCTCGCTACGAATGCCCACTTATGTCCTAAATAAAAACAAAATTCATTAAAAATAGGACATGTATGAAATGCCTTGCATAAATCCAAAAACTGAACTTGCCGAAACTCTGACAATAATCGACTCAAAACATACAGTGAATATAAAAAGAAAAATCTGTAATTGAGAACATCACAATTCAGTAGTGTAATTTTTATTATTTATTCGTGCTGTCATCGGTACCCGAAAGCCCATTTGTTTGATGTTTGCATTATTTATTGATATAACTGATCACACTTATCCAGTGGCGGACCAAGGTGGGGGCGGTCCGCCCAGGGCCCCACTTACTAAGGGGGCTACACGACAGGGACCTTTTTTTAATTGAATGATAACTTTATTGCAAAAAAAAATTACTTTTATTTTTTATTTTTTATTTAATCAGACGAGAACATTGTTTTTAGAAAACATTACGGTTGTGCATATACATAAAGTGAAAGGTCATCAACCTCATTGGCCTGCGAGTCCCTCTTTTCCCCTTTCAAACCTCGGATAAGTGAGACTTTGGCTCAATTAAATGAGGGATGGTATAGATAGGTCAACCGCGGGTAAGCAAAACCGCGAGGGATTACTGTAGGTTTGAGGGGATCGGCAAGGTAGTGGGGGGATCATGATATGCACTTCTGCCTAATTTATCATCTTCTCTCTCTCGTTCAGATACTCCAAGTAGGACACCTTCTAAGTATAAGAAAGAAAACTATATTTGAATAATGAAAACTACTTAATAACATAGCAAAGTAATACTTACGAGCAAACTAAACGGGTGCCAGATTGATTTGACGATCTTGAGTTCCACTGCGTATTTGTCAATTCCCCAAATTGCTTGACCCATTTATTGCAATCAGGGCCCGATTTAGAACATTCTTGACTATAGGCAGAACTCGGGATGGGGGCCCCCCTAACACTGATGTGGGCGTAAAATTTCCAAAATTGACACACAAAAAATACAATCGTGAATCATTGTGAAAGTACCATTTTACCAAAAATTGGCTGTTAGAAGCGTAGAAACCTAGAACATTATCCAATAACGAAAAGCGATACAACATATTCACTTCATCATTAAAACACCAGTACCATGCAACCAGAAAAACTTATTAATCCCTTATATACACTATAACATACATATAATGAGGAGTCTCGCTCCTGCCTCGGTAGAGAGAGGACGTGCGCTTTTGTGCTCTTCGTTAGGCCTGCTTCGTGGGTTAGGCTTCGTGGCTTCCCACGTGTGTGTGCTCTACTGCTTTCTTTTTTTCAGTCCTAATACTGGTCTGTGACCTTACGAGGAATTTTTATTCCTAGGTATGTGTGATAGACCTGTGCTAGCAACAGCCGTGGATTACACCGATTCTACGAAGGAGTAAACTTGTGATTCAAACTTCGATATGGCTTCGACATCGACTATGGATACACGTGAGACTGAGAAGTGAGTGAACAGATTTGAAAAATACGACCCAGAGGCGCTTAGTGAACTTGTCAGAACTCTACAACGAAAAAGACACACATTGGAATATACATCTCATGTGGATACTGTAACAAGGATCTGCCAGTGTCTTACGGACTTCAAATATCGCCTGGAAATGACTGGAGCACATGGAACTGTCGACCACTATTGGGATATGACGAACTTGAAAGGTATGTGGGATTTGATTACCGATTTACTTGTTTGTAGTAGTACGGATAATGTGAATAAGTTGATTAATCATGTTGATTTAATTGATCTTTGGCCAAAAAACAGAAAAATGTTAGGAAATACAGTGATATTGAAAATGATAATGTAAATACTAATTCTAATCATAATCGTAATGGAGAAACTAGCTTTACCAGTAATAGACAGAAATCTAAAAAGCTTGCGAAGAGTTCGATAACACTGATCTGCAATTTTTCAACTTTTTTCTGTTGTTTTGAAATGAATATGTGCATCTGAATGGATGTTTTGCGGAGATTCCGAAAATGACCTTCAAAATTCCTTATCATGTCAGGTTTTGTCATAAATGATGGAAATATGAAAATTTAAAATAAAAAGTTACTTTAATGACATTGCTATATGGCAACGTTTGTAACATGTGAAAATCTTCTATGGAGGGGCGGAATGATTGTTTAAGGAACAAATAAACATCAGTACATAGTCAAAAGCAAACACACCTAACATTGACCACTGGGCTCCCCTTCAAACTTCCTTTTTTGAATTGTCTTCGATGTGCGTCCGTACAGTCTCAGTTCAACATCCAACAATAGTCGGCCATCATAATGTACAGTCCACTTTCCTCGGTATCCTTTTTCCATCACTTTAATATCCTGATGTAAGCGCTCGGCATGTTCTTCCGAAAAATCACCAAGATTGTTAGGAAACTAATTGAGATGAGCATGAAGAAAGTGAACTTTGACGCTCATTTTGCAACCAAGCAGTTTATAAGATTCCAGCAGCTTCTCAACTAAAGTAGTGTAATTTGAAGCCTTCGTGTTCCCCAAAAAGTTGTGTACCACATTTCTGAATGCAGTCTATGTTCGCAATTCGCACTCACACATGTTTTCCTCGAATTTGTTGTCTGCCATTAATTTTCGTATTTGAGGGCCTACAAAAATGTCAGCTTTAATTTTTTCAGTCGTCATTGATGCAAACGTACCACCCAGATACTGAAAGCATTTACTGTCCCTGCTTAAAGCTGTCACGAATTGCTTCATTAAGCCAAGATTCATGTGTAAAGGTGGCAGCAGTATTTTAGAGGGATCAACCAGTGAAATTGAAACAATGTTTTTTTTTCGTCAGGAGTGAATGTACTTCTGACTGGCCACTGCTGCCGTACCCAATGCTCTGGAGTCCCATTCACACAAAAAGCAAGGAAATTTTGTGTACCTTCCTTGATGGCCGAGCAATATACTAATCACCTTGAAATCCCTGCAGGAAGACCATTTACGAAATTTGTACTGCACACTTTCCAGCAGTAATTTAAGGTTCTCGTATGTCTCTTTCAAAGTCACAGAATGTGCTACTGGAATGGATGGATGGATGTTAGTATTGTGTAATAAAACACCTTTTAAACTGGATTTGCTGGAATCTATGAACAACCTCCACTGTCCTGAATTGTAATTGATGTTGAAATATTTCATGACAGCCGGAATGTCTCGACAATATACCAAACCGCCTTCCTCAGCAAAAAAGGGAACCAATTCTGCTTCTCGGTATCTGTACCAGGAGAATCTCGTATTAGGGTACAGTAAATTCTTTTCATGAAGTTATGATCCTAAAAGCTCTGTTGCGTCTTTAGGTAAATTAAGATCACGAACGAAATCATTCAGTTCATGCTGTGTAAATAGCACTGGGGTTTCATCCTCCATACTGTCCGGTTTGTACATTTCCTCACTTGTAACATTGTGGTGATGATAATTAATAGTTTATTAAATAATTAACGGTTATTTTAATATCGGGTATTGAGATAATTAAGTTAGTAAAGTAAGTAATTAAATGTTAGTAACGGTTGTACTTTGTTATAGATTTATTAAGCCTCTGCTAAATATACTTGGTTAAACTTGTGGTGATCAAATATTAATTGATTTGATTAATGTCATCGCATTTGGAGAATAGTGCGCAAATGTCTCTAAATGTTTTGACATTGTGAAGAATTAAGTTGAAATAGATCATCACATGTTATATTGTTAAAATATTGATAAATTAATAAGCCTTATTTTGAAATAATTGTGAGGTGGCTGGTACGTATTTGGCTGGTGAATTTTACTTCAAAGGCTGAAGAAATTTAGTTAAATAATCAAAGTGTTAGAAATATTTATTGTTTTCTTTCTTTCCCTAAAACTGACCCTGCACCTAGTAACAAGTTCATATCGCTACCTCTGCTGGCCGCTGTCCTTGGTAATTTGATATGCCCGGCCTTCGCCATTTATTCGTGATGCACAACCAAGCCCCCCCCCCCCGAGCCAGAGAGGAGAAAGGGTGAGAATATCAGAAGGTGCGGACGGATACAGCGTCTTGTGGATGGCGGCGTTTTCAAGGAGGAAATAAGGAAACAACAATGATGGTATAAAATAATAAGATTAAAAATCAACGATGAGTCGGAGAAAAGTATCCTTCGGCAAATTCAGAACTTCAACGTTTTCCTCGTCCTAAATCGACGGCGTGCGTTGGAACTTCTTACTTCCTCGCGGAATCCAAAGGAAGAGACGTAGCGTCGAACTCGGGGGCGGAGGGTGCGAAAAAATGGGAGAGGGAGAGAGGCGAGAGGCTAGCCAAGAAGCTGGGAGCTGACCCGGGATCCATGATGGAGAGCGATGACTTGATTTTTGGCGGCCTGCACATTATAGAAATGACGCTGGCCTGGGGTTCCCCTCATAATTTCATAAAATTATATTTTTTTTTGTTAGAGTGCTGCAGCATTTTAATTGGGTAATATGATTTTAATTTCCTTTTTTTGTTTACTGAATTTTTCTTTAGTTTTTCTTTTGATTTTTTCATCACTTTTTCATTTAGACGGGTTTTTTCTCACCAGCCACCATGATAATAAATGTTATACTAATAGTAAATTGTACTGTAAGCAATCAAGAATTTTGTGATTAATATAAGTTTATTGGGAGGAGAAGTTGAATCCTCAAGTGTTTAAACCATTTTTTGTTAAGGTATTGTGTAATATTGTGAAGGAAATCGAAAGGAATAAATTTGTTATGTTAAAGTATATCTTTATCATGTCAGTCTTTGCCTTTGAATTAATTTTCTAATTTTTAGCTTTAGGTTTTTTTATTTCAGCAGAGTTGAATTTTTGAAGTTTTTCTTTTAGGTGAAGTAATTTTATTTTTAGGTGTACTCCAATGATAGAGAGGTAATTTTATTAGTTTTAATTGCATGCTCGTTTTGACTCATTAACCACCACAGTGGTGCAAACAGTAAATCGAACCTAGGGTAAATTTTGATTATAATTTTGGGTTATTGCTACACACAACGCAAGTCTTTAAAATGTACTAACCACTAATGGCAAGTATTGAAGTTAAAAGTAATTGAAACTAAATATTAACTGTTAGTAGAATTAAGAGACTGTTAAGAAGATACTATCCTACCTCCTAATTATTAAATAAAGAGTTAAATAACCCCCTAAATACAATTTTCAACGCCACAAATGGCGCCTGTGACCTACCCGCGCTGTGCCATTTTTTTTTCTTCAAATGGTACAAGTCGTGAAGACTGTTTGCAAATGAGCCATCTTTTCCCCATTATCCTTTCTTTCGGTAAGACGGCATGACATATTAAATTTTGGTATAGTGGAGGCTTAATCTTATTTTGGCACAGACTTTTTTGGTTTATATGATTTTTATGTTTTTATGATTATTATTTTTGATATTTTAAACGATGTAGATTTTAAGTGGTAACTTTTCTTACATACCTATATTTTTGTGTTCATTTATTTTGAATTTTAATTTTTTTTACATAATTAACTACTGAACGATATATGTTTTGATTTGATTTGTTATTTGGTATTATGGTGTTTTACTTAGAGTATTGTTCTGTTAGTGTGTTTAAGGATACATTTTTGATTTGAAAGTTTTTTTTTACATTACTATACATTTCGCGTTTATTTTGAATATTGAATATATTTTTAACATCTTTAAACATTGATAGATATTTTGAGTTGATATTTTAATTGGTATTTTGTTGTTTTAACGTTTTCTATTGCTATGCTAGTGGTTTTAAGTATAATATTTGATTTCAGGTGCTAAATTTTGTATGTTTTACAATGTCTTCTATAGTATATTTGCATGCTAAGTATTGATAAGTTTTTGATTGCAATTCTACATGTCAGATAATTTTTTTTGTTTGTTTTGGGCATCATATCACGGGTTTTTTTCGGTCTTGCCAGGCGCTAAGTTTTTCTTTTACTCTCCTCTTGCCATTTAGAGCTGGTCTCATGGTCACACGGGAAGTAGAATTGGTTTGGGCGCTTGGACAGATTGAAAATTACATTAAATTTTTTCGTATAATAGTTAATGATTTTTTTCACACGAAAATTTAGTTACAATTGGGTTTAATATTCAACGTCAATATCACAGGCTGGGAAATTTGAATGTTGTGGTCTTTTAGTACCTAATAAGTTCAGTTTCTCATGTTAGGGATTTGTTGTATTTAATGCCACTTTAGTTTTTTGCGGAGTTTTAGCTTAATTTAATATTGATTAATTTCTGTTGTAAGGCATACTAAGGCGTCCAAAAATTTTGTTGTTTATGTGTAGGGTTAATGTTAAATTTTTTTTGGTGTTCTTGTCTACAATGTTTCATGTGCATATTTTGTTTTGAACGGGTTAGCATGACTTTTGGGGATCGACTGTGGTTCGATTCGACCGGTTTTTTTGTTTATTTAAGTAGGGCATACAGTTTTTATGAATAAAGGTTTTGGTTAATTTATTTTGGTAGGTATGCTTACGTTGGTCTGTTCAGTTCGGTTTATGCAAATAGACGTTAGACAGGTCTTCATATTTTAATCATTAATTTTTACTAACCATATTAGAATTTCATTGCCTCGAGGGACGAAGAGTCTCTCTTCGCAGGCTGGAATTGAATTTGGTTTAGTAGGAGTAAATGGTGGTGTGGTTTAATTTTTACTAAGCATATTAGAATTTCATTGCCGCGAGGGACGAAAGGTCTCTCTTCGCAGGCTGGAATTACATTTGGTTTGGTGAGAGTAAATGGTGGAGTAGTTAAATCTGTGTTAATCATTAATTTTTACTAGGCATTATTAGAATTTCATTGCCGCGAGGGACTAAGAGTCTCTCTTCGCAGGCTGGAATTGAATTGGGTTTAGTAGGAGTAAATGGTGTAGTTAACGATAGGTCTGAAATTTCTATCAATTACCTGGTTTTGTAATGTATACTAAGGTGTACGGGAGGTTAAAATTTTTTTTATTATATGTACGGTTAAATTTATAATTTTTGTACACTTGTCTCACATGTTTCATATACATTTTTTTGAGGTTGTACAGTAAACATGTTAATTTTGATTGAACAGTGATAATGAATTTCGTAAGAGAGAATTTTGTATTGAGTTTTGTTCGAAGAGGTTTTGTTTATTTGTGTTAAGCATACGGCATTTTAAAATTTGTTTCGGATTGTATGCTATGGTCGCACTGTTAATTTCAAATTATGGAAGTAAACTGTGGACAGGGTGTAATGTTTTTGCAATGATTGTTTTAACCGAGGATGATTATTTTACTATGCAGTTTTTAGTGTATAAGGTTTAATTTTAAGTTGAGCATACAGTTGTGGTAATAAATTGTTTTAGATATATGTTAGGTGTTCAATGTTTCATTTTTGCATGTTTTATATACAATTGTGGTAATGAAATTTTTTTCGGGTAGTATACTAGATGTTCCATGGTTTATATTTTTGTTTAATACGTAATCTCTCATGTATATGTGTTTTGTTATGTTGAGCCGGGACGAATGGTCACAATATATCACAGTGTGTCATGTAATTCTATACTTTAGTCAATTCTCTTTAATTTGTGAAATTTTTCCAAGGTGTTTTTTTTTTTTTTTTTTTTTTTTTTTTTTTTTTTTTTTTTTTAAATTTGTGCCAAATTTTTTTCGGGGGGTAAAGAGGTTATTGTGGTGATAATAATTAATAGTTTATTAAATAATTAACGGCTATTTTAATATCGGGTATTGAGATAATTAAGTTAGTAAAGTAAGTAATTAAATGTTAGTAACGGTTGTGCTTTGTTATAGATTTATTAAGCCTCCACTAAATATACTTCGTTAAACTTGTGGTGATCAAATATTAATTGATTTGATTAATGTCATCGCATTTGAAGAATAGTGCGCAAATTTCTCTAAATGTTTTGACATTGTGAAGAATTAAGTTGAAATAGATCATCACATGTTATATTGTTAAAATATTGATAAATTAATAAGCATTATTTTGAAATAATTGTGAGGTGGCTGGTACATATTTGGCTGGTGAATTTTACTTCAAAGGTTCAAGAAATTTAGTTAAATAATAAAAGTGTTAGAAATATTTATTGTTTTCTTTCTTTCCCTAAAACTGACCCTGCGCCTAGTAACAAGTTCATATCGCTACCTCTGCTGGCCGCTGTCCTTGGTAATTTGATATGCCCGGTCTTCGCCATTTATTCGTGATGCACAACCAAGCCCCCCCCCCCCCGAGCCAGAGAGGAGAAAGGGTGAGAATATCAGAAGGTGCGGACGGATACAGCGTCTTGTGGATGGCGACGTTTTCAAGGAGGAAATAAGGAAACAACAATGATGGTATAAAATAATAAGATTAAAAATCAACGATGAGTCGGAGAAAAGTATCCTTCGGCAAATTCAGAACTTCAACGTTTTCCTCGTCCTAAATCGACGGCGTGCGTTGGAACTTCTTACTTCCTCGCGGAATCCAAAGGAAGAGACGTAGCGTCGAACTCGGGGGCGGAGGGTGCGAAAAAATGGGAGAGGGAGAGAGGCGAGAGGCTAGCCAAGAAACTGGGAGCTGACCCGGGATCCATGATGGAGAGCGATGACTTGATTTTTGGCGGCCTGCACGTTATAGAAATGACGCTAGCCTGGGGTTCCCCTCATGATTTCATAAAATTATATTTTTTTTTTGTTAGAGTGCTGCAGCATTTTAATTGGGTAATATGATTTTAATTTCGTTTTTTTTTGTTTACTGAATTTTTCTTTAGCTTTTCTTTTGAATTTTTCATCACTTTTTTATTTAGACGGGTTTTTTCTCACCAGCCACCATGATAATAAATGTTATACTAATAGTAAATTGTACTGGAAGCAATCAAGAATTTTGTGATTAATATAAGTTTATTGGTAGGAGAAGTTGAATCCTCAAGTGTTTAAACCGTTTTTTGTTAAGGTATTGTGTAATATTGTGAAGGAAATCGGAAGGAATAAATTTGTTATGTTAAAGTATATCTTTGTCATGTCAGTCTTTGCCTTTGAATTAATTTTCTAATTTTTAGCTTTAGGTTTTTTTATTTCAGCAGAGTTGAATTTTTGAAGTTTTTCTTTTAGGTGAAGTAATTTTATTTTTAGTTGTACTCCAATGATAGAGAGGTAATTTTATTAGTTTTAATTGCATGCTCGTTTTGACTCATTAACCACCACAGTGGTGCAAACAGTAAATCGAACCTAGGGTAAATTTTGATTATAATTTTGGGTTATTGCTACACACAACGCAAGTCTTTAAAATGTACTAACCACTAATGGCAAATATTGAAGTTAAAAGTAATTGAAACTAAATATTAACTGTTAGTAGAATTAAGAGATTGTTAAGAAGATACTATCCTAACTGCAATTATAATATAAAGATTTAAATACACCCAATACAGCAATCTTAAGCGCCGCAACATCGTCTGAATCGGTGTCTGTTGGGGGCTTCATATTGGACGGGGTTGGCACAGGGATGGATTGATTATGGGGCATTGGTCTTATGGCAAATGGATAATGGGATACACAATGTTATGTTTACTCGTTCTGGTATGGCCTACGATATTTTGTGATTGGCGCAAATCCTGACGTCATACAGATAAAACAGTTGCATTTCCATTATCAGCTAGATATTGATGTTTATCTATTCCTTAAATAATTATTCCACCCATCCAGAGAACATTTTCACGCGCTACGAACGTTGCCCTATAACAATGTCCTCACAAAATACCGTTTTTTTTAAAATTTTCACATTTCCGTCATTTATGAAAAACGTGACGTGATACGGAATTTTGAAGGTCATTCTCGGAATCTTTGCAAAAAATCCATTCAGATACACCTATTTGTCGTATTGCTCGTCCATTTATTTTATAGGGCGTGATTATTTTGTGGTAGTACAAATATTTATTTATTTTGTAAAGGGGTATTTGGGTGTGTTGTATTTAAATTATTTATTTTGTAATCCAAAGCACTGGACGTGATTAGCAATTTACGAACAATTTTAAAACCAGTTTGATCTACTAATCAACTTTGCTCCACATTAAAACACACAGCAGATAAATAATTACTGACTCAAGGTTTAAAACAAAAAAAACTTATTTATTTACACTATCCTAATATTTACATTTTATCTCATAAAATTTAATCAACATATTAGCTGATCTACTCACTATCAAAAACACCAGCAAATGAAAAAGGGTTCTATTTAGTTTCACTTCTTGATTCAGGGTGCGTAATACTAACTAAAACAAAATTCTAAAATCTCCTATCACAAAATGTACTATATTTTAATCACGTAAAACTCGCACTAACCATCAGTAGCAACCGTGGGATCTGAACAAGACAAAAACAAGAGAGAGCACTCACGTCCTTTAGTTGAGGGAAACCTTGGGGTTAGGTGTTGACTCTTCTCTCTGGTAGGGGACTTTCCGTGAAGTTAGAAAGGGCACTGTAGATTCTCTTCTTCTAATGATGGAGCACTCTTCCCTGTTGGGGGACCGGAGGCAATCTCCTCAGCAGCACACTTCTATTTTGTATCCGGGATAATCTACCGGTCTCCACGCCACACAGGCTTTCTTTCTCGGGAAGGATCCACCGAGTTTCTACGTATCAAATCTCCTTCGTTTTATTTTAGCTCCGGGAAGATTCGACCGGACTTTGGGTAGTCAAACAGGGGTAGATTTTCTTCAGCCGACCCAGGGCGAGGGCCTCCTGGACTTCGACTGACTTTTTTCCCTTTCTTAACCCTTTCAACGGCAGTGACGAAATATTACGTCGAGCCCTGACTGTCTCATCCGGGCAGTGACGAAATATTACGTCCGACCTTAGCCGTCTCATTCGGGCAGTGACGTACCCCTGAGCAGGCGCAGGTTATTTTTCCAGCACTGCACGGAGTTTTTCCCCCGTTTTCGGAACGATAAAAGGTGCTTGATTTACAACCTCGAATTTTCCGAAATTGGGGAATGAAGACCCCTACATGTACATCTCCGATTCTGACGCATTCACGGGATGGGGGTCTGAATAGAGCGACGTTGGTAAGTTAGAGGGGGGGGAGGGTTGCAGATCGACTTTCCCGAAAAGTTAGATGTTCGGTAATTACATCAGTTTCCAAGAAGGAAGGTCAAGAATGGAGGGTGTGGAATGGCTAGCTGGCTGTTGTAAGGCCACAAGAACAGGGCGCTTAGGAATTTCCCTAGGATCATAATCTGGGAGATTCGCGAATTTTTTTTTTTAAACATTAACAAGTTAAAAATTTCAAAGGCAATAATTTAAATTATGATTAAATTATTATTAAGATTAATGATAAAGTTTTCATTTCACTATTAGTATTTACATATGATAAATTATATATTAAATACATGAAACCATGATTTTTTTTATTCTATGTCAACAAAACTCTTACTAATCGCAGTGATAGATAAAATATGATATTGCAATGATAGAAGTTCCCTCCTACTTTATCTTTTACTTTACAATCTAGATAAAGCCATTATAGTTAATAAAATTACATTTGAATGAAACATAATGTAAAAATATATACATAAGTAATTTTGATTTAAATCAATGATTTTTTTTAAAAATCAAGTGATTTAAATCCTAATTTAAATCAGGATTTAATTCATGTACTGTATATTTAAATTATGTATATTTAAATTTAATTAATCGTCTTTTAATAATTTTTATAGCTAAAATAACGATTTTAATAACTAAAATAATGTCTGAACATATTTTATTTTATTTTATCAATTTGGCTACATTTCAAACTTTTCAATTATTATTTTATTACTTTCCATACAAGTTTGAAAAGTTATTTGATGTTGTACAGTGCTTCATGGATTGGTGAGAAATTCTTAGGTGTTTCTTTTCTCTTTTTTTTTAACTCACGATGAACTACCTACCCAAATTATCAGGTGTAAGGCGTTTAGAGCGTCACATTCGAGGTTATCTCCACAATTTTGATCATCCTCATGAGATAGGAATTTTCTCCTGATTTCGTACCCCTCTCTTGCGTAGCCGACTTCCCAGCGAGAGGATTTTCGGACCCCGTAGCTGTTTCCTTAAAATTTCATTGATTTTTGATAATGGTCAGAAGCAAATTAATGAAAGCATAATTTTCCGGGTGAACCTTACGGTGCTGGAGTTCGCAGGTTCGAGTCCCTTTTCTATATGAATGTTTGTATTCATCTGTATCGACATTAAGCAGTAAGTCCCGGTCAAATTAGTCTTCGAGTACCAAAAATTGACCTAAGCTCTCTAAACAACCAAATTATCGGAATTTCTTTATTACAGTATTTAACTAGGACATTGATATGACCGATACAATCTTAAAATTGCAGTTAAAAAAGATGTATTTTCATAGACACAAAAAGAATATGATTAAAACAAAACTGATTTGTAAAATTGTGTATTTAACTATAAACTTGTGTATGTACGTATGTGCAATAGCGTCTAAATAGTGCATTCAATTGAACTCAAATCCAATATTGTGTATACTCAAATCCAATTGTGTGTTGCGAGAAAATACTAAATTTTTAATTCTGATATTTCAAAAAATTTGGTTTTCTGCATGAAAACCATGAAAATTGGCAAGTCATAAATTAAGCATGAATATTCATTCATCAACAAAATTTTTCGGCTGCAATATAAATATTATAAAAATTAATTTTTGATGTTGTTCCAAAATTGTTATTAATTCGCTATTGCACTGCAAATCAATCAAAAATAAGAAAATGAAAAAGGGTGAGCTGATTGCTTATCAACGGGGGAAAACTTTGATAATGAAGTGGCATGATAAAAGATCTGTTGCCATTTTAAGCACGATCCATTCCACAGAAATGCAAAATATAACAAAACATGGGAAAACTTATAAAAAAACCGTACCAGTTCTGGATTGCAACCATACAATGGGTGGTGTGGACAGAATGGATGCTGTGACAACGCCAGAGTTGAAAATTGAAAGCCATGGTTCGCCACTGGACAGTAGACGAAGATTGTTTATATACAACAGCGTTGGGAGCTTTTTCCACGCGCGAGATTTGGAGTTTTTTCCGCGCGCCGGGATTTTTGTATCTCAGCTCCGCGCGCTGAGATGTGATTGTAACTTACTTTTAAAATGTTGTGTCCTTTTTGTATAATAAATAGATGCATGAGATGTTAATCGTCCATGCTTAGTGCTTTTCGTCTTACACATTGGATTTTATTAATAGTGAGCCAACCGGCCAAGCTGTTACAGTCTATATATATATATTGAAAATGGAGGTTCCACCGAGATTTGAATGCGGAATCCAGCGATAAAAAATATTGCGTGGAGGAACTAAAAGGAGGTATTTCTTTTTATTTAATACAGTACGTGCCTGAGATTTTGTTGCCGCCTTGGCAAAGTTAGGAACTTAGTGTTTGCTATTAGGCTAAACTAGTTGAAAGTTTTGGATGTATATTGGGGGGCCAAACTGGCTTATATACATCGGTTTAAAATAGCAGTTCACAAGTACCAGACTGACTTATTTTTATCTACAAACTCTAGATTTGGTTTCGTATGTGTAATAATTAAATTGTGTATCCTCTGTTCTATCGAATTACATAAAGTGTGTTCGTGTTTCAAGTGTATCTAATGCCAAATTGGCGATTTAAAATCTTAAAACTTGAGATAGATGAGATATTTTTTAATGCCAAACTGGCGATTTAAATTCTTAAAACTTAAGGTGACCGACTACGTTGAAAACACCGATTTTCGACCTCTAGGTCGATTTTTTTTAATTTGTGTTTCTTATTGTTTGGACTTTTATCTTTGCAAAACTGTTTTTCTTTTGTCTTTACGTGATTTAGAAGAAAAGTTATAGCCATTATAAAACATGATGTCTCCAGAAAAATGAAACCGGAAGTAGTAGCTCCAAACCGGAAGTTGTTTTAAAATTGCAGTATTTTGCTCATTTTCAGCCCTAAAGTTAATTTTTTGTAATTTTAAGTTATTCTAATGTTTTTACATTATTCTTAAATGTTTTTACCAAAAATATTATTTGTTCATTAATGGAAAAGTGGCAACAAATTAGTTCATGTGTTCGTTTGTGTACATCGTCACGCTGATATTTCTCTCTCTTTGCTTTCGCTATTTTCTAATATAAAATACTGCTTTTTGTTTAAAAATCATTTTTAATTTTACGGAAAACATCATAAGAAATGGGTCAACGCAAAAATTATCGTTCTAAAAAGAGAAAATTTAATGGAAATCAGTTCACCATTTCGAAGAGAAATGAAACTGTTGCAGTTGATTGTAGTGAAGTAAATACTGCAAGTTCATCGAAACTTGAGAGCAAGAAAGGTGTTTCTTTGGAAGAAAGTTCAAAGATAATTGAACTTTGCGGAAGCAGAATAATGGATATTGACATTTTAGTTTCTGTATTTGCAATATTATGTTGTCCAGTCTGTTTCAACAATAAACTCTCACTGACTGAAGATTCACGGTTTGGTATGTGTTCCAATTTTTTACTAAAATGCAACAACTGTTCTTTCTCAAAAGGGTTTGCCTCTTCAAAAAAGTCGGATAAGTCTAATAATATAAATACTCTTGCTGTTTTTGCTTTAAGACTTATAGGAAAAGGCTATACAGCAGGAAAAAAATTGTTCTCAGTACTGGATATGCCTTTCCTTTCTAAAGGAACTTTCAGACAACAAGAACTGAACGTGACAACAAGAACGTGAATTGTGGGGTCTCAGTTGATGGAACGTGGCAGAAGAGGAGTTATTCATCACTGAATGGTTGCGTCAGCTGTATCTCAATTGACACTGGCAAAATATTAGATTTAGAAACAATGACTCAATTCTGCAGGATATGTAGTACCACGTCTGGAACACTAGATACTGTTTCTAAACCACATACCTGTCGAAATCATACCGGTTCAGCTTCAAATATGGAGACTGTGGGTGTTTACCGTATTTTTGAGAGATCAAAACATATGAGGAATTTATGCTATACTGAGTACTATGGTGATGGTGACTCTAAAGCATTTAATGCTGTGAAAAACATATATGGTGAGAACTCGGTAAATAAACTGGAATGCATTGGTCATATCCAGAAGAGAGTTGGCACTCACCTTCGAAAATTAAAAAAGTGCACTAAAGGACTCGGAGGTAAAGGGAAACTGACTGATCGCTTTATTGATAAGCTTCAAAATTACTACGGAATTGCAATCCGTAGTAATGTTGGTAGTTTACAAAGCATGCAACAAGCAGTAATTGCAGCTTTTTACCACTGCTGTTCTAGCAACAAGCACCCAATGCATGGTCAGTGCCCAGAAGGACTTGACAGTTGGTGCAAGTTCAAACGGGCAAAATCATTAAATACAACCTATAACGATAAATCCGTTGGACTTCCAGAAAGTGTTATCAACATTGTGAAACCCATCTACATGAATCTGTGTGATCAAAAATTGTTAGAGAAGTGTCTGCATGGGAAAACACAGAATGCAAATGAAAGTTTCAACGGTGTTCTGTGGAATTTCATTCCAAAACTTCATTTTGTTGAATTAAAAACTTTGCAACTGGGGTCATACATAGCTGCCCTTCAATTTAATGATGGTGCTAAAGGTATTCTTACAGTTTTAAACAATTTACATTTACAGACAGGCTCTTATGTGTTAAGCGGATTGGAATCCAGTGATTTTGACAGAGTTTACGACTCAAAAAGAAAATCTTTGCCTCAAGCAAAAATTCAAAGAAAAAGACTGTGTGCACGCCGAAAGAAAAAATGCATACTGAATGAAGAAACAGAAGGCCTATCTTACTATCCTGGGGCATTTTAGACTCCTATGTCTAACGAAACTTTGTTTTTCAGATAACTGAAAACTTTAATTGCAATTTTCTCAAAACTTATTTTTTACAAAACCAATTTACCATTTTCATGATATCTCAAAATATAATGAATGTATTGTCATGAAATTTTCAGTGTATATTTTAAATAATATGAACAATGAAATGACCCAAAATTTTTAAGGTAAGTGAAATACTTTTCATTTTGCAGGTGCTTTTAAATAGATTGAGCAACTAAAATTTCGAAAAATTGCATGTTAGCATATATTTTCCATTGTTATTTTCTTGTACCTCAAAATTTCTCATTGATTTTGGTTCATTTTGAAGATTGTTGTTATAACTAATGGCCAAAAATAATTAAGATTGCTGCAATACTTTTTCTTGTAGAGTGTAAACCGTTTTGGTAAAATTTAGCTAAAATTTCCCTTAAATTACCCAATTTTTCAAAAAATGCAATACATATGGATAAAATTTTAAGCTGTTTATGCTTAAAAATTCATTGTTTAACCAAAAATAGTATAAAATGGCAAGAAATTGAATTATTTCAAAAAAATTTTTCCGAACGTAGGCAGTCACCTTAAGATAGTTGAGATATTGTGTAATGCCAAACTGGCTGAAATAATTAAATGAATAACGATTCATGTATTAAAAATCGAACTGATTTTTAAGTAAATTGTGTTTGTGTTTTGTAAAGATAAAGAATATTTTATTTTGTATTGAATACTGCTAAAGCCAAACTGGCAGATATTAACTGTGTATTATAATTTATTTGTGCAATTTAGAATATAGTAGTGTTAGATTCGGAATTTAATATGGCTTATCTTGGCCAAGGCCGGAAGGAGGACTTGAAGGTGATTGCAAGAGAATTAGGGGGAAATGTAACAGAAGACTTAAAGGTAATTGATCTGCGTAACTTAATTTTGAAAAGTAGTAATTATGAGGAAGAGTATATAAAAGAACTTCTTTCATCTGTGATCAGTGAAAGAAAAGAAGAAGAAAGAAAAAAGAAAGAAGAAAGGGACTTTCAATTGGAAAAACTAAGATTAGAGAAAGAAGAAGAAAGAAAAGACAAAGAAGAAGAAAGAAAAAAGAAAGAAGCAGAAAGAAAAGAAAAAGAAGAGGAAAGAAAAAAGAAAGAACAAGAAAGAAAAGAAAAAGAAGAAGAAAGAAAAAAGAAAGAAGAAAGGGACTTTCAGTTGGAACAACTAAGATTAGAGAAAGACGAAGAAAGAAAAATGAAAGAAGAAGAAAGAAAAAAGAAAGAAGAAAGGGACTTTCAATTGGAAAAACTAAGATTAGAGTTACAGTTAAAGGAAAACAAAAACTCTGAGGATTCTATTAATTCTAGTACAGATTTTAGTTCTAAAATTGAACTTCAAAAGCTAATGCCCAAATTTGATGAAAGAGGGGGTGAGATAAGTTTGTTCTTAGAGCTTTTCGAACGACAAGCGAAAGTTCTTAAGGTACCCCGAGAAAAGTGGGTCACTAAATTAATTGGTGTTCTGCCATTAGAAATTGTTCACTTGATAGCTCGTGAACCTGAAGAACAGGCTAGTGAGTATCCATATGTTAAGACCTTATTACTTAACCCTTTGCTCCCCGGTGTTCCATATAGTGGAACACCAATCTTTACTCGCTTCTAAAACCGTCAAAATTCGGTGAAAAACTAAGCAATTAGCTTCATTTTTTACTTTGATCTACTCTTTTTGATAGTACATGGCAGCGTGTCACAAGCCCATACATACCCTTGTTCCAGGGGCGTTATAAAAAAGAGCTATATTTCAGAGCCATAATTTAAAAATCATTTTTAAATACAAAAAAATTGCTAGGAAAAAAATTCCTATTTTATTTTATTGGCTATACTCCAAACTATTTATTCTATATTATTTTAAATTTTTTATACCGAAACCATAGCAATAACGAAAGATTTTCAAAAGGTGTTCCATGATATGGAACACTGGGAAACTAGAGCGGTTTGCGCAGTAGAACACGTGTCTCTCTGTCCATATCAGCCAGTCCAAACCGGTTCAACTTCGACCGCATACCTCGAACAAAAGCCCTATGTCCAAAATCCTGTGCAGTACTAGTCCTTCGGGCTCCTCGTTGTTCGTCGATTGCCTAAGCAATCGACGAAGATCCTCTCATCAGTTTACGAACAGTAAACTCGAGGAACTGCAATGTTGCAAAACTTGCAATGTTGGTTTTTGCTTTTTTCAGAAGGGACTGACGTGCTTCTAAAAATATCACGAAGCAAAAAAAATAGGTTAGTGAATATTTTTATGTGTAGGAACTGCTTTTGTATATAGGAACTGTAAATATTTATTTAAAATCATATATAATCAAGTTTTTTTAATAGTGTTTTTATTTGTGTATTTTGTTTTGTATATAAGAACTGCTTTGTATAAATAGGAACTGCTTTTGTATATAGGAACTGCAAATATTTATTTAAAACCATATATAATCAAGTTTTTTTTGTTGTGCTTTAATTTGTATGTGTGCGTTTTTTCTTTTGTTCGCTTCACCGCAACGCTCGCTCAGCCTCACTTTTCAAAGTCCTAGTTTGCCAGTGTTCCAGGTCATGGAACACCCACAAGATCGAAACCGGAAGTGCAATCTTTATAAAATTTTAACTGTGTACTCCTTTAAGCCTAAACAGAGTGCCTACAAATGTTTAGATCAGAATTTCAACTTTAAAGGGTACTGGGAAGTAAAGGGTTAAGCGTTTTAAGATGAGCCCAGAGAAGTTTCGCCAAAATTTTGTGAAACTGCAAAAATCACCAGACCGTACTTGGCAAGATTTTTACTACGAGATGAAAAATTATCTAGAAGGCTGGCAAAATGGATTGAAGATAGAAACCTATGAACAATTAAAAGAATTGATGATCGTTGATCAGATAAAGAAAAGGGCACCGAATGAATTTAAATAAAACTTTTTGGATCATTGGACATCCATTACTTCCCCAGTTGAACTTGTAACCAAGATTGACGAATTTGAGGATGTGAGAAAGTGCATACGGGGTAAAACTCCTTCGATGAGTTACAAGGATCAAAGTAATAAAAAACCATGGCAATCGAAACCTTGGAAGGGAAATAGCCAGAAAAAGGAAGATACGCATGCCGTAAAAGAAATGGAAAACTTCCACAAGGTTAAGAAACCAGATCCCAACTTCGATAAGAGGAAACAGTTTCATTGTTTTGAATGTGGGGATACCACACATATCAGGCCTGATTGCCCTAAACTCAAAAAGAAAAACAGTATAGGCAGCGTAAACTATATTAAGAATAAAGTTGATGAAGACCTATTAGCTCCATACACCATTCCTGGTAAAATAAATTGGACTAGCATTCCTATACTTAGAGATACTGGAGCAACTGTAGATGTAGTGTGCCAGAAATATGTGTCGCCTCAAAGAATGACAGGGGAACATGTATGGGTGCAACATTTACTGAACGAGCAGATGTCTTGCTTGCCTGTGGCCGAAATTGAAATTGAATGCGAATTGGGCCATGTCACCACTAAGGCAGCCGTTCTCAGAGATAACTTGGACCAAGGGAGGTACATCCTTGGAAATAAAACCGCATGTTAGAAGAAATTAAAGATGACAGTAGGAAGAAAAAGGAAACTGTGAACGCAGTACTTACAAGAGCGCAGCAGAGAAAATATCTTGCTGAAGGAGGAAGCTTGTCAAAATCCCAAGAAGAGAAAATTGAAATGTCCAAAAAGACAGAGTTAGAGAAAGAGGAAGAAAATGATCTTCCAAGTACAGAAGTTCAACTTTTGCCAGAAATTGATGAAACTGAAGTTATTTTGGACTTGGTAAAAGTCAATTCAGAAAAGTTTGCTGAAGAACAACAGAAGAGCAAAGATCTGGCTCTGTTGTTTACATTAGCCAAAAAGGCCTCGACAGAATCAAAAGATTTCAGAATAGTTAAAGATAAATTACTGGTTAAGAAGAAAGTCGACAAGATGGGGAAAGAAGTTGATATACTTGTGGTTCCTGAATGTTTTAGGGAGCAAGTCAAAAGCATGTGCCACGAAGGAACGTCGGCTCACTTAGGAGTCGCCAAAACAAAGGACCGAATGGTGAACTATTGCTTCTGGCCGAATTGTTACAAAGAAATAGAGGAGTTTGTCAAAACCTGTGATGCTTGTCAACGAGCCGGCAAATGTAATGACAAGAAGAAAGCCCCATTAACTTTGGTACCTGTCATATCTGAGATTTTTAGCAAACTAAATGTAGATGCTTGTGGGCCCTTGCCCACTACACCAAATGGAAATCGTTATCTGTTTAAAGCTATGTGCATGGCATCCAAATATCCAGATGCAGTAGCGGTAGCAGATATTGGATCAACGTCTGTAATTGATGCATTATTGCAGATATTCAGTCGTATGGGTTTTCCGAAGGAAATACAAACTGATCAAGGGACCTCATTTATGAGTAACTTAACTGTAGAATTTTTCCAGAGATTTGGAATAAAAACCATTAGAAGTTCTGTACACCATCCTCAGATTAATCCAGTCGAACGATTCCATAGGACCATCAAAAGAATTTTGAGAGTGTTATGCATTGAAGCTGCTCCTGAATGGGAAAGACATGTTCCAGCATCTCTATTTGCCTTAAGGACTGTCACACATGAAAGTACTGGATTCAGTCCTGCCGAGTTAGTACATGGAAGAAATCTAAGGTCACCGGTCACCCTATTGTACGAACAATGGTTGGAACCAGATGAAGAATTAAATGGAGTAGTTGAATATGTGTTTCAGCTAATCAATCGAATGAAGAGAAGTCAGGAGTTAGCTGAAGAAAGAATGGAAGAAATGAGAGACAAACGAAAAAAATGGTATGATCGAAATGCTGTTAAACGAGTATTTCAAGAGGGAGACTTGGTGTTGATCTTATCCACTTGTAGACCAAATAAACTGGCAGTTCAGTGGAAAGGACCTGGCAAAATTGTTAAGAAGTTGTCAGAAACAAATTATGTTGTTAGCTCAGAAGGAAGACAAGAGAAAAATGAAGTTTATCACATTAACATGCTAAAACCGTATTACAAACGGCCAGAGCTTGTGAACATCTTATGGAGTTTTGATGACAACGAATCTGCGGAAATTGAAGAAGATTTTCCGAAGATTGAATCGGATCCTAACATATTCGATTTCAATGAAATAAGGGAGAATAGTGCTTTAGATGAGCATTTAAATGAAAACCAGCAAGAACAATTGCAGAAAATACTGGTAGAATATGCCAAATTGTTTTCTAACATCCCAGGGAAAACAAACGTCGTCGAACATGACATAGAGCTAATGAACGATAAGCCTATTCGTATGAAACCCTATCGTATGTCACCTAGACAAAACGAGATATTGCAGTTAGAGATCCAGAAGATGTTGCAATACAAAATAATTGAACCGGGTGAATCAGATTATACATCACCCATGATACTAGTTGAATCCCCAGGACGAGATCCTCGACCTTGTATAGATTACAGGAAAATCAATGAAGTTACTAAAACCCAATACTTTCCATTGCCTAACATAGAGCAAAGAGTCGAAACAGTTGCTGCAGCAAAGTACATTACTTTGTTAGATCTAACGAAAGGATATTGGCAGATTCCTTTAAGTAAGAAGGCCCAGAAAATAGCTGCATTCACAACCAACTTTGGGGTCTACCGTCCGTTGAGAATGCCGTTTGGTCTGAAAAATGCCCCATATTATTTTAGCAAAATGATGTCGGACTTGCTACATGATTGTGAAAACTTCGCAATACCTTATTTAGACGACATTTCTATATTCTCTAAAACTTGGGAAGAACACTTAGAACATCTGAAGAGGGTTCTTGACAAAATAAAAAGTGCTCAATTAACAAACAAGCCCAAGAAATGTAAATTTGCTCAAAAAGAAGTCCAGTACCTGGGACACCTTATTGGGGAAGGGAAAAGATCACCAGCAGAGTTAAAAGTACAAGCAGTCCGAGAATTTCCGACTCCGACTTGCAAAACAGAGGTTCGAGCTTTCCTTGGCTTAGCGGGGTACTATCGACAGTATATTCCCATGTTTTCAGCTATCGCCGCCCCTTTGACGGAGACTCTCAAGGGAAAAGAACAAAAAGGGAAGATAAAATGGAATAATGCTTGTGAAGATGCTTTTCGTATATTAAAAGAAAGATTGTCAAGCAAACCAGTGCTTTATGCACCTAACTACCAAAAAGAATTCCTGTTGCAAATTGATGCATCCGACACCGGTCTAGGCATAATTTTAGCACAGATCGACGACCAAGGAGAAGAACATCCGATTCTATATATGAGTAGAAAACTCAAACCATCAGAGTGGAAATATTGTACCACTGAAAAAGAGTGTGCGGCTATAGTGTATGCAGTGAAAAAGTTAGTGTTATTTAGATGGTCATTTACCGTTCATAATACAGACCGACCACAACCCACTGGTGTGGCTCAAAACCCATGCCGGTGTAATGACTTCAATAGTGGCCTGCATGAAGTAGAAGATAGTGACGTAACAGCTGCAACACTTATTAGTGTTTTTTTTCCCACGCGCTGATTCAACTCAACTCCAAAAATAATATAAGAGGATTTTTAATAGATTGTATAATTTTTTTTTAACTCGTTGTGTATCAACAAGATTTCTGGTGAATGGATGTTAAATATAATTTATTTTCATAAGAAGAGAATTATTCCCTTCGCCACAAAACACAAACACGCTACAGACTTTGTATTTTTGGTGGCAAGCGTCGGGATGGAATTATCAAGTGCCGATTGCAAGCTAAGTAGAATTTGATATGAATTCTAATAAATAGTTTGGCGATTAAAGAAAAATATCGAATTTGAGAAACTTTGATTTCGTTTATGATTTATATAAACTATCTGTCTTGAAATTATTGACTCTACATTTGTATTAGTGTTAGGGTAATAATTCTTTAATGGAATTTGATAGTTTGGCGTTTGAAAAGTCTCATGAAAAAAGTTTCCGAGAAGAATTCTAGATAAAGTTGATGTATGACGTTTTGAATGTATTTTCACTAACGTAAAGTCTGAATTTGAAATTATTTATTTCAGCAATTGTATTTTTGTTTTGGAATAGTAGTTCAGTGAAGACTTTATATCAACTGTTTGGCCAGCGATTTGGCGATATTTTTTCAAGAACGACTGAAAGTTCGTTATTAGGAACTGTATATATGTTCTTGTTTAAATAAATATGAAATAGAATTTGACATAAATTCAGAAGAAGTTTGGGAAAGAAAATACCCGAAATATTATTGAAAATAAACTTAGAAAAAGAAGTGCACGTGATTATAAAAGAAATATTAAAGTCATATTTTGTTTTGAACGTGCGTTTCAGTGATATAAAAAGCCGAATTGAAACAAGAAAGTTTGAGATTTATTTCAGCAAACGATTTTTATTAAAAATAATTTAAATTGTGCAGTATTTGCAAAACATTATTGTGTATTTTTAGATTGTGAAAAGTTTGTGGAGTTAGAACAGACTTCATTTTGAAAGGTAGATTTTTGGTTGAAAACTTTACCTATTATAATTGTGGTAATTTGGTGCAAGTTCAAGTTAAAAGAATTTATTTTGAAATTTTTAAGAAGGTTGTGATTTGCGTGTGGTTGCTAACATGTCTTTCTTAGCCAAAGGTAGGAAAGCGGACTTATTACTTGTTTGCGAAGAATTGGGAGAAAAGATATCATCTTCGAATAAGATTCCCGAAATAAAAGCAAAAATTTTAAACAGTAGCAATTATGTTGAAGCTGATGTTAAGATTATTCTAGAAAGAGTAATTGAAGACAGGAAAACCGAAGAAGCTCGCCAAGATCAAGCTCGCCAAGATCAAGCTCGCCAAGATGAGTTAGCTCGCCAAGAATTAGCTCGCCAAGATCAAGCTCGCCAAGATGAGTTAGCTCGGGAGAAAATGCAGTATGATCTAGAAATGAAACGTTTGGAACTTCAGACTCAAAGTGTGTCAAATCCTCCAACCCGTCAAACAACCGGTATGGAAGAGCATAAAATACAATTAATGAATATAACTCCAAAATTTGGTGAAGAACGTGATGAAATGACTCTCTATTTAATAAACTTTGAACGAAAAGCAGAAATGGCTAAGGTTCCAAGAAGAGATTGGGCCGCCAATTTATTGGGAGTGCTGCCAGTGGAGGTTTCCAATATTTTGGCGAGAGAACCACCGGAAACCGCAAACAATTACGATTCTGTAAAAAGTCTTATCTTGAAGAGATACAAATTAAATCCTGAAAAATTAAAGCAGTTGTTTTACAGACATCAGAAGAACGCAGAAAAATCTTGGAGAAATTATGCTTATGAATTGAACAGCTATTTTACAGAATGGGTCAATGATTTAGAAGTATCTACGTTTGAAGAGTCGAAAGATTTAATCGTAACCGAACAACTCAAATTTAGAGTTCCCGATAAAAGCTCACTTTCTCGATGATTGGATAAATTGGAAAAAGCCTTACGAATTGGCGGGAAAATTAGACGAATATGATGATATTAGACAAAGTTTCCGGAAAAAGGAATTCCCTCGGAAGAACACAAGTAAAGTACCAGGAGGTAACAACAGTGGATATAAACCTAAAAACCAGACAAACAATTATAATAATAAGCCTTTTCCACGGCAAGAAATTCACAAGGAGAGAAATGAGGAAGCTGAATTAGAAAGAAGGAAACAGCCTCGTTGCTATGAGTGCGGATCTCTTTCGCATTTAAGACCACAATGCGATAAGCTTAAAAAGAAAGTTGAAACTGTTGCTTCCAACATGACTGCAAGGTATGGATACCATGATGCACTTGCCCCGTACATAAGTATGGGAAAAGTAAATGGGATCGAGATGCCGATACTACGAGACACGGGTGCGAGTTTAGACTTGATTTGTAAGAAGTATGTCAGTCCGTCGATGTATACAAGTGAAACAGTGTGGATTAAATCTCCGCTGCAAGAAAACCCCACTTGTTACCCTTTAGCTAAAGTAGAACTTGAATGTGAATTTGGGCACATAGTGACCAAAGCTGCTGTTTTAAGAGACTCTTTGGATCAAGGGAGGTATCTTTTGGGGAACAAGACCGCTGCATTGTTTGAAGAAGCAAAGCAAGTCGAAGATGTCAAGATTCATATGGTGAATGCTGTTCAGACCTGTGCTCAAAAGAAAATATCTGAAGATGTCCAGAGTCTAGGAGTGGATGAAAATATTTCGGAATGTAGCCCAGATAATAAAGTCCCTGTGAAAGAAAATGTCTTACCTATAGCAGATTTTAAGATTCCGGAATTAGACCTTATAAAACTATCCCCAGAAGAATTTTTAGAACAACGAAAAAGCGCTCAATTGAAACCTCTGTTTCAGGAGGCTGAAAGCAACTTAAGTTCTGGGAACTCCAGGTATGTGGTGAGAGGTCAAGAACTATTCTTCCGTAAAGAAGACAAAGATGGGACAGAACGATTATTGCTTGTAGTTCCGGAGAGATACCGAACACAAATGATGAAAATTTGCCATGAAGAAACTGCGGCTCATTTGGGTGCAACCAAGACTAAAGATGTTTGTTTCAAAACATTCTATTGGCCGAACTGTTATAAAGAGGTGGAAAATTTTGTGAAGACCTGTGACGTATGTCAGAGAGCAGGAAAGCCACAGGATAAAAAGAAAGCCCCTCTAAAGATAGTTCCGGTTATTTCAGAAGTATTTTCCAAGCTAAACATTGATGCTTGTGGTCCTTTACCGATGACGCCTTCTGGAAACAAATACCTCATCACTGTGATCTGCATGTCTTCCAAGTATCCAGATGCCATTCCTGTTGAAAATCTGCGATCAACTACTGTAGTGGACGCCCTGCTTCAAGTTTTTAGCCGCATGGGGTTTCCAAAAGAACTGCAAACCGACCAGGGCACGTCATTCATGAGTGCTTTAACCACAGAATTTCTGGAAAGGTTTGGAATCAAAGTCGTGCGAAGCTCCGTACATCACCCACAAAGTAATCCAGTTGAGAGAATGCACAGAAAGCTAAAGAGGATTCTTCGTGTCCTATGTCTTGAATCTGGTCCGGACTGGGAGAAAATTTTACCTCAAGCCCTTTTTGCATTAAGAACTGTGACTCACGACAGTACAGGTTATTCCCCAGCAGAACTTGTCCATGGAAAAAATTTAAAGACTCCTGTTATGTTACTGTATGACAAATTAACAGAACAAGATCGTGAAGAAAATAGTGTTGTAGACTATGTTTTCGAACTGATGAATCGCATGAAGAGATGTCAAGAAATAGCAGTGCAAAACATGGAAGTTGCCAAAGAAAAACAGAAACTATGGTACGATAAGAAGACCGTTAAAAGACAGTTTGCTATAGGAGATTTAGTGTTGGTTGTGGCACCATCAAGACCTAATAAGTTATCAGTACAGTGGGTAGGACCTGGTGAAGTAGTACAGCAACTGTCAGAAACCAACTATGTGATCAAGTTTCCTGAAAAAGAAAAAACTCATGTGTACCACATCAATATGCTTAAACCATACTTCCAAAGGGCAGAAAATGTAAATCTGTTGTGCTTGGAAGAAACTGAAGAAGATGAAGATATTCCTATTCCTTGCCATGAAGAAAATCCAAACATTTCTGAACTGCCTGAAATTTTTAGAGAACTCAGATTGAATGCGCGATTATCTGAAACTCAACGAACTCAAATGGAAAATTTGTTGACTGCCTACTCCAATATCTTTTCGAATCAGCCGGGATGTACTGACTTGGTTGAACACGATATTGAATTAGAGTTAGAAAAACTAATTTTTGCAAAACCTTATAGGATGTCCCCACGACAAACAGAAATTCTAAAGAGGGAGGTGAAAAAAATGTTGGATCTAAAGATAATTGAATCAGGAGACTCTGACTTTACCTCTCCACTAATACTGGTGGAAGTACCAGGAAAAGAAGGAAGACCATGCATAGACTATCGTCGCTTAAACAAAGTAACGAGAACACAGTATTTTCCTATGCCAAATATAGAGGAACTTATAGAGAAAGTGTCATCAGCGAAATATATTACTGTTCTAGATTTAACCCGAGGTTACTGGCAAATACCTTTGAGTGAACGGGCCCAGCGTTATGCTGCCTTTGTGACAAGCTTCGGCACCTATAGGCCATTAAGGTTGCCGTTTGGACTCAAGAATGCTCCATATTATTTTAGTAGAATGATGGCTGGGTTGTTGCAAGACTGTGAAGAATTTGCTGTACCCTACTTGGACGATGTTGCAATTTTTTCTAATACCTGGGAAGAGCATGTGAAACACGTAGAACAAATCTTCATGAAGATGAAAACAGCTCATCTCCACATAAAGCCTTCCAAGTGTCAGTTCGCTCAGGAACATGTCAAGTACTTAGGCCACATAGTTGGACAAGGGGAACGGAAACCTGGAGAACTTAAAATACAAGCCATCAAAGATTTTCCCAGACCACTGAACAAGACCCAAATTAGATCATTTTTAGGTCTTGCTGGTTATTATCGTAGATATATTCCTGATTTTTCTGTAGTAGCGGCTCCATTAACAGATCTACTAAAAGGGAAGAAAGTCAAAACGTCAGTGGATTGGAACAGTTCTTGTGAAGATGCTTTCAAAGAATTAAAGAAAAGACTTTCAGAAAAACCAGTATTATTTAGCCCCGATTTCACCATTCCATTTGTCATTCAATGTGATGCTTCAAACCTTGGACTTGGTGCAGTGTTGTCTCAAATAAACCAAAGAGGTGAAGAACACCCTATCATGTACTTGAGTAAAAAGTTTTCCCCTGCAGAACAGAAATATAGTACTACAGAAAAAGAATGCGCAGCTATAGTTTATGCAATACAAAAGTTGAGATGTTACTTAGATGGACAACAGAGCTTCATTATACAAACTGATCATAATCCACTGGTCTGGCTAGAAAAGAACACCGGCACAAATCCAAGACTTTTAAGATGGGCCCTTATTTTGCAACCTTTCAACTATAAGGTGGTGCACCGGAAAGGAAAATTTCACCAAAACGCCGATAGTTTAAGCCGCACTACTTAGCCTTACACCAAAACTTTTCACTGGTGACGTAGTGAAAAGTTTTTCCGAAAGGGGAGGAATTTAAGACTGTAATGACTTCAATAGTGGCCTGCATGAAGTAGAAGATAGTGACGTAACAGATGCAACACTTATTAGTGTTTTTTTCCCCACGCGCTGATTCAACTCAACTTCAAAAATAATATAAGAGGATTTTTAAAAAATTGTATAATTTTTTTTTGAACTCGTTGTGTATCAACAAGATTTCTGGTGAATGGATGTTAAATATAATTTATTTTCATAAGAAGAGAATTATTCCTTTCGCCACAAAACACAAACACGCTACACCGGGAATAACCAGAGACTTTTGCGATGGGCCCTGGCGTTACAACCCTTCAATTATAAAATTCAACACAAGAAAGGGAAAAATCACTGCAATGTAGACACCTTAAGCCGGCACCCATATCCTACTTAGTTTCTATTAAACCATGTGACTTAGTAATGTGTATAAAATTTGATCCCTTGTGTAAACAAATTGTTTTGTATTAGTTATAAGTTGCCGGAATATATTTATTTAACTGTACTACTTTAGAGTCTCATGCAGTGTTGCCAACCTTTTCAAAGCGCCTCCCCCTAGCGCCATCTCGAAATCCCCCTGTTTTCCCCTAGCGCCATCTCGAAATCCCCCTGTTTCCCCCTAACACCAACTTGAGATCCCCTAGACCTTCCTAAAAGAAATTCTGGTTCCAAATAGGCATCCTGTTTGAGAGATAAATTGAAATAAATAAAAAAAATACACACTTACATAATGAAATGGAGGTTTATTTATATTTGACATATGTATGGAACTTATAATCTAATAAAAAACGCGTCTCGATTGTACATTACTGTCGATTTTTCTAATTTTAAGTTTCGTCGATGTCAGGATAATTATAGAGTATTTCATCAAAGACATCGGCCTGGATCTCATTTTGTGCTTTACTATTGCCTGCATTTTTAAAGTCATATATATTGACGTTGAACAATTTGAGCATACGGATGGAAAGAACGAATTTGACACATGAACCGCAGTTCTTTTGTAGAGTAAACCTCACCATCATAATAATTTGAAGTACTTCGAGGGACAACTTATTCCGTAATTTATTTTTAATTACTTTGTATGTCGAAAAAGTACGTTCGACACTAGCGGTTGAAATTGGTAGTGTTATTAGCGCCACTGAAAATTTAGCGATATTTTCAAATCGCTTTTTCCCCGCAGAATCACAATCTTCAAATACTTCTGAATAAAATTCAACAGAATTAGCTTCATTTGGCCACGATTTATTTTGCAATTGATTCCATTCTCACTCTACATCACTTTTATTGCCGTATAAGTGAGTTCGATGGAATTTCATAAAAATGTTATTGAGACTGGGTTTCACTTGAGATAATGCAACTTTAGGATGAAGATTGGACATCGTTCTCAGAACAGAAAAGTTATCTGGTAATCGTTTTTGAATTTCTTGAGCCAAAGTACACAGAAATTTCTTACATCTCTCTTTGACATCTAATAATTCTTTCTCCTTGATATTTTGTGCAATAGAATGAAACTCAAAGCCAAAATATATCGCTGATGTATGCATTAGATGGGACTGAAAATCGAAATCCGCTAATTCGCTGTCACCCAATTTCTGTAGACTAGATGGCACAACGAGTTTTTGAAGCAAGCTTTTGAACATCAGAAATAGGTCTTCGAGCAATTTAATAGGTTCCACGTGATCGCTTTGGAAAAGTAAATTCAGTTGGGTTATACTTTTTAGTTCAAATTTAAAAAAAACCAAAAAAGCTTTGAATGGTAATCTTTTCATAATGTCGTGCAATTGTTCAGCCATATAACAGCTGTCTTCCGATTTAGCAATTGAAAATAGCAGTTCTAATTCTTCCCACTGCAAGCCAACGAGTCCCACTAAGACCTTGGATTTTTTTTGCTTTCCGTTACCATTTATGGTTTCATACAGCAACTTATATTTTTCCAACCGTTTAGGGCTGTAAGAAAACCAGTTGTGCTTTCTTCGTACTAGAAATTCTAATTGGCGAGGCAATGTCTCCGCTGCACACAAATGAAGCGAATGGCAAACACATTTCATGACGACTAAGGTGCTTATCTCGCTTTTAAACAAAGCAGTGACTGAATTATGTTTGCCAACCATGACATTCGCTCCATCGACGCCGATCCCGACCATGTTTTCAACCCTCAAACCATCTTGTTCTAATTGAACTTTAATGGCACTGTGCACTGTTTTTGCATCAGCATCGATTATTTTAATTAATCTGTAGAAGGTTGTGATCACTTGTCTTTTCTTCACCGAAAAAAACCGAATTTATCTTTATAATAATTATATTCGAATGAAATATGCAGAATTTCCGGAAAGACCACAAAAGAAAAAAACTGAAAAACACACTAAGAGTAACACAAAACAGTCGCCACTTGCTACGACCCGCGTGTCGTGATTGCCGCGCAAAATGATAAAATTTGTTTACGGTTGTATTTTGACTGTTTATTTTATTTCGTTTTAATGAGAGAAAGTGGCAGTAAGCTTGAAATTAACCTGATTAAAATTGAACTGAAGAGTTAATTTCTAATATTCTTATAATGAACTTTAAATCTACGCTCCTAAAAACCCCCATAAAAAAGTCCTCCATAGAGAATTCCCCTAAAAAAAGGGAACTTCTAAAAAATGCGCCAAAAATGTACCCCCTAGAAAATGCCCTAAAAAATGTTCCCCCCTCAAAATACCCCTAACAAAATGTGGCCCCTAAAAACACCCCTTTTCATCTAATTTACCCCCAAATTTAGGGGCAAAACCCCCAAGTTGGCAACACTGATTTACTAGTACGCTACGGTGAATCGAAAATTCATTCCCCCCTGCCGATGACGCCGCTACCAGACAGTAGACATAACACACGTATAGGGGAGCAAAGAATCGTCAACACAAATGACAGACTCAAGCAAAATTATGATTTCAGAGCATTTAATGCAAACAAGAAAAATAATGATAGCGCATCAGGGTTCGGCACTCATTTCCAGCCACATAAAAGAGCGAATGTTTGGAATAGAAATAATCAATTAAAGTGCTTCCGCTGCGGTATTTTGGGCCATGTTTCGAAAAGTTGCGATAAAGCAAAAATAATTTGTTTTTTATATAGGTCAGAAGGACATATTGAAAAGAGCTACATCGTAAAACCCAAAACTAAGGCCTCTTTCAGACGAGGCACATTCGATGATTCAACTGATTTGCCTTGCTTATTTTCATGTAGTTGACTGCCGTATGAGGTTCTTTTCACACGAGGCACCTCGCGCGCCCAATTCAAGGCGAAACCTTCTCTTCTGGGGTTGTGGCAACGCTTCGTCAGCAGTTAGACTCACGCAGGTGAAAAGCGATTGAAAAATGAGGTGGAAGAAGACAGTTTACTACATGAAATGTGTATATATTCTATCCATAGTTTATGCTTTAATCTACACCTAAAATAATTACAATATTTCCCATAAAAATATTTTTTTCAGGCAGATGTATTATAATGCACAAAAAATATCAAAATAAAAAAAATTACTGTAAAAAAATTAGTGATATGTACTTAACTAAATTTAGGTCGAAATCGTATAAACATACAAGATATACATGTATACAAAATTTTAGCAATTTGGGACGATTAGTTTTGAAGAAATAGTGCGCACAAGTTTCAAAATAAGAGTTTTTAGACAAAGCCATTTAAGGTTTAAATTTTCTATAAATTACTTTACTATTTGCTTTATACATTTGGCCATAAAATCGGTTGTAATTATATCATCGACTTCATTTTTTTTATAAGATTCCTTATATTCCATTCTTCAAAATTAAATCATAGTAAAAAATTTAGTTTTTTTTAGGTTTTAAGGTAATTTCCCCCCTTAAATTTTTAAATTTCAAAAACTTTAAACTTAAATATTATATCTTTCTTCTACCAATACTTTTCTTTTACACCAATTTTATAACACAATATTGGTCTTTGATTTTTAATGATGTAGGGGAATATAGAATTAAGAAAGCATCATAACGTGGCACTCAGGTTTTTACTTACAAAAATACAAAATGTATTATTTTTATATTTGCTCTACTTAAGGGGGGGGGGGGCTGCTACTTTTTTAATCACTTTTTTTTTATTTGTAGGACCATTATACCTCATTCATACTTTTTAAAAAAATTAATAATAATAAAATTGCACATCTGAAAGGATTAATGCAAAAACCTCCCTCATATGAAAATTATTCAAATTGTAGGCATAAAGCGATGTTCACATTTGCAAATCTAGATAAATTTAATTAAATAATGGGTAAATTCGCGCAATTTGGTGCTCCCACATATGTTTTTAAGTGTAACAGTCATAACCTGTACTAATCGATGTAATGCTGTTTGATAAGTAATGTAAAGAGAGGGACGTATGTCACCATAAAAAACATCAAAGAAACAACCAATGATAAAGAATATATTTCGGTGAAATGACCAAATAAATATTTCTGTTCATTTTTTTAATGATAATGCGGTTTCTAAAGAAATTGAAAAAAAAATTCTAAAAAAGTTAAAAAATTTGTTTTAATTTTGGAATTTTTAACCACGATTAACAAAATAACAAATGAACTTTTAAATGTGAATGGTACCGACTACTTTATTGAGCAGGCATTTGTATTTATTTATATCGATATTTGCTTAATATACATAGTTTGATAGTAACAAATATTGAAACCTTCTAATGTTTCCATGGAAACAACTAGGGGCACCAAATTGCGCAAATCCTCCAAATAATTATTTAAATAATTCTAATAATTTGAATGAAATGTTCTTACCGATTGCACCTTGTTGGTCAGGATCCATGATGATGAAGTCGGAATAAAATTCGCGTGCCAATTCCCTCCAAGCTTCACCTCTTTTAATTTTATCGCTATATTCATCACACCTCATGTCCCATATCGCGGGACTAATACGAATTTCTTCGATCAATTGTTCCACATTCAAACTTGCAATTGAAACGCTTTCCATATTGAACTGAGCTCATGCAGCTAGGCGGCTGGTGTGAAGACCGTACCTTCAGTAATGTCTTTTGTGTTGAGTCTACTCATCGGGATGAGAACGTTTCGGCACATGTACCAGATAGCAAACCGTCTGAGCATCGAATTTACACAGTGTGAAAAGGTTCCGGCGATTCCCATACATTTGCTATGGTGGCTACACTCCTTGACAGCCGCCCGGAAATCAGTTTCATCAACTATGTGCCTCGTCTGAAAAGGGCCTTAAGAATCTGATACGAATTTAAATTTTAACAGTCGGAGTATAGTTCACCCGTTCTTGCCGGTAGGTGGCGGGACCATCTACGTCCATGTTTTATTAATTGCCTTGGCCTTGGAGGTTTGGCATCTAGGACAGAACTAGATCCATGGTCATGTGTTTTTTTTTGTATTGTATTCTCTCTTTTAGGTTGGAAGTAGTCGCTTAAAAGTGCTATTCTGAAGAAAGCTTATATAGCTGATGGTTGTAATATTTAGACAGTGGTGTAATTCGCATCTGAATGTGCTAGTTTCTTCATGTAAATCTTAAGAATAAATGTTTTGTGATGTACAAAGACCATGATTTTGCCTGAATCCACATTGACTACAAAACAGTGCCGGCGTAATCGAAAAGACCCATCAGGTAAACTAAGATTTTGATTATAATTTCTAGTTTGGAATTTTGAGACGGGACATTTTTTGACGCCCGAACAGGGACGCCGGTCTTGAAAGTTGTTTTGAAGTAAAATATTGATATTCTTTAACTGATTGGATAAATGAATGGAATATATTCTATATTTTTGTAGATGTTTATTTAAACAGTATTGAATTTTGAATAGATATATTCTATATTGAAGAAATGTTTTCTATAAGTAAAGGTTTTTTTCAATAATCTGAAGTTAGTAAAGAATAATATTATATTGTTTGAATTTGCAACGTTGTGTTTTCGGTTAATGAACTTTCGATTTATGAATATCTGTTGAAAGGGAAATTAGTCTTAAGCTATGGATCAGCTAATTAAATTGCGCGGCTCTTATCGAGGTACCTCTACAAAATTTGAAGAAAAGGTGAAGGATTTTTTGAAATCAGAAGCCATTGAACTTGATTCTTGCGCCGGATTTTTGGCACAGCTGTAAGAAAAATATTCTAAAATTGAATCCTTTGATGAGAAAATTCTTAACACTTTGCGGAGCGACAAAAATTGTACTCAGAAAATGTTGAATGATGAAATCGAAAGTGCTGATAATTATAGTGGTACATTTATTGACTTAAAAACGAAACTTGAACGACGATTGAATTCTTTAGGAGATTTGAATGGAACACATATTGAAATAGTGATGCGACATCGACAACAAAACATCGATGTTTTGAAACATCGATATTCAATATTAAAACATCGATGCTAATAAAACATCGCCTAAAAACCATCGATGTTTTTAAACATCGATGTTTTAGAACATCCATTTTTTAAAACTGGTTTAGTAATCTCTAACATTAATGTTACTTCCGTTAGTCGTGGGGGGAGGGGTTATTTAATATTACTCTCTGATTGGGCAGGCACAAATGACAAAAACTTGGTTGCTTTGGGCTACATTGATGACTCAAAATTCTCTTTGTAAATACCGCCATGTTTTGCCTTCAAATGTCCAGATAAATTCGTGGTATTGCCAGAAGTTTTGAGGGACTTAAGGCAAATATTGCATTTCGCCAATTTGTCAGTGGTTTTGTAAAAATATTCCCAAACGGTACTTTTGGGAGGCATCTTACTAATAATATTAACGTCAACTTATATAAAACCAGAACAAAACAAAAACTTAAATGGATGCACTCGTGTATATACTATTTGTAAAATAAAACCCCATGGAAGGATTTGGAGTGTCAGGAACATTCCAAGCGCTCTGATTGGTTCATTGGTTGTTAATTGCTATTTGTCTGTTTGCCAAGGAATCATTCCTCCTTTTGTATTCGTCCTTTTCAGAATTCAGACTTACATTTACTGAGTGTGAAAATTATGCTACGTGGTAAAATTTTTTTATTACGGTACTTTTTCATTAAAAAAAAAACATCGAGACAACGTAAAACATCGAGCACAAAACATCGATGTTAAAAAAACATCGGCTTCAATAAATCGATGTTTAAAACATCGATGTTTTGAAAACATCGACATCGATGTCGCATCCCTATATTGAAAGCGAAACAAATTCTAAAAGAAATTTTAAACTACCAAAAATTGAATTACAAAAGTTTGATGGTAATCTAAATGATTGGCTTTCGTTTTGGGGTTATTTGAAAAAATTCATAAAGATGCAAATATTTCGGAAGTAGACAAATTTCAATATCTTCTCCAATCGACTCAAAAAGGTTCAAGAGCTAGGGAAGTGGTGGAATCTTTTCCTGTAACAGCTGAAAATTATCAACAGGCTGTTGAATGTTTACACACGCGTTTTGGCCGAGAAGACGTATTAGTTGAAGTTTATGCCAGGGAATTGTTAGGCCTTGTGCTTGGTAATACTTTAGGTCAAGAACATAAACTACCGATTGCGAAACTTTACGACAGATTAGATACACAATTAAGATCTCTAAAAATGCTTGGCGTCACCAGTGACAAGTATGCGTCTATGTTGTACCCCTTAGTTGAATCCAGTCTACCAATTGAGTTTTTACGCATTTGGGAAAGACACTTAAATTCTGTTTCTCTTGGATCTAACGATAAAACTTTTAATAAATTAGAAACATTGATGCAATTTCTACGTAATGAAATTCAAGGGGAAGAGAGAATTAATCTTGCTACAAGTGGCTTTGGGTTTGAAAACAAAACAAAGAAATTTTTTCAAAATAAATCCAAATATTTTCCAAATCAAAATAAAGCTATCCCAACTGGTATGGAACTTTTAACCTCATCCCAGGGTATACAGAGTAGAGAACATGAGTGTGTATTCTGCGATAAGCCCCATCCCAGTGCGGAATGCAGAAAGGTAGTAAATTTAACTTATTAAGAAAGCAAGCAAAGCCCTATGAACCGGGGAGGCTGCTTTAAATGCTTAAAATTGAACCATGTTTCTAGTTCGTGTAGAAGTAAATATAACTGCACAATTTGTGGAAAATCTCACCATAGTCTCCTCTGCAGAAATAATCAAAAAATCACTCCCAATACATAAGGTGTTAGGAGTGACAAAACTACTTCTGTGAAAGACGAAACATTGGCTAATGTTTCTTCGACTTCAAGAGTTTTTTTGCCAACACTCGTTGTCGTTTTGAAGGGTGACATAAAGAGTTTGAAAATCTGTGCAATAATCGATTCCGCCTCCCACAGATCCTACCTGTTAGAAAGCACTGCAGAAAAGGTCGGCTATAAGTCGATGAGGAAGGAAAAATTGAAACATTCCTTATTTAGCGGTTCAAGCACGAATACTTGTGAACACAATGTCTATAAAGATTACCTCTCTGATGTCGGTGACAACTACCGCTGTAATTTTGACGTTCTTAACCAGGCTACAATTTGTCAAACTATGCCACCTGTCACACAACTGTGTGAAGATGATTTGTCCGATATGGGGATACGTTTATAAGATTGCCTTGGCCCCGTAGAACTTCTCATAGGTGCAGATGTGGCCGGTAAGATAATGACAGGGAAATTGAAAAGACTTAAATCTGGTCTTACAGCTGTGGAAACAAAGTTAGGTTGGGCAGTCTTGGGTCGTACAAAGGGACGTTCGGAGCAGACTGAAAACCTTGTAGTTACTTTGATGTTAGCTACAGATGTACGAATTGCAGACCTGTGGGAATTAGATAGCCTTTGAATCAGAGATCCTGCCAAAAAGCAATCCCAATTAGAACTTGAAGAGGCATCCAGAAAACATTTTGAAAAGCCCCTAAGCAGAGATGGTGATGGCCGATACGTGGTCTCATTGCCATGAATAGAGGGACACCAAGTTCTCTTAGATAATGAGGTTGTTGCTAAGCGAAGACTGAAATCAACTGTGAATGCTCTAAAAAATAAGGGCTTAATTGAAGATTATGAAGAAGTCTTTAATGAATGGCTTGGTGAAAAAATAATCGAAGAAGTGAAAACCAATGAGTTAGAGAATACAAATTGTCATTATCTGCCACATCGAGCAGTCATCAAGGATCATTCGACGACGACAATTCGACCCGTTTTCGATGCTTCCGCGAAAGAAAAGGGTAACCTCTCACTTAATGATTGTCTAACTAAAGGCCTAAACTACATCAAGTTAATTCCCAGTGTTTTGAATAAGTTTCGTTTGAACAAGTGCGGAGAGATTGCAGACATCCGGAAAGCTTTTTTGTAAATTGGAATAAATGAAACGGATTGCAACTTTCTCAGATTTCTGTGGTGGGAGAATGGGGATCCTAACAAAATGAAAATTTTCAGACATCGCCGAGTAGTTTTTGGGGTGAACTCCAGTCCATTCCTTTTAGGAGCTACCCTGAACTACCATTTAAGTAATGTTCCCCATTACTTGCAAGAGACAGATCCCAAACTGAAGATGTCTATGTACGTGGATAACTGCGTTACGAGTTGCGACTCAGAAGAAGAAGTGATTAATTTTATTAAAGAATCAAAAGAGATCATGTCCTCAGCATGTTTTGATCTTATGGGTTGGATGGTTAATGATCTACAACCAGAAATATCAGAAACTCAATAAGAAACTGTCTCTGTTCTAGGATTAAATTGGAATGTTTTGGAGGATACTCTATACTGCGATCCGAAATTTAGTGATTACGAATATGTAAATTTGAGCAAGAGAATTATTTTGTCTTTAGCTAGTCAGATATTCGATCCGATAGGTTTTCTTTGTCCCGTGATTTTGATTCCGAAAATTTTATTACAAGAATGTTGGCGAAGAAAATTGCCATGGGTTGCCAGACTACCCAGTGATCTCGAAAAAAAATTCCAAAAATAGACAAATGAATTGAAATTCTTACAAGATATCAGAATCCCTAGAAGAATATTGAGAAATTCTGATCTGGATACTAATTTGTCATTTCATGTGTTTTGTGATGCGTCACAACACGCTTATGCGACCTGAAAATGATATTGGTGCTAAATGTCAATTGGTGCAAGCTCGTGCTCGTGTAGAACCTTTGAAATCTGCCTCAATTTCCAGGCTTGAATTCCTAGCATGTTGTTTGGGAGTTGGGGAGGATGTTGAGGAGTATGTTGTTGGGGGCCTGTTCACATAGGAGTCAATTGCGTAGCGTTAAGGAAAAGATGACGTTGAGACAAAAATAAACCAATCATAGGCGTTAAAAATTTCATTGCTAATCGTTTGGAGGCCTATGATTGGTTTATTTTCGTCTCAACGTCATATTTTCCTTAACGCAACGCAACGGACTCCTATGTGAACAGGCCCTTCGACTGATGAACTCTATTAAGAAAGATTTTCCTTACGAGAGAGCTCAAATTTTTTACTGGACAGATTCCATGAATGCTTTGTTCTGGATAAAAAACCAAGAAGCTTGGGTGGTGTTTGTTATGAACCGTGTTAATGAAATCAGATCTTTAAGCAGCACAGATGAGTGGAAATTTGTTCCAGGAAGTTTGAATCCTGCCGACCTCCCGTCACGTGGTTGTAATGCTGATGTCCTACTCAAATCTGCCTGGTGGGAGGGTCCTGAGTTTTTTAAAACACCCATCAGTGAATGGCCACAGCACAAAGCGTCCCCTGTATTGCAGATCGTTAACTCGAAAAAGAAGAAATCAATTATATCCGCTTTGAACACAGAAAACACGGAAAAGTTTTATGAAAGATATTCTTCTTACATGAAGATATTGAGAATTACAGCATGGATATGCAGATTCATCTGGAACCTACGAAATTCCCATCGTACTTCAGGGGAACTTAACAACAAAGAATTGAAGCATGCTGAAATAATCTTGATGAAGATGGTTCAGGGAGAAGAGTATCCTAGGGGAATTGAAGGCCGTTTGCAGAAATAACATCCTATGGTAGATAAAGAATGACTTTTAAGAGTAATGTCTCTTATCCTCAAAAGCAAAGATAGCACAGATTTTCGTTTGTCTATTATTCTACCTGGAAATCACTACATAGTGCAGAGACTAATAGAGTGGAAACATAGAGTTGAATCATGCCGGTGTCCAAATATTAATGAATAACCCACGGGAGAGGTATTGGATACTGAGATGTAGAAGATCCATCCGACAAGTGACATTGCGTTGGGTTAGATGCAGAAGATTTACTGTGAACTCTGTTCAACCAGAATCCCCTGCTTTGCCAGAAGATCGAATTAGAGATGCAGCCCCATTCGAGGTTACCGGTGTTGATCTAGCCGGTCCCTTACATTTGAGACACGGAGGAAAATGTTGGATCGTGCTGTACACTTGTGCAGTTTACAGAGCGGTTCACTTCGAATTATTAACATCATTGTCATCAGAAACATTTTTGCAAACACTGAGAAGATTTTTTGCGAGAAGAGGCAGACCTTCCGTTATGTACAGTGATCGAGGTACACATTTTTGGGGAGCTTCGAAGTTATTCTCCGACCCTGCACATGCAAAAATCCGTAACGAAGCTCTTGTAAAGAACATAACATGGAAATTCAGCCCTCCAGCTGCACCATGGTGGGGTGGCTGGTGGGAGCGGTTAATAGGCTGTACAAAGCAAATTTTAAGAAGAGTATTGGGACGAACAGCCTTGGACTTTGAAGAACTTTATACGGTTATCTGCGATATTGAAGGGTTGATGAACTCTAGACCCCCTAACTACTATCTCCGAAGATGCTGATGACTTGGTTCCCTTGACTCCTAATATGTTTTTACAAAGAATTACAGAAACTGGACTTCCCGACCTAGATAACCATGAAAACGTGAATCTAAAAAGAAGATTTCGATATTTGTTAAAGTTGAAGAAAAATTTACGTAGCAGATTCAGAGTCGAGTACCTGGGGCAATTAAAAAATTGTAAAGGGATGTCCAAGAACAACAAGAAAATTGCTGTAGGAGATATTGTTCTGGTAGGTCACGATAACCAAAGAAGAATCAATTTGCCATTGGCTAAGATAGTTGAAGTATATCCTGCTAAGGAGGGATTGATTAGGGTGGCTAAAATTAAGACGGAAAACGGTTTTTTGATACGTCCAGTACAAAGACTGTATCCTTTGGAAATTTCTACTGAGGAAAGTGGCAACATTCGAACAAAATGTGCTACACTTAGAGATAAGATACCTCCTCGAGAAACTTCGAAGAGATGCACTGATAATTCGAAGCTGCTGTCCCCGAGTACAGACCCCAGTGCTGTCAAGAAGACGGACTCTGTTATGAGATCCAGTCAGCAACCACGACTTACTAGAAAGAGCAGACTCATTAAGACTCCAAATAGACTGAACTTATGAACTCATTGACTGTTTTCTTTGCTTCCCGTTTATTTGCTTATTGTAACATGTTTATTAATATTTTCTTTTCCTTTTGTTTGATTTTGAATCCTGATAACCAAATCCAAAGGTGGGAGGATAATCCGTTCTTGCCGGCAGGTGGCGGGACAATCTACGTCCATGTTTTGTTTATTGCCTTGGCCTTGGAGGTTTGGCATCTAGGACAGAACTAGATCCATGGTCATGTGTTTTTTTGTACTGTATTCTCTCTTTTAGGTTGGAAGTAGTCGCTTAAAAGTGCTATTCCGAAGAAAGCTTATATAGCTGAGGGTTGTAATATTTAGACAGTGGTGTAATTTGCCTCTGATGTGATAGTTTCTTCATGTAAATCTTAAGAATAAATGTTTTGTAATGTACAAAGACCATGATTTTGCCTGAATCCACATTGACTACAAAACAGCTCCGGCGTAATAGAAAAGACCCGTCAGGTAAACTAAGATTTTAATTATAATTTCTAGTTTGGAATTTTGAGACGGGACAATAGTTGAAGATAAATTACATATGAAAAAAAGTAAAAATTAACAATGGTGTAGAAGTTAATGACTTATTTGATACAGGAAGTTCGTGTTGTCTGATGAAACAATCCGTTGCTGAAAGACTCGGATTAAAGACGAAACCAGTTGAGAGCGAATTGTCTGGTTTTGGTAATCAAGAACAGCCTGCAATGATAACGATAGGGAAAACAATTGTTAGCCTGGAAATAGATGGTGTTATCGGAAACGACTTACTTATAGTAAAAGATTGTGCATTGCCGACTGATTTAATTTTAGGTAGAACGTGGACTGACTTGCCACACATCGTGTTTGCTAAAATAGGAAATGAATTACATATTAGATACACAAGCCAAAATCCTTACGAGATACTCAGTGATGTGGAGATTCAAAGAAAGTTTAAATTAAAAGCTACTAGCTAAATAGTTTGTAACTGCATAAAATGTAAATAATTAATTTAAATTTAACTCTCAAATATTTTTATAATTTTTAAATGTTACTTTTGTAATTACTGTTAAAAATAATTGTGTGGCAACAGGAATGTACATAATTTTTTTTTAGAATGCAGTTGAGTTAAAAAGAATAAAAATGGTTTAGTAAATATATTATTAGTTTTCTTTAGTAAAACACCGTTAAATTAGTAAGTTCTGCTTACGTTGTCTCAACTAGGAGGCAACATCTGGTGACCCGAGAGTTCAATTTGTTTATTATTATGACTACGCAAAGCGGACCAGGAATAACTACTTTAATGGATGCCGAAGCGAATAAAGTAAGCATTAAGATTCCACCATTTTGGCGAGAAAAACCGGACATTTGGTTTTACCAAGTGGAAGCCCAGTTTCAAATAAATAAAATCACCACGGAAGAAACTAAATTCAATTATTTGATATCCCAGCTTGAACCGTAGTACAGTGGAACCTCGCTTAACGAGCACCTCGCATAACGAGTATTTCGCATAACGAGCAAAATAAATCGTAGAAAAATGGCTCGCGTGACGAGCAACATTTCGCATAACGAGTGACGTGGAAGGAAGTCCCCTCTTCACGTCACCAGGATCATCCACGGCCGAAAAATAAGTATTTAAGGGTAGTCATGGATGGTTCGAGAGGCAAATATCATGGGACTGGAGGATAACAATGATATTGATGAGCTTGTGGAAGAACACATCCAAGAGCTGACCACCGAACAGCTAATAGAATTGCAGTGTCTTTCACAGCAAGCAGTTGTAGAGGAGAGTTTGTCAGTGGAGAAGGATGAAGAAACAGCAAAGAAACAATCTGGCGCAATAAAAGAAATGATGAAGGCATGGGAAACTGTTGCATCGTAAGTTACAAAGCATCACCCTGATAAGACGGTGGCTATGCGCGCTATAAATTTAATGCCAATGCGGTGACACATTTTTAGCAAATTTTGAAGCGCCGAGAAAAACAAATGTCGTTAGATAGTTTTCTAGTAAAAAAATTAGATATGTGTCATAAATTCGTAAATAATAAACTACATATAGATGATTTTGCTCCTTAAGAATTTATGTATAAGTGATTTTCTTTAAATAATAAACGTTACATCTAAAAGATTTTGAGTATTTTTTGGCATGAAACGCATTATCGTATTTTACATTAATTTATATGGGAAAAATTGTTTCGCTTAACGAGTGTTTCGCATTACGAGCAAGACTCTTGAACGAATTGTGCTCGTTATGCGAGGTTTCACTGTATGTTGAAAATATATGGGACATTATTAAAGACACTAAGCCCGAAAAATATTCTATGGCGAAAGAAAGACTTTTGAATACCTTCAAAGTAAGTGAAAACAAGCGAATTCAGCGTTTGGTTACTGGATTAGAACTCGGAGATTATAAGCCAAGTCAACATTTGCAGAAAATGAAAAGTCTAGCAACACGATTTTCCGGAAAAAGTGCTAAAATCTTTATGGCTGGATAAAATGCTTGATTGTATAAAAAATATTCTTCTCGTATGCGATGAAAATTTAGATAAATTGGCCATAATGGCTGACAAAATTCATGAGATGAAATCTGAAAAAGAAATGTATTCTGTTTCACCAAAAATTAACTCTAATGATGCTTTAATTGCAAGAATAGCTGCTTTGGAACAAAAATTGATTCAATGCAGATAAATGACCGTTCTAGATCAAAACTTAGATATCATCACCGAAATATATCTCGAAGTCGTAGCCGTTCAAATAAGCGATTTAATCCGAAAGGTAAATATTGTTTTTTTCATTTTAAATTTGGCGATCGTTGTCTACCTGAGAAATGTTATTCGCCGTGTGCTTGGCGAGAGAGGTCGGAAAACTCCATGACGCAACAGGATTAGCGGCTACCGCTGTTGCTTATATTAATGGAAGCCGCAAGTTTCGTTTATTTGTGAAGGACAGAAACACAGGACTGCGGTTCTTAGTAGATTCAGGTGCTGACGTCAGCCTCATCCTGCAACTCATCACAATACAACAGTAGATGATTTTAAATTATAGGCAGCGAATGGAACGGAAATTCCTACTTACGGAATTAAGATTTTAACTTTGAATTTAGGACTTAGAAGAGAATTTCAATTTCCGTTTATATTAGCTAAAGTCGATAAAGCGATTATAGGAGCTGATTTTTTAAATAAATTTAAACTTTTAGTTGACATTCATAATAAACAGTTGATTGATGGAATAACTAATGTCTCTGTTCGAAGTAATGTAACGGCTGTGTTTTTTGATAATTCTATTGGTACTCTAGATAAAAGTTCTAAATATGCTAATTTGTTACAACAATACCCAAATTTAACTAAACCTAATTTATCAGTATCCACATTTAAGCATAATTGTGAAGAATTCTTGTATTTCAAAATAATACTACAACTTTCAATAATGCCGAAAACACATTTATTTAACAAATTAAGGAACAGATGTAGTATACGCAACGGCCATCGCCAAATTGGCGAAAAGTTGGCGCCAAAATCACGTTCGGAGACCTGTTAGGCTTAAACTGCGAAATGTAAACAATAAATTGGAAAACAAACATACTGCTGGCTTTATGAAACTCGTAGGCGCACACGGGATCTTCGCTTCGCTCAGATACCCTTGCTTCACTCCGCTACGCTCCGTTACGCATCCGTCCAAAAACATTACAGAAAATCCCCAGCCGCTGGCTTCGCTACATGCCGCTGGCTGTTGTACAGTAAAAAAAAGCTTCCGCTGGCTGTAGCGGTCAGTAAAACAAAGCTTATTGCAAAAAAAATACCATCCGATCTAAAAATCCTCCCTGCCAGAATATAAAAACCGCAAAACAACCATCAGATTTGGCGAAAAATCGCCCCTTGGCGTTCGTTGCGTATACTACATCTGTACCCAAATTAATTTAACATACCAACTAGAGCCCAGGGCTCACCTAGTTCAAAAATATTCATGGAATACTGAAAAATAACAACTAGAGCCCAAGACTCACCTAATTCTAAGATATTAATGGAATACTGAAAAAACAAAGTTTTTCTTTTAATAAAAAGAAACGAGAGTTTCCTTGTTGCCACAGCGTAAAAAAGAAATATTTTTTCATCTCGTTCAGTTCACGGTGACAAAATTAAACAATGATAAATAAATTCGCGTGAACAAAATAATAAATTTAAATAATCGTTTTGCTTTTAATATAATATATTGAAACTTATGAAGTGGATTTCACAATAATGTTGAGCATTTTATTACAACTAGAGGACAACCTTTTTATACCAAAGCTAGACAATTGGATTCCAAGCGATTGTAAATATCAAAACAGGAATTCCAGTATATGTTAGAAAATGATATTATTCGTCCCTCTAAATCAGTGCTCCGCAACCGCTGTGCCGTGAGGTGATCTTGATTGTGCCGCGGTGATTTTATCGATTATGGTAATAAAAAAATTAACCACCGCATTAAACATAAATTTTTCTAAGTAAAATATTCCTCTAACTTTTTGTTAATATGTAATTATTCTGGGTTTGAAATTATACACAAAACAAAAACATGTTGCTAGCCATATATTGTATCTATGCTCAAGCGTCATATTTCTTGATTTCAGTTAAGAAAGAATATCCACAAATTTCGGACAAGGCCATTGCAATTTTGCTCCCATTTTCTACGACATATTTATGCGAATAAAGTTTTTCGACACTGGTTCTAATTGAAAATGACAAACGATCATATTTAAAGGCCCTTGATCATGAAATGTAGCTCTTTCTATTATAGAGCCAAATATAAAACGTGCAAATATAAAACGCACATTTATCAAAACAATGTCAAATATCTCATCAATAAATTAGTTATGTTTAAATTAACTTTGATTTATTAGGCTTAAGTAAAGACCAAAAAAACAAATTTTACTATAAAAATTTAAAGAAAAAATTTTTTGACTTGTAAACTATAATTTTATATTTTTGTTCTTGTGTTGGTGTACAGTTCAAAATGATTTATATAAAACTTAAATGATTATAATGATCTTGATACATAGAGCTATTTTGTTGTGTTTTTTATCTAATAAAACATATACGTATTTATTGTAATTTATATATTTGCAAGCTTTTTCTTGTGGTGTGCCGCTGAATTATCGAAAAAAACGTTGTTGTGCCGTGGAAGATAAAAGGTTGCGGACCTCTGCTCTAAATCACAATAGGCCAGTCCTCTTCACATGGTTCCTAAGAAAGATGGTTCTTTCCGACCATGTGGACATTATCGGCGTTTGAATGCACAAGCAATACCAGATTGTTACCCCATTGTAGTAAAGCACTTTTAAATAAAAAGCTGGCTTTATTACATGTTTGCGATAAAAGTTGGAATCAAATTTAACGCCGACAGATAATTATAGAGTTGAGTGGAGTAATTTAGAACGCAGCCTGTTGCAAGACAGTTTTATGAGTTTTGAAGATGGGAAGGTCTGAGATAGAGATACAGATAAGGTGACGGAACCAAACGATGACGTTATGTTACAAAAGCCTTTTCTGTTAGATTTATGGCAGTACGGTTTGGAAAGTGGCCTTTTTGAAAACCTCGCAAGGGGTTCGCAAGGGCAGGCAGTGAGGGCATAATGTTTTGAGTTAAGAAGCCAATGAGAAGGTGAGAGAGGGAGTACAGCAAATGAAAAGTTTACGGTGTCCGGATTGGCTGATTGAAGTTTATGAGAAGGTGGAGTCATAAGTATGAAAGGGGATTAAAATAATATATAGAAGAGTTTGAAAAAAAAAGAGAGAGAGAGAGAGTCTGGATCGGGAAGGCTGTAGGTCCCCATCTCCAGCACGACTTAAATAGATATATTTTAAGTGGACTTGTGGGTTCCACATAAACCTGTTAAGGCAACTGCGAGACTGCGTTGACCAAGTGAAATAGAGAGGTCCGCACCCAGATTCCAGCCGAGACCAAAAGACTCAGCTCCCGTGCCACAGCCGAGAAGTTACACGACGAGAAAAGCCCAGCGTCCCATTTCACAACGTGAAGAGATACCCAGCGCCAGTGCAAATATAGTGAAGGTACGAGCCAAGGAAAGCCCGGCTACAATCATCGACTGAGAGAAAGTGGTTATTCACCGTGAAAGGAATAGAGTTAGCCCCTGCCCGGTGTAGCAGCGTGACCCCTGACCCTAGGCGAGGCGAGAAGGCCAAAAGAGCACCTTGAATTGATGAAGAATAATTGGGGTGAGTGTTAAATCTCAGATTTTGAATTGTTCAATTCCACTTCAGGCTAAGTGAATTTAGTTTTTCGTGAGGAAGGAGTTTTTTAGTAAGAAGGTTTTTAGTGTTGAACTTATAGTAAAGTTTATTTGTCGTTGCGCTCGGGACGCTCCCTAACCTTGGCAAAGTAATTATAAAAAAATAAAAATAATTTGTGAAAGATATAAACATTATTGTGCATTGATTTCGAAAAATGAAAGATTCTTTTGTTACATGTAAATATTAAGTATGTAAATAAACTAAATTTTCTTATGTTAAACTTTTTAGTCTGTCTAGATTGAAAGTTGTTGATGTTAATTTACATAATCTAAAACTGAGAATAGTGTATTGGTTTTTGTTCGGTTGCTAAGTTCGACATCCAGAGCTTTGGGTTGTATTCAAGAAAATAAATATTAAACACAACGCACCCAAATAAATCATAAGAAAAATAAATACATTGTACTAACCAAAATAAATTTACGATACGCGCCCAATTGACTTAAAAACTGGATGTAGCAACACGACACCCATACCCCGATTAGAAGATTTCAACCACATTTTAAAAAATACTCGAATAATTTCTAAAATTCATTTGCATAAAGCATATTTCCAGATTCCTCTTAATGAAGATGATAAGCCAAAAACTGCTATTAGAACCCCTTTCGGCCTATATGAATTTAATGTAATGAGTTTCGGTTTTCTTAACGCTCCTGCTACCTTTCAAAGATTCATAAATGAGGTATTTAGAGAACTAAATTTTGTTTTCCTATATTTGGATGATGTTTTAATTGCGTCAAAAACTGAAGAGGAGCACGAAAAACACTTAAAATTAGTTTTTGATAAATTGCAAAAATATGGATTGAGACTCAATATTTCTAAATCTGTTTTTGGAGTTAATGAATTGAAATTTTTAGGTTTTCTAATTACAAGTGAGGGATCAAAACCTCTTCCTGAAAAGGTTAAGCTTAATGTTAAATTGCCTGAAACTGTTCATCAATTACGAACCTTTCTCGGAATGGTTAATTTCTACCGTCGTTTTTTGAAAAACGCCGCTAGTACTCAAGCCATTTTACACGAATACTTAAAAGGGGCAAAAAAAGAGATAATCGAAAAATAACTTGGACAGATGAGGCCATTGAACAGTTTGAAAAATGTAAAAAAGATTTAGCAAATGTTGCTCTTCTGTCCCACCCAAACCCAGAATTACCTTTATCTTTGTGTACAGATGCTTCGGATTGGGCAGTAGGCTCAGTTTTACAACAATTTGAAAACGGTAGTTGGAAACCAATCGGATTTTATTCCAAGAAGCTTAACCTCACACAGCAAAATTACAACACATATGATCGTGAACTTCTCGAAATGTATTTATCCATTAAATATTTCAAACATTTGTTAGAAGGAAGAAAATTTACAGTGTATACAGACCACAAGCCCTTAATCTATGCATTTTTACAAAAGTCCGATAAAGCATCTCCAAGGCAGATTAGGCAACTTCAATATATTTCAGAATTTACAACGGATATTAAGCACAGTACAGGAAAAAATAACGTAGTAGCGGATACATTGTCCAAAATTGAAGAAATCACTTTAATTAATTATGATCAAATTGCGGAAGAACAAGAGCGAGATGATGAATTTGAGACATTGCAAAAATCTACAAGTTTAAATTTTAAACAGTATTCTCTTCCATCAGGAAAAAATTTATGGTGTGATACTTCAACACAACATATTAGACCTGTTACGTCATACTAAGCCTTTAGTGTCATGAGATGCATCCGTGTGCCCTCTAGCGGCAATATGTAAAAATAAGTAGAAGTACGAAAGCACCGCTTGACAGCGGTCGTCAGCTACTCTGCCTCCCGTTAGCGGAGAAATAAAAATAAAGTTAATTTTGCAGCAAACAATGCTGTTGGTCCGTCAGCTTATTTAAGCACGAAACTATAGTCTAAACATTGTGGTCCTACCGAGGACGGAGACGAAACCAGATATGGATACAAAAGAAAAGAAATCAGTTATGGATACAAAAGAAAAGAAATCAGGTATGGATACAAAAGAAAAGAAATCAGGTATGGATATAAAAGAAAAAACACCTCCCACTTTGAAGGATTTAAATAGGATTCGCGGGAGGATAAAAACAAAATTTACTCATATGCATAAGTTCATTGAAATGTATGATTCAACCAAAGAAGAAAAAGAACAAGAAATAGTGTTGGAACAAAAGTTAGTAATCTATATCAAATAAAAGAAGAAAATAACAAGCTATTTAGTGCGTATTCAGAGGTGGAAGAAGCCGATGAAGAAACCCTGTCGAAAGCCGACACAGAATTACTTGAAATGGACGAAGAACGAGATAATTTAGAGGTAAGTGTCAAATGTTTACTTTCTAAACTTAAATCTGATGTATCTGAATCTCAGTCAACTAAAACTGGGCAAAATTTAAACTTTAAATCTGTCATGAATCAGTTAGAACTTAACACTAAATTACCGGAAATTCCTTTGCCATTTTTCAGTGGCCAAATAGAAAAGTTTACTAACTTTAAAACTCAATTTGTTAGTTTGATAACAAACAATAAAGGTTTATCTGAAGAACAAAAGTTGTTCTACCTGAAGGCCGCCTTACGTGGTGAAGCCAAATTTATTGAAACAAGTGATGATACTTTTGAGTCGTTATTTGCTGCTTTAGAGCTGAGAATTGAAAATAAACGGGCTGTTGTTGACATACACATCCAGTCTATTCTCAAAATAGAAAAATTAAATGTTGAGTCATCAAAGGGTTTAAGATTAATTACAGATACAGTAAATGAAAGCTTAAGAGCCTTAAAGGTTCTAAAATTAGAGTGTAACGAGCTTACGAATGCAATATTTGTAAATATAATTTCACAAAAATTAGATAACGAAACAAGAAAGGCATATGAAATGTCTCTTACGTCAAAGGAAATTCCATCGCTTGAAAAACTACTTCAGTTTTTACATGCAAGATCTCTCGTTTTATATCAGATTTACAAACCCCAACCACAACTAAATTTCGTCAGGCTACAACAAGCAAAGTGAACAATTTACCTGTTAATCAAAATAAACAAAAAAGTTATGTCAAACCCTGTGTTTTGTGTAACATAGAACATCCGCTGTACCGATGTTCGAAATTTTTTAATATGAGTGTTCCTAAACGTATAGAAATATTAAATGAAAACAAATTGTGTAAAAATTGTTTAAAGTTTCATAATGCACCCTGTAAATCAACGTTTGTCTGCAGAATTTGTAAAAAATCAGGTCACAATTCTCTAGTTCATGTTCCATCGGAATGAAAGTACCGCTTTCGAACTGTGAAAATTGTTCTCAGGTGGATGAATCATTGCCTTCGGATACGAGGCTGGCGCCAAATGCCCCACATGTTATGCAATCGTCTCTAGCCGCTAATTCCAAACATAGTGCGTTGCTCTGCACAGTCACCTTATATATTGAAAACAAATTTGGAGAAAAAATAAAAGTAAAAGGTATTTTGGATAGTGGTTCCAGTATATCCATCATGACCTCGGAAACAGCTGAATCATTAGGATTGAATAAACAAAAAGTTAACACAGCAATTTCGGGAATAAATTGTGGTGAATGCTTTGTGAAAAATAAAACCACAGCAAAAATATCTAATGAAGAGGGTGATTTTAGCCGAACTTTATCATTTTTTATTTTGCCTCGTATTACAGGGTTAACGCTTACTCAGCGAATTGATATATCCAGTATTTATTTTCCTAATGAAATAAGACTTGCTGATGCAGATTTCAATGTCCCTAGCAGAATCAGTGTATTGTTGGGTTGTGAATTATTTTTTGATTTGTTAAAGGCAGAAAAATTCAGATCGTATGACGGTTCATTATTATTGCAAAACAGTGTTTTCGGATATCTAGTTACAGGGTCGATTAAAAATACAGATTCTTATTATTTTTCTGGTCTAATTTCAGAATCTGAAAATTTAGATGAGGTTGTAAAACATTTCTTTGAATTAGAATCCTTTCGTGGAGATCGTATAGGAAATTCAGATGACTCAAAAACATTTGAAAAACAGTACTGTGAAGAACATTTTAGTTCTACAGTTAAAAGAGATGAAACAGGAAGGTACATTGTGAGATTACCAATTATTAAAGAAAAACTGCACACTTTAGGGGATTCTAGAGAAATCACAGAAAGACGTTTAAACTTACTTTGGAAAAAATTAGATAAAAACAAGACAATGGGCACATTATATAAAGCTTTTATGGATGAATATATTTCTCTTGGCCATATGGAAAGAGTGATCAATGATAAGTGTCCTAAGGAAAGCTATTATATTCCCCACCACGCTGTCTTTCGCCCAGAAAGCACATCAACTCCACTTCGCGTCGTGTTTGACTCTTCATCAAAATCAAGCAGTGGAATTTCTCTGAATTCCATATTGCTGAATGGTGGGACAGTACAACAAGAATTATTTTCCATAATAGCAAGATTCCGTACTTATAGATATGCATTCAGTGCGGACATAAAAAAGATGTACAGACAGATTCTTGTAGATGACAGGGATAGAAATTTACAAATGATAGTGTGGAAACCAACTCTTTGTGCTCCAGTGGAGACATACAGACTTAAAACTGTTACTTATGGTACAGCTTGTGCTCCGTTTCTAGCGACAAGAACTCTAAAGGCACTAGCTGAAGATGAACAAAATAATTATTCCAAGGTGTCCTTAGCACTAATCAATGATACTTATGTAGATGACATTTTGTCGGGATCAGATAGTTTAGAAGAAGCAAAGGACTTGCAAATTCAGTTAACTCAAGTCCTATCTAAAAGAGGTATGGAACTGCACAAGTGGGTGTCTAATAACCCTGACTTATTAAATGACAACAAAATTGAAGAATATGCATTTTCATCAGACTTGCCCACTGTTAAAACACTTGCATGCTGTGACAACCCATGTCTGACAATTTCAAATTTAGAGTCACAGTACAACATTCAGAGAGCTACACAAAACGTGACGTTCTTTCAACTATCGCCAGACTGTTCGACCCATTAGGTCTTATCGGTCCAGTTGTCACAAGGGCGAAAATATTTCTGCAAGGACTTTGGCAATTGAAGCTCATGTGGAATCCCATTCCACCAAATGAATTAAATGACTGGTTGAAATTTTTAAAACAGTTACCTGATGTCAATCAGCTGCAAATTCCAAGATTTGTCCTCCTTACAAATGCTACTACCATTGACCTGCATTGTTTTTGTGATGCATCAGAAAAAGCTTACGGTGCAACAATTTACATATCTTCTAAACTCATCAACGGAGAAGTGAAAACAAATTTATTGTGCAGCAAATCAAGAGTTTGTCCAATTAAGAAATCAACTATTCCTCGTCTTGAGCTCTCTGCTGCTTTGTTATTGGCTCGCCTCGTGTCGAGGTTGGTGCCAATCCTACAAATTCCCATTAACCACATATACATGTGGAGTGATTCCACCATCACTTTGGCGTGGATTCGTACACCTCCGGAAAAGCTAAAGACCTTTGTGTCTAATAGAGTGATGCTGATAAACTCTTTGTGTCCTAACTATGACTGGAGATATATTCCCTCTTCAGACAATCCGGCAGATGTTATATCACGTGGTGCATCAGCTGCTGACTTATTGAAGAACTCTTTGTGGTGGCATGGCCCCACTTGTTTAAACTCAGACATTCTATCTTCAAGTGACTGGGATAATCAAAATGATGATTTATATAATAAGGAACTTAAACCTTCTGTTCCAATAGTTTTATTAGGGGATACAAAAATTGATTTTCTTGATAATATTTTAAATTTAAGTAATAATTTCACTAAAATTTGTCGTATTTTAAGTTACATTTTCAGATTTTATCAAAATGTTAGAAATTCAAAGGAGCACAAGGTAGGTAGTCTAACAACAGAGGAGCTCAACCATGCATCGGATGTATTGGTAAGACTGGTTCAAGGAGCTGAATTTCCTGAGATTTCACGTTTGACTAAACTCAAACCTATTAAATTTGGTAAATTAACCAACTTAAATCCCTTTTTGGATAACAATAAGATTCTTCGTGTAGGTGGTAGGTTACAAAATGCAAATGTAAATGAAAATACTAAACATCCAAAACTTTTGCCATCTAGACACAAACTTACAAAAATTATAATGGAATCCCTCCATAGGAAATATTTACACTTGGACCCTCAGGCTTTGTTGCATTGTGTCAGGCAAACATTTTGGCCAATTGGAGGAAGAAGTTTCGCAAGGAAAATTGTTAACGAATGTGTTACGCGTTTCAAAACCAAGCCCATTAGTTCCAACCAACTACTAGGAAACTTGCCTGCGGAAAGAGTCAATCCTATTCCTCCATTTTCTCATTGCGGGATTGATTTCTGTGGCCTTTTTTAATCAAGTATAAGGGTCAACGCAAGGGTATATTTCAAAAGGTATACGTCGCAGTATTTGTGTGTTTTGCCACTAAAGCGATTCATTTAGAAGTGGTCATAGATCTAACTTCAAACGCATTAATTGCGACACTGAAACGCTTTTTCGCTAGACGTGGAAAATGTTTTTGTATCTTTTCTGACAACGCCAAGAATTTCATAGGGGCTAATTCTGACATAAAAAAATTACATAAACTAATGAGTAAACCTTCTGAAATGTTTGTAAATTATTTAGTCACAGAAGGAATTAAATGGAAATTTACTAAGGATAATGTAAATCCGAACGACATGATATTACTAAAGGATAGCAATTTGCCACCTTATAAATGGAAGTTAGGACGTATACATGAAGTTGTAAAGGGCTCTGATGGAAAGGTCAGAGTCGTTTGGGTAAAAAACTTCTGAGGGAAGGTATAAATCAAGTTTGTTTACTACCCATAGACTGTAAATAGTTGTATATAGAACTTTTCAGACTGTATATAATTGTATATAACTTTTCTTTGCATATTATCACTTTTTTTGTAACATTTGTTTAATTGTTGTTTTAACTGTAATTGTAATATGTGTATTGCATTTTGATGAAAATTTATGTGTTAAGCTGATATAATTGTTGAAACCTTCGATTTCAGCGCGGGATGTATGTTACGTCATACTAAGCCTTTAGTGTCATGAGATGCATCCGTGTGCCCTCTAGTGGCAATATGTAAAAATAAGTAGAAGTACGAAAGCACCGCTTAACAGCGGTCGTCAGCTACTCTGCCTCCCGTTAGCGGAGAAATAAAAATAAAGTTAATTTTGCAGCAAACAATGCTGTTGGTCCGTCAGCTTATTTAAGCACGAAACAATAGTCTAAACATGACCTTATATACCTAAAAGTTATCGTATGAAAATATTTCATCAGTTTCACGGATTATCCCATCCTGGAATAAGATCAACAATAAAATTAATTTCTTCAAAATTTGGCCGAATATTAAAAAAGATGTCCAGAATTGGGCGAAACCTTGTATTCCATGTCAAAAATTGAAAATATCTCGTCATACGAAATCAATATTAGGAGAATATCAAAAGCCATCAGAAAGATTTCGAGAAGTACATATTCATCTTGTTGGTCCATTACCACCATCAAATGGCAACATCTATTGTCTGACATGTATAGATAGATACACAAATTGGATGGAAGCTATTCCGCTAGAAAACATCTCGGCAGAAACTGTAGCGAAAGCATTCTACAGGAATTGGATAGCAAGATTTGGAATACCCCTGCATTTAATTACTGATCGAGGAACTCAATTTTAATCCGAAATATTTCAAACCCTGTCAAAAATCTGAGGTATTAAGATTTCACATACTACAGCCTATCATCCGCAGTGCAATTTCAAGGTAGAGCGGCTCCACAAATCAATAAAGGCTTCTCTAAAAGCCCATAATAATATAAGTTGGAGTGAAGCGTTACCAACAGTCCTTTTAGGCCTACGAACGGCAATCCACGACGATACTAACTATACAGTAGCAGAAATGGTATATGGAGAAAATATCAAACTTCCTGGAGAATTCTTTGAAGCAAAGATAAATCATACACCACCTGGAACTTTTATAAATATATTGCAAAAGTATATGGAATTAATCAGGCCAAAAGAAACTCAGCAGAAAGGTATTCCCAAAATATTTGTACATAAAAATTTAGGATCAACCTCTCACGTTTGTCTTCGTATTGACAGAGTTCGGAAGCAATTCGAACCCCAATATGAAGGTCCATATTCTGTTATCAATCGTTCACCAAAATATTTTACTCTCAGGATAAAGAATAAAGAAGTAAATGTATCGATAGACAGATTGAAGCCAGCATACATTCTACCACAACAAATTCCTGAACAAGAGAAACCTACAACTCCAAATTGTGTGAACAATACTAATACGCCAACTGAGATTCCACCAGAGCAACTGTGATTCAACCCAAAATCAAGTCAGCTTTAAGACAATCCCGAACTGGTAGAATTCTTAAGACACCGTTGAGATTCAAAAACTGATATTTTATATTATTTATTAATTTTGTTATTATTTTCATGATAAACACCATTACTTGTATCCAACTTTTCTAGCGTAACATTCGTTACTGGTAGGGGAGTAAATGTAACTGCATAAAATGTAAATAATTAATTTAAATTTAACTGTCAAATATTTTTATAATTTTTAAATGTTACTTTTGTAATTACTGTTAAAAATAATTGTGTGGCAACAGGAATGTACATAATTTATTTTTAGAATGCAGTTGAGTTAAAAAGAATAAAAATGGTTTAGTGTTGAATAGATATATTATTAGTTTTCTTTAGTAAAACATCGTTAAATTAGTAAGTTCTGCTTACGTTGTCTCAACTAGGAGGCAACAAGTTATAGAAGGTAATTCAGTAAATTACGTAAAAGCGAAAACAGAAGATTTCGATAACGGGTTAATGATGATCGAAAGTTCAACTGGTGGGTGTGGGACATTGCTAGAAATAAGGAATGGAGAAACGATAGTGCCAATCACCAATTCTAAAAATGGGAAGCATTGTTTAACGAAGGATCAGTGTATCGGTAGAGCGGAAGTAGTCGAAGAAATAGTATTATATCAGGAAAATGAGAACCTTGATAAACTAGAACTAGAGAAGGCTTACATGGTAAATGAAGTTTCAGAACTTAAGAAATCAATCAGTTTAGAGGACATTAAAATCGATAGTAATGTTAGTACAGATAAAAGTCAGTAAATTTTTGATTTAATTAATGAGTATCGAGACTGTTTTGCATTGAATAGAAAGGAGTTAGGTTGCACAAAATTAACGGAAATGAACAACGTTGAAGGAGCTAAACCAGTCTGCATGAAACCATACAAAACCAATGCTGAAGAACGTACCGCGATAAGGACGATAGTGGATGAGTGGAAAAAGTGCGGAATTGTTACTGAAACGAGATCTCCATATGCTAGTCCAGTTTTACTCGTGAAGAAAAAGACAGAACTTCGATTAGTGATAAATTTGTCTTGACTCCATTTGCCTGTTTTCACTTGTTGTTTGGTTTACCTTTGTTGACTCCTGCCACATTTCGCGAGATAACTTTTTGATGTTTGGCAACACGCAATTAAATTTTGAGTTTATTCTTTTATTTTATTATGTTAAGATACGGCGCCTGTTGGTGAGATCATTTTTCGGTCCCGTTTTTTACGATGGGAAGTATGTAACTTTGCTCTAAATTGATAAATATAGTGAGTGTATGGGTGTAATATGTATCAACACTATTTAATTACATCAAGCAAGAACATAAATATTTATCTCATCTAAGGAGCTCCCCCGGAACAATTCAGGTAGGAATTTTGCTTACCTAATAAGTTCGGTGTCACTTCGAAATATTTAATTTGAAATTTGGGCGGAGTGACAATAAGATTATAGAAAATTAAATTCACAAACTGTTAAAGATAAATTACCACTTCCTAGAATTAAGACCTTTTAGAATGCCTCAGTGCATGCAAATTATTCACTAAGCTAGATTTAGCGCATGGGTACTTACAAATTCCATTAACTGAAGATGTAAAATTGAAAACAGCTTTTATAACACCAGACGATATTGGTCAGTTTGAACGAATGACTTTCGGTTTAGTTAATGCTCCATCTGAATTTCGGAGATTGATGAATCAAATTTTAGGTCCTTTACTAAACAAAGAAGTTTTGTGCTACTGAGACGATATACTTATACCAGCAAGATCGTGGACTGAAATGATCGACAAACTCAGAAAAGTTTTTCAGTGCTTACGTAGGGCTAACTTGACGTTGAAATTGACGAAATGCTAATTCGGCAAAACCGAAGTCGAATATTTAGGGTTTTTGATAAAATCGAATGGTATGCAACCTGAACCAAGAAAAGTAAGAGCTGTATCGATTTTTCCTAAACCAACCAATGAAAGTGAAGTGAGACAGTTTTTAGGATTAACGAGTTTTTTTTCTACGCTTTGTGCCAAAATATGCCGAGAAAGCAGAACCTTTGACAAGATTGACTAGAAAGAATCAGATATTCCAGTGGACGGAAGCTCAACAAAAAGCGTTTGATATCCTAAAAAGCCATTTGACTAATCAACCGGTATTAGCATTATATGATCCAGATGCAGAAACTGAAGTCCACACAGACGCAAGTAGTAGAGGGTTAGCGGGAATGTTATTACAGAAAGGCAGAGATAATAAATGGCATTTAGTGTCTTGTGTCAGCAAAGGAACGACAGAAATAGAAAAGAACTATCATTCAAGCAAATTAGAACTAATGGCTATAGTTTGGACGCTGACAAGACTTAGACAATTTTAGACAATTTTTGATAGGAATTAAATTTACGATAATAACAGATTGCCAAGCTTTAGTGTATTTAAATGCCAAGAAAACTTCCAATCCTCAGATAGCGATATGGAGTAATCTCATTCAAGATTAGGATTTTCAGATAAAACACAAGGCAATAGAAAAGATGAGTCATGTAGACGAATTGAGTCGATCACCAACCAGAAGAAACTTTAGAATCAGTTATTGAGAATAACTTGGAAGTGTATTTAACATTAACGATAGATGAACAGATTCTTATGATTCAACACTCAGATCCAGAGTTACGGAAATTGATTGACATTTTAAAGAAAAATGCTAGTGAAAGAACGAGTGCGGAGAAACAGATAACTGAAAATTACATCTTACAGCGTAATCGATTGTATCGCAAAGTTGAGAGTAAGAAAAAAGAAAGACTGTTGTATGTTATACCTAAAGCGATGAGGAAAGGTATAGTAATAAAATTTCATGATCTTATGGGACATTTTGCAGTCTACAGAACTGTTACTAAAATTAAAGAATTATACTGGTTTAAAGGGATGAAGCGTTATCTGAGACGACACGTTTCGATGTGTTTCGAGTGTTTGCTTAATAAAGTCCCTAGTGGTAAGAAACAAGGACATTTACACCCAATTCGACTCGGAAGAAGACCTTTTGCAAGAGTCCATATCGATCACCTCGGACCATTTGTTAAAAGTTCGAAAGGCAATATAGAACTGTTTGTAATCATTGACAATTTCACAAGATTTGTGCGTTTATATCCAATGAAGAGTACATCAACCAAGAATGTGCTAATTGCGATGAAGAGTTTTGTGGATGACTTCGGACTCCCGGAAAGAATTATCAGCGATAGAGGAATATGTTTCAGGTCGAAAGAATTCGAAGAGTACTGCAGAATTAACGGATTTATGCACACCTTAAACTCAACACAACATCCAGAATGAAACGGAATTGTAGAAACAGCAAATCAAACCATTTTGTCGACAATTAAAACGAGCATGGAGAATCCAAATCACCGAGATTGGGACAAGAAAATCAAAGAGTGTGAAAGAAATTTAAACAATACTAGGGGCTTCGCCCCTAGGCTCGCTACGCTCGCTCCTATGTTAGGGTCAAGGTCAAGGTATATTGAGTTTGTTGGAATGCCATGGTCTTACGACTGTACCTCCAGTAGTAAGATATGTACATCAGAAAATATGTGCTCAGCAGTAAAATAAAAATTAAGCCCTCTTCAGATAAGTAAAATAAAAATATAATAAGAATTAAAAGAATAAAATTCAAATATTTAGAATAATTAGTAAAAATGAGCGTCCACAGGGATCGAACCGGGGACTATCGCATACCAGCAGCGCGCTCAAGCACAGCTCCAATCATGGCACAGCAAGTTGAAGGAATAAGTTGCTAATAACGATATACATAGGGGCGATTCTCCGGCAATGCAACAGCTTCCATCCATTTACTGTTGAAGGGGAATCACTGCGGAGGGGAATCACTGTTTCAGCTTTAAAATTCAATTAAAAATCGAAATTTTAAGATAGAGACTTGAAATGAGATTTATATGAATGAGAAAGCTTTCATCCTCCAGATGATGTAAATATTTTCTCTGTAAGATAAAAACTCGAGGAGCATCGATATAGTACCAGCTGCTAGATTAACGGCTAAAAAACCTATTCCAATTGAAGGATTATCTACAACTACTAAAAATAAATTCAATACCCTAAAAGTAACAAACTTAAATGATAATAACGAAAATAGCCCAAGAATTACTGTTTCTAAACCTAAAATCAAGCATATAACTATTGTCAAAACAGAAAACTACAGAGAAATCCTTACAGTTATTGCTGGACCTAACGATATTAGAAAGTTTCATGCGAAAATAGGTGGAGAATTCATCAGAATTGACCCAACCACAGAAGAAGACCATAAATCTATAACTAAATATTTAGAAGATAACAAAATCAAAGGCTTTATTCTCCCCCTAGGTATTGTTCGCCCAATAAAAGTTGTCATTCGTGGGTTACCAAAAGAATTTTCTACTGAAGAAATCCAGGAAAAATTAATTTCACTTGGATTTACTGTCATTAAAGTAGCCCAACTAACCAGAAAAGATGGCTCCTTTCTCCCCCTATTTCAAGTCCAACTCACCCCAACAGACCAGGCTAAAACAATTTTTGAATTAAATTCCCTTTTCTATATCAAAATTACTGTAGAATACTAGAATTCCCCATTTAAAACATCCCAATGTTTCAAATGTCAACACTTCCACCACCATAGTAAATTTTGTCTCATGGACCCAAGGTGCGTTAAATGTGCAGGAAACCATCTAACTAGCGAATGTAAAAACACCAAACCCGAAAGTAAACAGGTAGAAGTAGCAAAATGCTGTAACTGCCAAGGAAACCACCCAGGTAATTGGAGAGGTTGTCCTAAATTCCCACATAACATAGCCGCCAAAAAACAAGCAGAAAAAGAAGCCAAAGAAGCCCTTAAAGCAGCCAAATTAGTAACCCCAAACATCACATTTGCCCAAATGGCAAAAACCAATAACAATATGACCGAAACTTTACTCCCAACCCAATCTATCGACCAAACCAATTACAATCTCCCTTCAACCTCGAATGACAACTCTTCTACACCTAATGGATTTTCCCTATTAAAACAATTTCAAGAAATTAATCTATATCTATACTTATATATAAAGAGAGAGCGGATTTTGTACGTGGAGGGTAATCTCCAGAACCACTGCACCTATTTGAAAAATTCTTTCACTGTTTGAAAGGTACATTATTCCAGATGGACATAGGCTATATATTATGTATATCTGATCAGTAGAAATAAAGTTTGGGGCTTAATCCTAACAATCTCCATTGTTACCGCTTTTTGTGCCGAAGTCTTCAACGATCCTTAGCGTGGTGCTATCTATACTTATATATAAAGAGAGAGCGGATTTTGAACGTGGAGGGTAATCTCCAGAACCACTGCACCTATTTGAAAAATTCTTTCACTATTTGAAAGGTACATTATTCCAGATGGACATAGGCTATATATTATGTATATCTGATCAGTAAAAATAAAGTTAGGGGCTTAATCCTAACAATCTCCGTTGTTTCCTCTACTGTCTTCTACCGCTTTTTGTTCCGAAGATTTCAACGATCCTTAGCGTGGTGCTATCGCGGTGGGCTTCTGTTCTGACGCTAGCGGTTCGAACCTAGCCGTTCTCCGGCACGCCTTTATCTTTTAAGAAATTTATTTTAATTATTAACTAACGTAAAATTAATTTAAGGTATTATTATGTTATTATTAATGAAAAAAAAGATTTACAATTTATTGGCTATCAACAGGAAATTTATTGGTATAATATTTTGTTCAACCCGGACAAAGTCGGGACGGGCCGCTAGTACTATTATAAATGAAATAATGACTGAACTAAACATAACTGATTTCTCTACGATATTAAATAATTTAAGAATTGCTAGAGCAAATATAAAGATAAATGTTACCGCGGAAAAAAAGCTATATAGCTTCTTCCACGCGCTCTTTAAGTGTGTCCAAAGTACCGGTTAATGGCCCCTCTTTCTCTGTCTGTTTTCGCATGGAACGCAAACGGTATTAATGCTAAAATCCATGAGTTCAAGGAGTTCGTAAATGAGCGCAACCCCGATATTATTTTAATTCAGGAAACTCACCTCAGACCAGTGGATAATCTTAAAGTTTACAACTACACTACTTATAGAAACGACTATATTAATCCTACCCACCCCATGAGAGGCACCGCTATCTTAGTTAAAAATACCCTCCCTCATCATGTAATCATTCTCCCCCCTCTTAAATGTATTAACGCCACCGCTATCAACATTAAATTAAATAACCTCCCTTTCTACACCATCAGCTCTACCTATATCCCTCCTGTGCAAAAATATAACGATGTTAATGAAGACCTAAACGCATTAAACTCCATCAACTTAAATACCCTTATTTTCGGCGACCTTAATGCCCAACATAAATCATGGAATTGTAAAACTAATAACACTTATGGTAACTTAATCTATAACTTTGCTAGTAAAACAAACTTCGACATCATCGCCCCCACTTCCCCAACCCACTTCTCTCGTAACTCTGATAGTATCATTGACTTTGCCCTTGTTAAAGGTTTCCCTCGCGATTTTTCCATAACTTCCCATTGTGAACTTACTTCTGACCACAACCCAGTTGAAATTCGAATCCCTCTTGACACAAACCCTCTCATCATAAATCATACTAAACAAATCAACTGGGATACCTTCAAAAATGAACTAAATAACATTAAATACATTCCCCCCATTGTCAATAACATTAACGATTTAGAAAACCTTGTCTCTAGTATTACTACCGACATTAACGACAGTTTAATTAAAAGCACTAAATTAATCCCCCCCCCCGTGTTAAAACAATCCATGACCAACACATTAAAATCCTTATAAACAACAAAAACAGAGCACGAAAAGCATGGCAGCACAATAGAACCACAGCTAATAAAACTATAATGAATAAAACACAAGAAGACCTCAGATTTTACCTTCGAGATCAATCAAACAACAATTGGAATAATTATTTAGAATCCTTGGACACAACTGACAATTCCATTTGGAGAGCAGCCAGGCGTTTTAAAAATCAATACTGATCCATTCCCCCTCTTAAAGACCCCAAAACTAACGATAACGTTCTCACGGATATGGATAAATCCCAAGTGATAGGCAAAAACTTTGAAAATAATTTCACCCTTAATCAAATCTCTAACCCAAGTACTGAAAATATTGTCAAAAATAGTATCAACCTCTTTTTAAGCACCCCACATGAAAGTCCCACTCCATTTATTGTCCCTGCCGATATTAAAGAAATCATTAAAAAACTTCCTAAAAGAAAATCCCCGGGGAAGATAACATCAATAATACAATGCTCAAACATCTCCCATTTAAATATATCTTCAAAATTACCATTCTAATCATCTCAATTTTTAAATATGAACATTTTCCCCACAGCTGGAAAAACTCAATAATTGTCCCAATCTTAAAGCCTAATAAACCTCATTCCTCTCCCTCCAGTTACCGCCCTATCAGCCTTCTTAATTCTCTATGTAAATTAACTGAAAAATTTATCGCCAAGAAAATTAACGAGCACCTCGACGAAAATCAAATCATAATCCCGTACCAATTTGGCTTCAGAAAATCACTTTCCGCCCCACACCAAGTTTATCGTCTTGCCTAAAACCTTGCCAGCGCTAAGAAAAATAAATCCTCCACTGCAGCTCTTTTCTCGATATCTCACTTGCTTTTGATAAACTTTGGATCGACGGTCTCATTCACAAACTCATTAACTATAACTTCCCACCCCAAATCATCCACCTTCTCATCTCATATCTTAAAAATCGCACCTTTCAGGTAAAAATTAACGGCCATCTCTCCAGTAAATTTAAAATCAATTCAGGTGTTCCTCAAGGCGGAGTTTTATCCCCAATTCTTTTTAATTTATTTATTAACGAAATACCCCAAACTATTAACACCAATATTGCTATTTTCGCTGACGACACTGCCCTTTATGTCACCAACAAAAATTTCAAATATGCTGTAAAATACATCAATACCCACATGTCCTCCATTCAAAATTGGCTCGACAAATGGAAAATTCAAATTAATTCAGAGAAATGCGTCGCTGTCATGTTTACTTCTAAACGTAAAAAGTCTTTCAACAGTCACCAAATACAAATAGGAAACACAAAAATCCACTGGTCTGATACTGTCAAATACCTTGGTATCGTTTTAGATAAAAATGTCACTTGGAAACATCATATCCTCCATGTCAGAGACAAATTCCGAGCAGCCAGAACATTAATTTACCCTTTAATTTCTCGGAATAACAAATTAAGCTTAGTCAATAAAATGCTCATTTACAACTCCTATCTTCGTCCTATCTTAACTTATGGAGGGCCAGCGTGGTCATACTGTGCAGACACCCATATTAAAAAACTCGCATCTGCTCAGAGCAGCACCATTCGACAAATTTTTAACGCGGATTGGTATTTCAGAAATACTTGTATTTACAGGGAGTTAGGAATCCCTACTATTCGAAATTATCTCAAAAACCAAGCTATAAACTTTCACAATTCAATTGATAGTGAACTATTATCTAATCTTGCAAATTATGATCACGCTGACCCCACTAACACGAAAAGGCCTCGTGCCATCCTGAGTCTTCCGTCTTAAATTTTTGTTTGTCCTCATCATTTAAATAAAAAATAAAAAATATATAAAAACAATACTTGGCTTGCCAAGGCAAAAAACATTTATAAAATTTTATAAAATAAAATAAAAACCTATTTTCTATCCTTAAACTTTCTTTTAGTTTAATTATTTTTGTCTCAGAGCAAATCCTTTGGCTTTGCACATTTCGTAGTATTAGAACTCACGGATTCTGAACCTTATCTCTCTATCCAATCACTTTACTCTATTCTCTCTTAACTTGCCAATTGAAATCCAGCTTACAGACAGCCATTGACTCCACCCCCAACAGCGTATCAACTCGAAGATCCAGGGGATATCCAATCAGAACTGCCCATTTTCACCCTCCTATGTACAGACCAGAAGACTCATTGCTTCACTTTTTGTGTAGCATTTCCTGAACTTTTGACGTCGCACAAAAACTTTTCTACTTCTGAACATTTCCAGCTCTTCGTTGTTATAATTACGAAATATCTGAGTTTGAAGGCGTTGGCCTAGGTAACTCAGTTAAAACACTTGTCCTATGATCCACATATGTGACGATATTTCTCGAAAAAGGGGGTTTAATATTTTGATGAAAATATTAGTCTGTTTTAAATTATTTTTAAACAAATGAGGTCTTGTTTGAAGGAGAAATGTCTGTAGTCTTAGATTGTAAAAAGATCAAAATTCTTCGATTAATTTTTGGCGAGTTATCGTAATCTGAACATGAAAAAGTCAATATTTTTCCACAAAACATAAAATAAAAAAGTCCGACGAAGATGAGACCTGTCTTACTTTCTTCCCCGAATTTTTCTGCATCTATTGGTATCGGTCTCGACCCCATACCCCCAGCGGTTTCGGAGGAGATAGCGTGACAAGCTTTTGACAGCGGCGGCGGCGGCGCCAGTTACTTTTTTTTAGAATAGAGAGATGGTAAATAAGACTCCGGACAAAACTCCATTCGAATTACTTCATGGATATTCACCAAAATTCAATGACGGATTGATGAGGATGCTTAAAGACGAAAACGCCGATGAATAGGAAGATCCAGCCACAGCACAAAATGAAGTTAGAAAAATAATCGAAGACAAGCAAATAAACCTTAAAGCCAATTATGACAAAAATAAGAGTAATTCATTGAAGTTTGAAACCGGAGAGATAGTGATTATGCGGAGAGTACCCAAATCAACTGGAGAGTCCATAAAACACAGCCAAAGTATCGAGGACCCTTGATTATTACATAAGCGCTACCAGGTGATACATATCGAGTAACACAGTTGGAAGAAAAGAAAAGGGGCAATACTTTTGTACAACGGCACATGTAAGTCAATTGAAATCGGGAAAATGCCAAGCTGAATCAGAGGAAGATGATGACGAGTATGAAACGAGTGATGACGATGACGACATAAGTACTGCTGAAACTGGAAGTCGACGGAAGAAAAAGAAGAAATGATGCAGAATTGATACAAAAATAACGAACTGTTATACCAAGGACTTTCGTGTTTAAAACTTGTAATGTGTATTTTGTAAATATTAATGTTTTCATTTGTTTTGTTTTTCAGTAGAAATTAGACTGTACAATTGTTACGAGGGCGCAACAAGGTCAGTATGACCGATGTTGTCGCCAAACAAAAAGGCAGCGAGCGAGAGCAAGTTGGGAGACTCCACCGTGGGCAGACGGGCCCTTCAGCGAATGAAGGAGAGAATCGATAGACACCCTGTTGAGCAGACGTGCTCTGGCAGACATGCCATAAATTTAATTAATTGTCTATCATAATTGTTATGTGTATGTTGTTGGTGTCGTAATAATGTTGTAGTTGTCTAAAATAAAGCGGACTTATTGAGAAGAGTCAGAGTCAATTAATAGAACTGTGTACCATCCCCATGCCATCGCGAAGGACTTGTTTTTATTATAATATATGTATATATGCCCTCCCCCCTTTTTTTTTATATCGCACCAATATTTTCCAGTTTTTATAACACTCATTTAAAAACGAAATCAATTTTCAATGACCAAACAGTCTGCGACAAAACAGAACACGGAATCACTTGACCACTGAATATACCAACCAATCTCTTGACACAGATTTCTCCATTTTTTTAATTCTTTAAGGATACGGCCACACGAGCGTTTTTCTCGCAGAAACGCAGCGTGAAAACAAGCACCAAATAAGATAAGCTTCTGTAACATAGGGGTGGCCAAACGCAGCTGTTTTTCTCGCTAGCGGGGGAGTTATCTGTCGCATTCTCGAGTCGCCCGCTGAAGGATAGAACCAGACCTATTTTTCTAGCGGCTTGTGTAGATTTTCACCTGCAGGAAAAGACGTAGCGGGAAAAAACGCTCAGTGTGGCCGTACCCTTATAGTACTTTGCACTAATCTCGTTTTGGAATTGATTGTCAAACGGAAAATCGTAACCGAATATAAAGGAGCAATGAACCTTTCTAACTAAAAATGTTCGATCTGAGTCGCTATATAATCGGGCCATAATCCTGGGTCTAATGTCAGAGTTCGTTGACGCCTCCTTCATTTCCGTGGTACTATCCATTGCATCGAATCTGTTGAACTCTGTTTCTGTCTGGAACAACTCGCAATTCCCTCATTAATGTTGGTGTCATCTAGCTAATCTAAATCCAAATCACAGATGATAGTAGTGTCAATGTCTAGATCTCGACAATCGCTTAGTTTCTTTGCTTTGTTGGAACTACTTGTCTCTTTTAAGAAGCTACGCAACGTTCCCGATTGCTTTTGAAGCTGGTTTGCTTCTGCAACCTCTTCTTTTTATATCGCCTATCAGGTAATCTTTTTCTTCCGTCAGACATTCTGAAACAAAAAGTTAATTGGATAAGGTTAATCGAACAATCAAAACGAATATACATGGTATCTTCTAAAGAATGGTAAAATATAACCTGAGATGCCTTGGATCAAAATATAGGGAGATGGTCACCCTTTGTGCGAAGAAAGTCATTACAATCCTTCAATTGTCCTTTTGTCACATTTAGATGGGACAATTGACAGGGGATGGTGAAATTCTCCAACTGTCAACTTTTCAGAAATAGGCAGAGGTCGGA